>CM060305.1:59355663-59370663 GCA_030674185.1 Monoplex corrugatus
TCTGTTGGAGAGATAGATTTCTTTCCCAGGTCCTTCCTTTGAAGTCCAGTTAGCGTTACCGTCTTTCTAAAGTCTCAGTCAATTGAAAAAAGTAAGAACAGAGAGAGAAAGAAAGAGAGAGAGAGAGGGATGGAGGGAAAGAGACAGACAGACAGAGAGTGAGAGTGAGAGAGAGACAGAGGCAGGGACAGAGAAAGAGAGACAGCGAGAGAGAGAGGGAAAGAGAGAGAGACAGACAGACAGAGAGAGAGAAAGACAAAGAAGAACATGAAGGATAAAGATTACCTCAAGCAATATGGAATCCATGAGCTAGTGTCTACAAAACTGGTGGGAGGGCGGAGAGATACATAGATGGCTAAGAGGAAAACACACACACACACACACATACACACACACACGCACGCACGCACGCACGCACGCACGCACGCACACACACACACACACACACACACACACCAGAAAACTGGGCAGTCGGTGAATAGAGTGGATAATCTCTTCGACTCCCTGCTTGTCATGAAGCGATGTTAGAATCGCTATCATCAACATGATTTATTGACAAGCAATGTCTGAATTGTGTCGGTAATTGGCAGGCGCCGGAATTTCTTTTGATACATTGCATCGATCTGTTGCGAAAGGGTGTTAGGAGTGCACGGATAATTGTCAACCAGATTAAGCACGGTGATGGAGACACAGAGAGACAGACAGACAGACAGACAGACAGACAAACAGACAGAGACAGAGAGAGAGAGGGGAGAGAGAGAGACAGAGAGAGCGAGAGACAGACAGACAAACAGACAGAAAGACAGAAAGACAGAGACAGACACAGACAGACAGACAGACAGGCAGAAAGAGAGAGACAGAAAGAGAGAGAGAGAAAGAGACAGAGACAGAGACAATGACAGAGAAGTCGGTGTTATTCTAATTGATTCTGATATACGCTGAGAAAGTCCAAAGATATTCAAGGTTGGAAAGGTTGAATATCAATAATTTTGAGGTTCCAATAGGTTTGTATTGAAGTCATCAAGGAAAAGGATATCACTACTTGGTTTGGAGTTGTTAGCATGTCTAGCATCAGATTAACAGAGTTATACTATTCATTATCCACAGCTGGATTTCTGTAGAGTTAACACACTGAGAGGGAGGGAGGGAGGGAGACAAAGAGAGACAGAGACAGAGGTAGACAGACAGACAGACAGACAATGAGAGACAGAGACAGATGTACAGACAGACAAACAGACAGACAAACAGACAGACAGATAGACAGACAGATGGGGACAGAGAGACAGAAACGACGAGAAGGAAAGAGAGAGAAAGAGAGAGAGAGAGAGAGAAACATTATGAAAGAGAGACAGACAGACTCACAGAAAGACTGGTTGACAGACTGACTGACAGACGTACAGACAAACAGAGAGATATAGAGTGAAGGGGAGGGGAAGAGGGGAGAGAGAGAGAGAGGCAGACAGACAAAGAGACAGACAGAGACCGACAGACTGAGAGAGAGAGAGATACATTCTGAAAGACAGACAGACAGACAGACAGCCAGACAGCCAGACAGACAGATTGGTTGACAGACTGACTGACAGAGTGCCTAACAGACATACAAACAGAGAGATGTGGAGTGAAAGGGAGGGAGGGAGAGAGAGAGAGAGCGAGAGAGAGACAGACAGACAGACTGACAGACAGGCATACAGACAGACAGACAGACAGATAGACAAATAGACGGACAGACAGAGACAGGCAGAAGAGAGAGAGAGCAGAGAAAGAGAGACAGAGATAGGGAGAGAGAGAGACAGACAGACAGACAGAGACAGAGACTGAGATGAAGAAGAAGAAGAAGGAGGAAAAGGACGACGAGAAGGAAGAGGAAGATGATAATGAGGAACAGATGTCTATTGCACAAAAATAAGCACTGTCTCTGGTTTTGAAAACATGAAAATATATAAAGTATTACGCATATGTTGCTGTGAACACATAAAGCTTTTATTCCAAGTGAAAATGATAAAGCATATAACAAATAAATCATAAACAAAAGAAAACAAACAAAACAAATCAATCACAAGAAAATAAGAAAAAGTAAGAAATAAGTAGGCTTGGCTGGTTTGGCCATATTTGCTAAATGAAGTAAAGATGGAATTCTGATTGATTTTTCGAACGGAAGATATTCCCCTGGGGGTTTAGGAATCCCACCGGTCGAACCCAGACAGATTTTGAAAAAGGATTCTCTGTTTCCATGCATATAAATTACAGACGCTATTTTTAGACTCACGAGGAAGATGCTTCCTACAGATATCCATCTTGAGTGGAGACACATGTTAGCATGAGATTTTCTCGAAGACGAAAAGACAGTACTGTAAGAAGTGAAGAGGTGGGCTTTCAGAAGAAGCTGGCATAAAATGGCCACGCAAGATTGGTCATATTTTCGTGGTACAATACAAGGAGAAGAGTGGCAAAGTGGTTCAAACGTTCGATCACCTTCTAATAGTTTCCTTTTCAGTTTCTCAAGATGACGTCTCCGCGCTCGGAACGAATTCCATATGCACTAACGTCACATGTGCCATTTGATGGAGAAAATCCAGAATGATCGCGGGCACAAGCCTTAAGCCTGGACATAAACCCATGAGCTGGCCAGATCCTGAGGTTCTACCTAAACAGTTCCTTAACCCTGAGGTCGTAGGGGAGTGAGAAGGCAGAGATCTCAACTTTTCCCGGGGCCAGCACCACGAGGGCGGCACCCATCCCCTGTCCCTCGCTTCAAATTCATATTTATATTCTTAGTTGTTGTTTTTTTTTTTTAACCAAGACTTCAGAGAGGCAAGAAGGCGAACAAATCTTCAAGGGGTGGGACCTGAGAAATAAACCTACCTCTCCAGTGTTTTTTACCAAGGTAGCCGGGCAATGCTCTGCTCTTCACGATTTTCAACAACCGTGGGATCTTTAGCATGTGCAGCCAGAAGGCACACCAATCCGACTCGTTTATCGTCCCCTTCCGAAGGACTATTGCCAAAAGATAAAGAAACTGGAGATTCCGGGGTTCGTTCCCCGTTGAGGCCTTGACTTTTCTCCTCGGTTTGACCGGAAAATCAAACTGAACGTCTGGTCCTTCGGAAAAGGGACAAAAAAAAACGAGCCTTCTGGCCCGCGCACTTAACGATCCCACGGCAGTTGAAAATTGTGAAGAACAGGGCAATTGAATGGCTGCCCTGGTATATATATAACATTGGAGAGATAGGTTGATTTCCCAGGTCTCTCCCCTTGAAGACCAATTAACCTTCTTGCCTTTCTGATGTCAAAAAAGAAACAAGTGGCATTGCACTGCGGCGACCGCTATCAAAGGGGAGAACATCCCGAGTTTCACATTATGGATCCAGTATGACAAAAGAAATGAATATGAGTATGAAGATAAATATTTTAACCGATGGCCACCCACATAGCACGTGCCGCGTGCGGCCTATAGTTAAAGCATCTACCTCAGGCCTGACAAATGCCGGACGGAATCACAGATAGTTCAGGGATTTTCCTCACTCCTTCAATCGATTGTATATGGTGGTCCAGGTGTTAGTGTTATAGGCGAGTCGATAAACCGATATTACGTGTGCAACACCTTTAACATTATAAGACCTAGCAAAATTCTGTAGAAAAATCCACCCCCCCCCCCCCAAAAAAAAAAAAAAAAAAAAGAAGAAGAAAAATAAGCAGTCTCTCTCTCTCTCTCTTTCTTTTTCTCTCGCTCTCTCTCTCTCTCTCTCTCTCTCTCTCTCTCACACACACACACACACACACACACAGAAAGAGAGAGAGAGAGAGAGAGAGAGGCGTACCAACGACCCATAAAGTCAAAAATCTAAAATGTCTGTTCTGGCCAGTAATGCAAGACTGTGAAGCCCGGACATGCAAAACGAGGTGGTTCTATAAGCAGTTTCTTAAAGTCAAATTGACTTATAAAAGAAAACAGAATGAAAACATTGATTGTGAATGAACTGACAGTCCACTGTCAAGGGCTGGTAGAAATTAACAAAAGAAAAATGGTACACATCGGTTATGAAACCTGCAACACCAACACCACCTTAATGACAGAAGTTTTGTAACGAAAATTTGAGGTAAAAAAATCCGAGCAGACCACCCACCTCCTGTATAAACAGCATCACCAGCATCAGCGATTTGGAGGTCTAAGAAGCTGCACAGAAAAGTCAAGACTGGGGTAAACGGACAATAAGTTCTTGTGACGTCTACTGCGGCTAGGCCTACCATCGAACTCGATGATGCTGATGGCTGAAAGGGTCCACCCACACTCGCTCGCAAGCAAGCGCACACACACACATGCACACACACAGGCATGCACACACACACACACATACACACACACCACACACACACACACACACACACACACACACACACACACACACACACACACACACACACACACACACACAGTACAGACAGTAATAGAAAATGTCCCGCAGTGTAAGTGTTGTATATGTACATATATATATATATATATATATATATATATATATATATATACAAGATATATATAGATATGTATAGATATATATATATACATATATATATATATATATATATGTGTGTGTGTGTATGTGGTGTGTGTGTGTGTGTGTGTGTGTGTGTGTGTGTGTGTGTGTGTGTGTGTGTGTGTGTGTGTGACTGTTTCTATTATGTTCTTTCTTTCAGTTAATAAAATTAAAGGAGAATTGATTAATTCATCACATCAATGAATCATTTAATTCAAAGTCTTTTCTTTTTAATCAAAATATATTTCTCATGGTCTCAACAAAACCAAAACGTAATAATAACAATAACACACACAGAATAGAGCTAGTCACTCTCACAGCCACCTTGCCATAATTCACAGGAACAAAAAGCTAATTTACATCGCTTCCAACATCACAATTATTTTTTCTTCAACACCCTGCTTCAGTTATTTCAAATTTCATCTGGTCACAATTTGAACATTATATCTGCTTCGATCTCTAAATTATTCGTACAAAAACGTCTACAGTCGGTCATTTTAGTAGAAAGCGTACTGTAAACCCATACGCAATGTTTAACAATTCAAACTTATAGCAGGAAATTACCGCCGTGACTGCCAAATGTATTTAAAATCCATCAACAGTACAGAAATCAGCAGTGCCGCACAAACATGCACGTCTGGGCTTCTCAAAGATACCTAGCTCTCTCACTTTGAAAGTGGAAATCACGGTTATCCGAAACTGTTTAAAAAACAGCACACTTTTTCATGAGAAAAGTCACTCCACTTTACATGAAGTGGTTAATCTCCCTTTATATCATGGCTAGACACCATATCTTCGAATCATCCAAAATCGTCACATCTAAAAGCACACGAACATATAACCAATGGTTTGTTCCTGACAGTACTTATGATAAGACAGCTGACAGATTGGCATCACAGCAAGCAGCAAAGTCATATATTGATCAAAATACTAAACAGCTGATGCTGTGATATCATTCCACTCGACACTTGTGTTTATCAAGTCTCGTGTTGTCAGGCATATCTGTTGAATATGTCGATGTCAGTTTCAGCTTCCAGGATAACGTCTCGGCGCTCGGAATAAATTCTACATGGATATGCACAATCACCACTGCTGCCATGTGATAGAGAAGATCCCAACTGGTCATGAAGTATATCTGTCGGTACAGGGGTACCATAATATTTACAACTTTCCATCATGGAATGAATCGCCTGTCATCAGATGGTCCTTTTCAGTTCATTGCAGAACCTAAACGTATCTTCATGTTCTTTCTAATGGATAACTACGTTTTAAAATATGTTTGAGATGTCGGCTTTGGAAGACTACACTCCTGTGATTCGCCATTGCGAGGGCAAAATTATCAATCACAGTTTAAGGAGAGAGAGAGAGAGAGAGAGAGAGAGAGAGAGAGAGAGAGAGAGAGAGAGAGAGAAAGAAAGAGAAAGAGAAGGAGAGAGAGATGGAATCACAATTAGAGACAGAGAGGGAGACAGAGAGAGAGATAAAGAGAGAGACTGAGAGAGAGACAGTCAGACAGAGGAGAGAGACAGACAGAGACAGAGACAAAGAGAAAAACAGAGAGATAGACAGACAGACAGACAGAGCGAGAGAGACAGACAGACAGACAGACAGACAGAGACAGAGAGTTTTAATATTGCAAGAAGTATCGAACTCAAGACATCAGATCTTGAGTCTATAACACTATCAACAGAGCCATCGAGAAACACAGACAGAGAGAAGCAATACTAAGGGGCACGGAACAGAACTGGACACTGCCTGAAGATCTGTGCACGCTACAAACTATTGTCCCCGACACTCTTGGGTAAGTGATATGGGGGAAATGGAGAGAGAGGGGGGAAAAGGAAGAGACAAAGAGAGAGAAGGAGGAAGGGAGGGAGGGAGTGAGAGAAAGAGAGGGAGAGGAGACAGAGAAAAGTGGAGAGAGAGAAAGAGAGGGTGAATGAGAGAGAGAGACAGACAGATAGATAGACAGACAGACAGACAGAGACAGAGACCAGTGACAGAGAGACTGAGAGACACAGAGAGAGGCAGAGAGACAAGGCGAGAGGGGGAGAGAGAGGGAGGGAGGGAGAGACAGAAAGAGACATAGGCAATGACAGACAAGAGAGAAAGAGTGGGAGAGACGGGGGCGAGAGAGAGAAAGAGAGTGAGACAGACAGACAGACAGATAGACAAACAGACAAACAAAGACAGAGAGAAGAGAGACGGAGACCGAGAGAGAGAGAAATAGAGAGAGAGAGAGAAAGGGAGACAGAGACACACAGAGACACACAGAGAGACAGAGACAGAGAGAGATAGAGAGAGAGAGAAAGAGAGAGAGGGGGAGACAAAGTGAGCGAGAGTGAGAAAGAAAGGAAAAGAGAGGGGAGGGAGAGAGAGAAAGAGAGAGGGAGACAAACAGGGAGGAGAAATAGAGAGAGAGAGAGAAAGACAATGAGAGGGAGGAGAGACAGGGGGAGAGAGGGAAAGAGAAAGTGAGATAGAGGGACAGAGAGAGAGAGAGCCAGCCAGGCAGACAGGCAGAGACATAGACAGAGAGAAAGACAGTGAAAGAAAGAGAAAGACAGCGAGAGAGAGAAAGAGAGGAGAGAGAGAGAGAGAGAGAGGGAGATGGAGACAGAGACAGAGAGACCGAGGATTTTAAATTAATATTGCAGGATGGACAATGAAAGACACAGACAGCGAGAAACAGTGCTAAAGGGCACGAAACAGAACTGGACACATTGGCTAAAGCCGTCTGTGCGCTATAAACTATTGTCCCCGACACTCTTGGGAGAGAGAGGGGGATAGAGAGAGAGAAAGAGAGAGAGAGAGACAGACAGACAGACAAAGAGAGAGATACACACATGGAAGAAAAGAGACAGAGGCAGAGAGAAAGGGAAGGAGAGAGAGAAAGAGAGAGAGAGAGACAGAGACAGAGAGAGAGACAGAGACAGAGAGAAAGACAGGGAGAGAGAGAGAGAGGAGAGGGAGAGAGATAGAGGGACAGAGAGAGAGAGGGAGAGACAGAGAAAGGAGAGAGACAAAGAGAGAGAGAGAGGCAGAGACATAGAGAGGGAGGAGAGAGAGAGGGGGGGTAGAGAGGGAGAAAGAGAGACAGAGAGGGAAAGAGAGAGAGACAGAGAGGGAGAGATAGAGAGAGAGAGATCCAGCCAGCCAGACAAACAGACAGAGACAGAGATAAAGACAGAGAGAAAGACAGTGAGAGAGATAGAGAGAGAGACAGACAGACACAGAGAGAGATAAATACAGAGAGAGACAGAGAGAGAAAGAGAGAATGTTAATGTTGCAGGAAGGACATCGAAAGACACAGACAAAGAGAAACAGTGGTAAGGGGCACAGAACAGAACTGGACACTGGCTGAAGCTCTGTGCACGCTACAAACTATTGTCCCCGACACTCTTGGGTAATATGGGAGGAATGGAAAACAGAAGCGTGGAGAAAACGGAGGGAGAGGATGTGCCAAGCCCTGAGTGTGTCAGGAAGCATTGCTAGACACGTTATCAGAACGTGATTTATTGAAAGGAACTGTCTGAAATGTATCGATAACAGCAGTCCTGAAATTTCTCCTGTGGCATCGATCTTTTGCGGATGATTGCCAGCAGAGGACTCGTAATTGTTAACCAGCACGTGCGTGATTAGAGATAGAAAGAAGGACAGAGGGGGTGATCGACAGAGGGAGGGAGAGAGAGAAAGAGAGAGAGAATGTGTGTGTGTGAGAGAGGAGAGAGAGAGAGGAAGGGAGAGAGGGAAGGGAGAGAGGGAGGGAATAGAGGGAGAGAGAGAGGTGCGTGCAAGAGAGAGTGAGAAGCAGACAGAGACAGAGAAAGAGAGACAGAGACAGAGAAACAGAGGAGAGGGGGAGAGGAGGGAGAGAGAGAAAGGGATGGAGAGAGAGAGAGAGAGAGAGAGAGAGAGAGAGAAGAGAGGAAGGACAGAGTATATGAGAGAAAGATAGACAGAGACAGAAGAGAGAGAGAGGAGAGAGAGATACAGACTGACAGACAGACAGAGACAGTGACAAAGACAGAGAGACAAAGAGAGAGAGAAAGAGACAGATGGAGGGTGAGAGAGCGAGGGGAGAGAGACAGACAGACAGAGACAAAGACAGAGACAGAGAGAGACAGAGAGAGAGACTTGATTCAGTTTTATGTCACACACGCTTCAGTTCACATGGTAGACGTGGATAACAGTCCCAGAGAATTGGCGACAGGAGGATTAGCCAATTTATACACCACAGTATATGTTACAACTTAGGCCCATAACTAGGAACCTGAAGGTTAAAGTTTAAGACAATGTGCCAGAGTGTGGTGATAATAATAAGGACAATGTGGACGTGATAACAGAACTAGAAATTTTGATACACGTTTAGAATATTGCTTATTCCTGAGCCACATAAAGATGTACATATCAAACAACTATTTTGCTATGACACGACCTTATTCTTCTGCATGTACATTTAATTTTTTTTACGTGCTTTCGTTGATTTCTAAATGAAAGATATATGCTTTCTATGTGTAGCTATTATCACGTGTACGTGTGTGTACGTGTGTGTGTCCTTTCTCTAAAAGGGAAAAATGAAGACAGGTGTCTATAGTGTAGTATAAATTTACACTTGGATTTAGGTATGTGACAGAATAATGTTGACTGCATGACTTGTATACATATTTTCATATTATAAATAACACACTGTGACACACGCACAGATACACCGAGACACACGCACAGACACACAGACTCAGACCCAGACACACACATACACACATACATATATGTATGTATATCTATATCTATGTATACATGTAGATAGATAGATAGACAGACAGACAGATAGATAGATAGATAGATAGATAGATATATAGATAGATAGACAGATAGATAGATAGATAGATAGATGATAGATAGATAGATAGATAGATAGATAGATAGAGATAGATAGATAGATAGATAGATAGATAGATAGATAGATAGATATAGATAGATACATGTGTATACGTATTGCTGAATGCTAGCTCAATAAATGAAAAATTTTGCTACGATCAGAGAGACATTGGCTGTACATAGTTGACATTTTCTTTTTACTGTACGATCAGAGAGACACTGGCTGTACATAGTTGACATTTTCTTTTTACTGCTGTTATCTTTAGTGCCATAAGTTTTGACGGTTTGTTAAGAAGTACTTTTCAGAGGGTTTTTTTTTCTAAAATGTTTGACTCAGTTCCATTCCAGACAATCATGTTTTAAAAACACTCGAGAAAGACTACCTTAGACACAATTACAGTTCTCTTGCTTTCCCAGTCAAGTCCCACGCGACTACATAAATCCATCGACAAACGCAGTTTTGCAGATTGTTTTCAGTCCAAATAGTGTAGTTCTCAAGTCGTCTGTGTGGTGAACGCGGATAATTTGGAACAACGTTTTTCTATGACCATCACTTCTTTGTCCAAACGATCGATAAATGTTTTTTTTCTAGGTTTGGTTGTTACCATTAAGTTGTTCACCCTCTGATTCTAGACGTTAACACTTGACAACGTAAGAGCGACGTTTTCCATGCTATCTTTTTCTTGGATGGCATCAGGCTCAGAGTCGTTGATGTTCATGCCTTTGTTCCTTGTCTGTTCTGTAACGAGGCCAGGAGACGTTATCTGGCAGAGGACTTCACTAAGGCCAAATATAGGATGTTGAAGGGTCCATATAAACACACAACAACGTTGGCAATATGCTCAGAGGAAATCGGGATAAAAAAAGTAAAATAAACAGCAGCACAGATGTAGTTGAAACAAATGGACTGTTCTGTAAATACAAAGAGAGAGAGAGTGGTGTGTGTGTGCATGTGTGTGTGTGTGTGTGTGTGTGTGTGTGTGTGTGTGTGGAAAGAGAGAGAGGAGAGAGAGAGAGAGACAGACAGACAGACAGAGACAGAGACAAAGACAAGGACAGGGACAGAGAGACAGACAGACACACATATAGACAGACAGAAAGACAGAGACACAGAGAGAGAGACAGAGAACAGGAAATAGAGAGACAGAGAGAGAAAGACAAAGAGAGACATAAACAGAGAGAGGAAGAGGCAGACAGGTAGTATCCGATTGTCTGTCTCTCTGAGATTAACTAGCGATGTCCTGTAAAAGTGAAAACGATTGTATTGTTCTCTCTGTGGTGGTGGTCTTCTATTTAATGTCTATTCACCAAACTGATTTTAGACCAAAAAAAAAGGGGGGATAGAGGAGGAGTGAAGAGGATACTTGAAAATTATCAATTTTGGTCTTGAGAAAAGATGATCCAGAAAACAACTGTTTCGAGTAGGGGAAGATAAAATTAACAAATAACGTTACCATAATTAACGATTTAAACAAACAAACTAACAAACAAAATTAATAAACATCTGCAATAAATGAATAAAACTAAAACTAAGAATCTACTAACCATAGCGGTGAACAAATGAAATAACATTATTTTAAAGGTAATTCTCTTTGTCTGTCTGTCTGTCTGCCTGTCTGTCTCTCTCTCTCTCTCTCTCTGTGTCTCTGTATCTGTCTCTCTCTGTCTGTCTGTCTGTCCTGTCTCTCTCTCTCTCTCTCTCTCTCTCTCTCTCTCTCTCTCTCTCTCTGTGACTTGTTCGTTGGCTTGCTTGCATTTTCCATTGTCATGAAGAAAATCTTGACCCCACCAGACAGGGTGGCTAAAGTCAGACTGTCTGAACAGCCATGGCCAGCAGGACATACGGGACTTGATGTATGGCCTTTAGCTAAAGTGTGAGACAGTTCTTTGAGTGACTGTGAACATCGTGCTTGTGACAGTCTGTGTCTGTGCAGGTATGGTGGATAGGTTGGGTGGGTGGGTGTGACTCTCTCTCTCTCTCTCTCTCTCTCTCTCTCTCTCTCTCTCTCTCTCTCTCTCTCTGTTGCTTTGTCTCTCGTTCTCTTTCTCTCTCTCTCTTTCTCTCTGTCTGTCTCTGTCTCTCTGTCTCTGTCTCTCTCTATCTTTCTCTCTATCTTTCTTTCCTCTCTGTCTCTCTGTCTCTGTCTCCCTCTCTCTGTCAGACAGAGACAGACAGAAAGAAAGAAAGACAGAGACAGAGGTAAAGAAACAGAGAGACGGAGAGAGAAAGACAAAAGGAGACAGAAACAGAGAGAGACAGAGACAGAGACAGACAGACAGACAGGTAGAGTTTGACTATCTGTCTCTCTCTGAGTAACGTACCCTGACTTGCACTGTCCTGTAAAAGTGAAAATGATTGTATTGTTCTCTCTGTCACTCTGTCTCTATGTGTCTGCCCCTTTCTGCCTGTCTGTGTGGCTGTTGGTCTGTTTGTCTGTCCATCTGTCTGTCTGTCTGTCTCTGTTTCTCTGTTTCTCTGTCTTTCTCTCTCTCTCTCTGTCTCTCTCTCTCTCTCTCTCTCTCTCTCTCTCTCTCTCTCTCTTTCTCTCGCTGTCCCTCTCTCTCTGTCTCTGTCTCTCATTTGTTTCCTTGCGTGTTCTTTATATAATTATTCCATTGTCATTGACCCCACCAGACAGAGTGGCTAAAGTCATACTGTCTGAGCAGCCATGGCCTGCAGGACATGACGGGACTTGATGTATGGCCTTTAGCTAAAGTGTGAGACAGTTCTTTGAGTGAATGTGAACATCATCGTGCTTGTGACAGTCTGTGTCTGTGCGGGTATGGTGGGTAGGTTGGCTTAACTCATTCCGCCCTGCACCCGAAAATTGTCGGACGCGACTGATCGCCTCTCAGTTCCTGCGCCCGACAGTTTGTCGGGGGCACACACCCACTCACTTTTGATTTCATTTGTATGAATATTCATTAAGAAAGGGACATTATTCGGTCACTCTTCCCTTCTGATAACCAAAAAAGGTGTCTATGGGATGAACGAATCTATGAAATCATGAAGGCATTGTATCATTTAAGGTAACATCAAACAATTTAATGAACGAAAGAAAAGCAATCAGAACATTATATTGGTCAGGCTTTATCGGTTTGCTCAGGGATGTGTGTATGAATGTGTGTATGTGTGTGTGTGTGTGTGTGTGTGTGTGTGTGTGTGTGTGTGTGTATGTGCATGTGTGTGTGTGTTAGTGTGTGTGTCTGTGTGTGTGTGCGTGTGCGTCTGTCTCTGAGTCAATGTGTCTGTGTGCTACGAGCATGTAAGGTCCTGTGCTGGCGTATGACAAGTGATCTGTTATGATCTTGTGAGGTACAAGGGGGAGCAGAGTATTGTCTTATCAAATGAAAAGCATTGTAAAAAAAAGAAAAAAAAGGTGGGAGTTACAGGTATAAAACAGTTGGGCTGAATCAAAGAAAACAACCTACGGGACTGTGCTGTAAACGCCTAGCAATGTGTAAATACAGAGTGAAATCAGTATGCTTCTCTTTTAAGTTTTTAAATGACGCAGGGGAAAAAAGCAGTATTCGCTGATAACACAAAAGGCGATTAACTGTTATAAAATCACCACAGATACATTATTTTGATGGTTTTATTAAATTTAGTACGAAATGAGTTGAGATATAATCTGTAAGCTAAAGTTATCTCTTGTCTTGTAAAACCCTGGTAATTTACCAAGAAGGGGCGAAGGTCACACTGCGCTTTTACTTTGTTTTCTACTATAGCATTTATTTCATGTTCAGAGAGTGGTAAATCAAGTTTAGAACTGCCAGCCCTATTCATTGCTGTACGTTTTTGCTATTCTGTCGACCCAATCGTTATATAGGATACCACAGTGTGATGGGATCCAACAAAAAGTAACTTGTGTATTATTTCCTATTAAACAATGAATTAGAAATTTTATATCAAATATTGACGTACTATTTACTTTATATTCGCAACGTTTTAGGGATTGTAATACAGATTTCAAATCTACACATAATAGGATACTAAGCAAAGTTATGGGTAGATCTACTATGTATTTCAGTGCCATTAGGATGGCAACTAACTCAGAAATGAAGATTGAATGTCCCTGTCCTAAAGAGTAAGCCTTTTATACTTTAACTTTAGGAATTAGAAAGCCAGCGCTTGCTTTACCATCATCTAGAAAAGTGCCATATACGAACATGTTTAAGTAATGTGAATATTTCTTATGTAGATGTGACAGAACATCAATTGCCAACAAGTGTGGATTAATAACTTTTGTCAAGTGTGTGTGTGTGTGTGTGTGTGTGTGTGTGTGTGTGTGTGTGTGTGTGTGTGTGTGTGTGTGTGTGTATGTGTGTGTGTGTGTTGTGTTTGTGTGTGTGTGTGCTGTGCATGTGTGTGTGTGTGTGTTGGTGGACGGGTGGGTAAGTGTGTGTGTGGTGGTGGTGTGTGTGTGTTAGTGTATGTGTGTGTAGTGTGTGTGTGAGTGTATGTGTGTGTAGTGTGTGTGTGTGTGTGTGTGTGTGTGTGTGTGTGTATGTGTGTGTGTGTGTGTGTGTGTGTGTGTGTGTGTGTGTGTGTGTATGTGTGTGCGTGTGTAAGCGTGCGTGCGTTCATTTCTCTCTCTCTTCTCCTCTCTCTCTCTCTCTCTCTCTCTCTCTCTCTCTCTCTCTCTCTCTCTCCATCTCTTCCCCCCTCTCTGTCTGTCTGTCTGCCTGTCTGTCTGTGTTACATACATACATACATACATACATACATACATATATACATACATATGCACACACACGCAGTTATTGCCTAGATACATGGATACACACATTTGCAGGTCTTATCCATGCATACATGCATACTCACACGCGTGCATTCATCCTCTCATCCATCGATACATACATACACACATAAACGCATACTACGTCATATCCACCCGGCAGCGATTGAGAATCTGACACTGTTTGTGGTCTGTGAGGAGATAGAGGAGATAGGAACCACCCTCATAATGTGTACCCTAAGAAAACTTGAGGTCACCATTGCATTGGTTCTGAACGACGTTATGACTTGGGGTGGAGTTTATCTTTTAGATGGTATAGAGGGTGCGTTTCATTCTTCTTATTTGATTGCGTGAGATCGTATCTGGTTTGTGGAAAAGTATTTGTTTGAAGCATTTATTCACCACCACAGACCCACACTGTCCATACCATTGTCACAATATCACCCTCACCCCTCACACAACACACACACAACACACACACACACACACACACACACACACACACACACACACACACACACACACACACACACACACACACACACACACACACGCACACACACACACACCCTGTTCTTGCTAATCCCTCATATTCCAAACCCCTGACAGGAACACGAAATCAAACCAAATTTCAGAGCCAGAGTGTCTCCCTCAAACACATAACCGGCACATATGAGAGGTTTCACTGTACGATAGCAGCATTACGATATCAGCATTTCTTTTTCAATTATTTTCTCGTTTCGCCGGCAAATTGTTTTGCATGCCCCCCGGTGAAAAGGAGGGGGTTAAGATTTCCCCTACCTCACATATTCCCTCCCCTCCCCTCCCTCCCCCCCCCCCCCCCCCAC
>CM060305.1:59380663-59385663 GCA_030674185.1 Monoplex corrugatus
TTTTCTTCTTTTCTCTTCTTTTTTCTTGCTTCTTCTTTTCTTTTTTTTCTTCTTCTTCTTCTTTCTTTCTTTTCTTCTTCTTCTTCTTCTTCTCTTCTTCTTCCTTCTTCTTCTTCTTCTTCTTCTTCTTCTTCTTCTTCTTCTTCTTCTTCTTCTTCTTTCTTCTTTTCTTTTCTTCTTCTTCTTCTTCTTCTTCTTCTTCTTCTTCTTCTTCTTCTTCTTCTTTCTTCTTCTTCTTCTCTTCTTCTTCTTCTTCTTCTTCTTCTTCTTCCTTCTTCTTCTTCTTCTTTCTTCTTCTTCTTCTTTTCTTCTTCTTCTTCTTCTTCTTCTTCTTCTTCTTTCTTGTTCTTGTTGTTCTCTTCTTTTCTTCTTGTTTCTTTTCTTTTCTTTTTCTTGTTTGTTTTTTTTCTTCTTTCTTTCTTTCTTCTTCTTCTTTCTTCTTCTTCTTCTTCTTTTCTTCTTTTTCTTCTTCTTCTTTTTCTTCTTCTGCTTCTTGTTCTTCTTTTTTGTTTCTTTTATCTTTTACACTTCTTTCTTCATTTTCTTTTCCTATTAGTTTATCTTTTGAACAAAGCTTTATTAACTCACGCACACATATGTGTGTTGCCGAGCGCACTTACAAATGTTATAGAAACACTATGTTATTGACGAACTCTGTCTTCCTCAGGAATTTTTCCAAACCATCTTTGTTTTTATTTTAAAATGTTTAGAATAGCTTGACAACAGCAGCAGTGGAATCAGCATGAAGAACGGCAACAGGAACAACGGAAATAATGAAACATGTAAACTATGCAGTAACATGTTCTCGGCTAAAAGACAATAGGGTATGTATCAAACTGGACGCAATGTTGACGCCAGCAAGTCAGAACAATGAGACAAATGGAAACAAACAAATCAAACAAACAAACAAATAAACAAACAAATAAATGAATCATTAAGTAAATAGATAATACGTACACAAATATATGTTGTAATTAGCGATCAATCACATTAAAATGCATCTGAAACCAGTGATAAACAAGCCAAACGTTTTTTCTCTAAAATTAATTCGAACCTGTATATTCAGGCTAGAAGATCTCTTTCTCGTAGACTTAAAAACTAAATCCCAAAAGTAAAAGCTTGAAGCTTTACCTTCACCAGGACTAAATGTGTGTATCTAAACTAGAAATATTCGAGCTCTCTCTGTA
The DNA here is from genome assembly GCA_030674185.1 of Monoplex corrugatus. NCBI lineage: Eukaryota > Metazoa > Mollusca > Gastropoda > Littorinimorpha > Ranellidae > Monoplex > Monoplex corrugatus. The sequence goes on from CM060305.1 coordinate 59,381,851, forward strand.
CCAGATTTTGCACTCAGACAGAAAATATGGAGTCCGAACTGTGCCTCAGTCAAGCTAAAAAATGAGGATGCTTTGAAAATGGGACGCTTAAAGACACCTTTAGACAGACAAAATGGGTAGGTGCAGCAATGGGGGATACATGAAGCAGACATGGCGGAGGAACACAAATGGTGGTGCCATAACTCTGAAGAGGAAAGGAATGGTAGAGACCAAACTTTTCTCAAGACCAGGAATATAAGGGCAGTGTTCATCTCTTTACTCTCACTGCTTTGCCTTCACCAAGTCCTAAACTGTGTGAGGCTGTGAGGCACTTGTTCATCCCTGTGGGGATGCGGGGGCTCTTTCGGTATAAACAGTATTCCCATACTCTGGAAATGGTGTGATAGAAATGTCCTCTTTTCTGTAACTCTTTGTTTCTTTCTTACTCCGTTGCTTTCAGTCATATCTTCCTATCATTTTCTACCTTGCTGGTCCATTCACCTGTATGCGTTTGATGAAATCTTACATACTTTCTCTTAGGACTGATAACTGGGTACATGCATTTAATGCTTTTTGGGCTCTAGGGGAGTGATATACGCGGAAGCAATTTCAGGTGATTTAGGCTCGTTTTTGTATATGTATTAGTGTTCTTAGTTATGTATCAATTTGTATTCAGGTTATTTTTTCAATCCCCTGTGCGATAAATTGGAGGATCGTGCGTGCGAATGCATTGATATGCCTACTTAATTTTCTTTTCATTTTTTCCCTGTTCAAGTATTGTGTAAGTTTTGAAACGGTTTGAGCCCTGATATGGCTCTACACAGTCGGCTGGTCTTTAAAACAAACAAAAATAATGATAACAAGGCACCTGTTCAACCAGATATAAAGTTGTGGTTTTCTTTTTAAGTCTGTGCACTCTATGGAAGCCTGCAGCTTTTATAATAATAATAATAATAATAATTACAATATTTATATAGCGCAAAATCTTGATAAAATCAAATCTAAGCGCTGAAGCAGACACACACGCAGGCACGCACGCTCGCACACACACGCACGCACACATACAGACACACACACACACACACACACACACACACACACACACACACACACACACACAACACACGCATGGCTATAAATGGGGAGAAAGAATAAAAGCAATAAAAGCAAGAATAAAACCAATGGAAAATTATAGAGAGCATAGCATACAATTATATATTATAACCATGTGATTCCCTCCGAGCGGAGACAGGCTGCAGAGGGGAGGGTTTGAGTGAGGTTAGGATTTTATGCAGGAGAGAAAAGGTGAGTTTTGAGAGCGGACTTGAAGGAGACAAAAGTAGGTTGCTGACGGACTGAGAGAGGAAGTTTGTTCCAGGAGAGTGGACCAGAAACAGAGAAGGCTCGTGGACCATAGGTATTGAGCTTAGTGCGTGGAAAGCGAAGAGTCAGAGGATCAGAGGCAGAGCGGAGGGTACGTGAGGGAACATAGATCTCAAGTAGGCTTGACAGGTAATCGGGGGCTGCGTTATTGAGGCTTTTGTAGCACATGGTGTCTAGTTTGTACTGTATGCGCTTTGATACAGGGAGCCAGTGAAGTTGTGCCAGGAGAGGAGATATGTGGTCAGCTTTTTTCTTTTTGAGTACAAGGCGTGCAGCATTGTTTTGAATGCGCTGTAGGATGTGAATGGTGGAGGCAGGAAGACCAGACAGGAGTGAATTGCAATAGTCAATGCGAGACATTATGAAGGAGAGAACGAGTTTTGCAGTTGTTTCGACAGAGAGATACTTCCTGATCAGCTTTATACGATGGAGATGATAGTAGCAGGATCTGGCAGTTTGAGAAACAAAGTTGTTCATGGAGAGGGTAGAGTCAATGCAGACACCAAGGTTTTTAGCTGAATCAGAAATTGGGACTGATGTGTTACATAATGGGAGAGAAAGAGGAGGCAGCTGAGAAAGTTTCTGACGGGTGCCAATGAGGATAGCTTCTGTTTTGTCGTCATTAAGCTGAAGTCTTTTGCTCTCTGAGTACACAAGGATTATAAACACGAGCAAACTGGGTCATGTAATGATGTTTTTTTTTTCCTTATGCAAACTGACAAACGGACAAAACGGGAAAAAAGGTACGGAAATGGTAGGTCCCCGAAGCCAGACCAGGGAGGTAATCTTGCCTGTAGGGACGTGTAATACGATTTGGCGGCGAAACGAGAGAATAATTAAGAACGAAATGCTCCCTGTCGTGGTGTTGTGGACCCTAGCTTATCCGTTGGTCATGTGTGTGTGTGTGTGTGTGTGTGTGTGTGTGTGTGTGTGTGTGTGTGTGTGTGTGTGTGTGTGTGGTGTGTGTGTGTGTGGTGTGTGTGTGTGTGTGTGTGTGTGTGTGTGAGTGTGCATGCATGCACGCGAGTGACAGGGAGAGAGAGAGAGAGAGACAGAGAGAGAGACAGAGGAAGAGAGAGCGAGCGAAAGAGAGACAGAGACAGAGATAGAGAGAGAATAAAGTTTTGGGGTTGGATTTAGTGCTTGTATGGGGGTGGCGTTCATGTCTGAGACTGAATGGAATGCCATTAGTGTATTCGTGGCAGAAGGAAAGGAGGGTGGGTATGCGTGCTTATACATACATGCACACACACATACACACACACACACACACACACACACACACACACACACACACACAGACCACACACACACACACACATACACACATACACACACTCGCGCGCACACGCACGCATATATATATATATATATATATATATATATATATATATATATATGTATATATATATATATATATATAGAGAGAGAGAGAGAGACGGATAGATAGATAGAGAGAGAAAGATAGAAAGAAAGAAAGATAGATGGATAGATAGCTAGCTAGATAGCTAGATAGATAGATAGATAGATAGATAGATAGATAGATAGATAGATAGATAGATAGATAGATAGATAGATAGATAGATAGATAGATAGGATTACGTGTTCAATGGCGATTTTTCTTCCAGTCTTTGGAAGGGTTATGTATTCACCGGCGACCAGCGCCAGTCCTTTTAAAAGATTATTTGTTCACAGGCTACCTTTCCAAGTCTTTATAAGTGTTACGTATTTATAGACCACATTTGCCTTTCCATTTCAAGAATATTTATTCACAGACTACCTTTGCCAGTCCTTGTCAGTGTAATGTATTCACAGATTACCTTTGTCAGTGTACTGCATTTACATACTACCTTTGTCAGTGTTTGCCAGTGTCATATATTCACAAACTACCTTTGCCAGTCTTTGTCTGTGTAACATATTCACAGACTACCTTTGCCAGTCTTTGTCAGTGAAATGTATTCACAGACTACCTTTGTCGGTGTAATGCATTCACATACTACCTTTGTCAGTGTTTGTCAGTGTCATATATTCACAAACTACCTTTGCCAGTCTTTGTCAGTGTAACATATTCACAGATTACCTTTGCCAGTCTTTGTCAGTGTAACATATTCACAGACTACCTTTGCCAGTCTTTGTCAGCGTAATGTATTCACAGACTACCTTTGCCAGTCTTTGTCAGCGTAATGTATTCACAAGTTACCATGCCGATCTTTGTCAGTGTAATGTATTCACAGACTACCTTTCCCAGTCTTTGTCAGTGTAATGTGTTTGCAAACTACCTTTGCCAGTCTTTGTCAGCGTAATGTATTCACAGGTTAACATGCCAGTCTTTGTCAGTGTAATGTGTTCACAAACTACCTTTGCCAGTCTTTGTCAGCGTAATGTATTCACAGGTTAACATGCCAGTCTTTGTCAGTGTAATGTGTTCACAAACTACCTTTGCCAGTCTTT
>CM060305.1:59390663-59398163 GCA_030674185.1 Monoplex corrugatus
TATTATTATATTATTATTATTATTGTTATTATTATTATTGTTATTATTATTATTATCATTAATGTTATTATGATTATCATTATTATTGTTATTGTTGTTGTTGTTGTGATTATTATTATTATTATTGTTGTTGTTGGTGTTGTTGTTACCTTCAGTAACCCATTGGCTCCCGCAGCCTCTCCTTCAGATCCTGCATTGTAAACCATGCTAGGAAAACAAAACCTTAACCCTTCGACTCCTAACAGGAAGCTGATGGATAGGATGTGGGAGTCAAAGAGTTAAGTTTTTTACAGTTGGTGAACCGGAGTCAGAGGGTTGAGTGCTTACTTGACTTTCTGCGTGTTCGTACACACGAAAGGGGTTTTAGGTACTAACAGGTTTTCGCATATTATGCTGATGTGGAAGATGGGAATTCCAGTGGTAGGCTGATAAAATACCAGTATGAAATATAGACTAGGTAAAACAGTCTAAGTAGGGCCTCAGGACCCGGCCAGCTCATGGGTTTATGTGCAGGCTTAAAGGCTTGTGCCACGGTCACCGTACACGTAGCACCTGTGATGTTAATGCGTATGAAATTCGTTCCGAGCGTGGAGACGTCATCTTGAGAAACAAAAAAACTGAAACTGAAGATGGGGAAGAAAGTTTCCAGCGTTTACACACAAACTGGGAGAAACTTAGGGCTGGTTGAACAGAGACCTTCCGATTGAAAGTCTGATGTCAGGCCCAGATGACCACCACGCCTGGCTGAGACAGACAGGTTGTTCCGATCTCATTATCAGCCCCGTTGTTAAAAATGTTTTGGGAAGAAGCCTTTCATTCCCGCACCCTGTTTACCAGTTTCATGCATTGTCAATCATGATATCAAAGGAAAAACTTACCTTTTGATTCCCTCACCCTAGGGTAAAACTACCAAATGTTCATACGTATTATGTTTTGTTGAGTTCCTTTTTCTCTGTTTCCCTAAAATGTATGATGTGAGTGAGTAGATGTCTGTGAGCGCGTACACGAGTGTACACTTGTGGGTTAGTGTGTATGTGTGTGTGTGTGTGTGTGTGTGTGTGTGTGTGTGTGCGCGTGTGAGAGTGTGTGTGTGCGTGTGTGTATGCGTGTGTGTGTGTGCGCGTGTGTTTGTGTATGCGTGTGTGTGTGTGTGTGTGTGTGTGTGTGTGTGTGGTGCGCGCGCGCGCAACCGTGAGTGCTTGCAAATAGCAGGAGAGAGATCTGAATGTTTGTGTAGAGATGCGAGTACATAGGGTAGAAAGAAACTCTAGGGAGAGCTAGACAACAGAAGGTCTTCAGAGAAGTAACCCCCTTTAGACAAGTGTTTCGGCCCTGAACTCCTTACACTCTCGGGGGGCCGGGCCACATCCAGGTACATGACTCCTGGATGCCTTTCTGCTGTTGTCATATTTTTTTTTTTCCCCACGCCGGGGAGCGAACCTGGGCGATTCTGCGCTTCAGAACTGCGGTACGCGGTTTTACCAATGTGCTAACGGGGCACACATCATCTGTAGGGGATTTAATCCTTATGAAGTTCACTTTTGGTTCCTCCTTGCCCAGATCCAGCTTGAGCTCCTTTCTGCTGCCTCTGCCATCGCTTTAAGGGCTATAGTCCTCTTCTTCCCAGAAATGGCGAGTTGTTTCAAGAGATCATAAGCGGAGGTGCCCACAAACCCTCTTGCCCCGACCTCTATGGCGAAGATTTTGACCCGCAGACCTGCTTTCTTCAGGGTGCTGGCAAGACCGGCGTATTTTTCGGTCTTGTAGATATGTGCTTCTTCCATTCTGCTTTCGTATGGCACAGTGAGTTCTATCAGAATCACTTGTTTCGAGGAGTCAGAGTGGAGAGCGATGTCTGGTCTCATGCCTGTCTTGCTGATGACATCTGGGTAATTTCTCCACTCTGGGAGGTCTGCTGTACACTCCCAGTCGACTGCTCCATCCAGAAGACCCTTTGGCAATGTGCTGGTTGTCATAGCAATTTCGGGCCAGACCTGTTTCCCTCCTGCTTTGTAGAACGTTGTCATAGCAATTGGTGCGTTTGGGGTCATGGTTTTTTCGCTAACCACGTCTGTGATCACTTTCAGAACTTGGTTGTGCCTCCATGTATACCTTCCTTGGGCTAGCGCTACTTTGCAAGAGCTTAGGACATGTTCCACTGTTTGTTTCTTCTGACAGAGCGGACATGCTGGGTCATCTGATTTCCCCCATTTCACTAAGTTTGCATTCGAGGGGAGCAGGTCATATACAGATCTGAGGAGGAAGCTTATCCTTAGAGGAGCCATGTGCCACATATCGTTCCAGCTGAGACTTCTTTGGAGTGCACTGTCCCATGTTGTCCATTGCCCCTGTTGACCTTGCTGGACTGCCTTCTGCACTCTTTTGACATCTTCTTCTTTCTTCAACTCCTGTATGATCATGTCTCTTTTTTCCTTCCTTTTGGCTTTGGACCACCACTGTATTTTTGTTGCTCCCAGTCCCTGTCTATTGGTTTGCGTGTGTCCAATTATTTCTTTGATGCTGAGGTTTCTCTTGGCATTGTTTACAGCCTCTTGGACTTTCCATTTTTTGCCAGTTCTCAGCTTTGGCTGAACTGATCTCACGATATTGTCTTCCGATTCCTCCAGCATGCTCAACAGTCTTGCTTTTCCAACTTTGTATTCCTCCACTATGGATTTGAGAGGTAGCTTCAGCATTGCTTGACGACAGTAGAATGCAACATCAGTGAGACCAGGTGGGACACCGAGCCATTTTCTTGTGTATTTGTTGATTTTGGCTTCCATTGCTTCCACTGTGCTGGTGCAAATGTCATAGATTAGCAGTGGCCACAGCAGCTTTGGTATCAGCATGAACTGTCGACACCAGACTTTGTATTTGCCTGGCAGTCCGCAGTTATCTATTTTCTTCAGGCCTTCTTCTGCTGTTTGCTTGGTTTCACATCCCCTTTGTGTGTCTTTCAGGGAGTCATCATACCATCTTCCGAGACTTTTTACTGGCTCTTCTGTGACAGTGGGGATGGCTTGGTTGGCTACCATGAATTTGACTGAATCTGCCTCTTTTCCTTTTCGCAGTGAGAGACTTCGGGATTTCTTTGGTTTGAACCTCATTCTTGAAGAGGCCACCAGCTCATCCAGCTGCTTTAAGATTTGGTGTGTCTCTTCCTCATCCGTGGACAAGACTGTTGTGTCATCCATGAAAGCTTTCAGAGGAGGCATCTGGTATCCATCTCCCAGATTCACTGGACCTGAACTCTTCATTGCAGCTTTCAAGATGACTTCCATTGCCAACACGAACAGTATGGGAGAGATTGCACAGCCCATTGCAATGCCCACCTCTAGGTCTATCCAGTCCGTGGTGTATTCTTTGGTAGAGAACCGCATTGAGAACCCTTGGAAATACTTCCTCAGCATATATATATATGTACACATTTCCACGTATACATGCAACCACGCATATGAGTGCAATTCATTAATGTTAACAACAGTTGCCATTTATTGAGTACTGAAAAAAAAAAAGTATTCACCCTTTGATCCCCGCAGCCTGTCCACCAGCAACCTGCAGTTGGTAGACGTGGGTGCGGGAGTTAAAGGGTTAAAAAGTGTATGTGTGAGGCATCATAACACAGCAAAGGTCACAGCTGTTCGCGCTGTTTTCGGCACTACCGAAAACAGCACAATTGTCTTTTGTAGGTTAAACAATGAGCGGCGTTCATTTAGTTTAAAGAAAACAAAACGACACATACAGTGTATACGTGAGTCATTCCAACACAGCAAAGGCAGTACTGAGTGCCCCTTTTTTCCCCTTGTTTTTTTTTTCCTCTTCTATTTTCTATCAGAGCAAACATAACAGTGCCATTGTTTTTCTTTTGGGCACATTTGTAGATGTGCAATCAATTCAGAAGAAGAAAAGAACATTGAACGCTACTCAGGGTCATGAGGTTATAGAATATTTGCCTGGAAAATAGTCAGCATGCAGCAACTGAATTTTGGGGGATAAGTTGGTTAAGTTTAATGTAGTATTGGCTTCACACAACACACACACACACACACACACACACACACACACACACACACACACACACACACACACACACACACACACACACACACACGAACAGACAGTCAGAGAAAAGGAGAGAGAGATACAAAAGACAGACAGACACACACACACTCACACACACACACACACACACACACACACACACACACACACACACACACACACACACACACACACACACACACACACACACACACACACACACACACACACAGATGGACAGTCAGAAAAACACACGTTTTTCTCCAGCCAACATAAAAAATCAGTATCCACCTTGTTAATAAAGGGAGATTGAAATAAAGTCAAGGAAACAGGTAGTGAACGACATGCTTAGAGGAGCAGTGGTAGGTTTATGTAGATGTAGCTATAAATGACCCAGCTTAACCCCATCACTCACTTTCTCTGCCAATATAACTTCTTGAAGTGTTTGTGAAAAACACACATAAACAGGTTACAATCAAAACACGTAGAAGATAAGATTATCTACCAAACTGTCAACTTTTACCATGCTGATCAGACTGTCTTTAGCTTCAGTGTGCAAGTTTTGAAGTTTGGAGTCCGGAGTTTGTTGAAAAAAGATTCATGGCACTCGGAGAATTGTATATGTATATGCACTTCGTCCAAATCTGCCCGCAGTTATCTGGTAGACTCCTTGACCTTGCGCAAAATCCCACGCACTAAGAAGTTCTTGAAACTGGGATCGGGGGGGAAAGCGAGACCTATGAAACACTAGGCTGACACTTCCAGAATGATGTAAACATTAAGATAAACAACGGACTGGTCTTTTTCAATGGGTTTTGTGGTGCTTGATTTGTCAAAGCTTTTGTTGTTGTTGTTGTTTGTTTGTTTTTGTTTTGTTTTTCTTCTTATTTAATTTGTTTATTTTGTTTTGCTTTGGGTGGCGAAATTTCATGTTAAGTGATTAGGTTTTAGCCTCGTATCCCTCATCCCGATCTATGTGTTGTTTGAAACCGTCACAATGACAATGACAATGATATCCAAAACAAGTGCGACTGCCGGCGTTCAAGCAAACAACAGGATCCAGAAAAAAAACGCGAAAATAGAATCAGAACGCGTATTCAATACAAGACAAGACAGGCGCACATTTTCCGCCAACTAGCCTTTGTCAAGCGTGAATGTAAGATTACAAACGAATAAATACAAAAGTAAGAGAAAAAGACAGAAACTTCCCTGCTGCTTTGTCCAGTGGGAGAAGAGAACTAAATGAAATCGCAATGTGTTTTTGAGTAATAACATTGACGATGACAATGACAATGACAATGACGACGATAATGACAATCACAATGACAATGACAATAACGATGACAATGACGGTGACAATAACAAAGACGATGACAGTGACAGTCACAGCGACAGTGACAATGACAATGACAATGATGATAATAATGACAATAGCAATGATATATACTGATAGTGATACTTTGTTTTCCAACAGTAGATGTTATAAGCTAGAAAGCCTTTTTCAAACGTGTTGTTGCTTATCTACATGTTTGAAAAACTGGAAAAAAAAACATAACAATGAATCAATAATATAAGATTTACTACATAAGGAAATTGAAGAGAACCACATCTGCTCAGTTTGAAAGCAAGAAAGACAGACGTAGATAAGAGAATAATAAGTGTTGTGTATGGAGATGTGGAGAGAGAGACAGACAGACAGACAGACAGACACAGAGATACAGCTAACCAGGCACTACATTAACCCTTTCACCGCCAGACGTTCTGGGATGCAGAAACTCCCAGCGCCAGGTGTTTTCTGCAGCCGCAGCAATGACAACAGCATTGCCTTTTAAATGCTTATTATAAGTTCCCTATTTTTTAATCAATGCTCTTGCTGGGGTTTTTTGTGTGTGTGTGTGTGTGTGTGTGTGTGTGTGTGTGTGTGTGTGTGTGTGTGTGTGTGTGTGTGTGTGTGTGTGTGTGTGTGTGTGTGTGTGTGTGTGTGTGTGTGAGCTGGAGAAAAACAACTACATTTTTTCATACTTTGTTCTGTTTATGCTTTAGGTTTTTTTTAATGTTCATGAATATTTTATTGAAACAGAAAATTTGCACATTATCTCAACAAAAAACATAGGCAGGGACAGAAGACACACAAATACTTGTTAACTTGTAAATCGAAAGGCAGACTAACCAAATGAAATGCTTGGCAATAGCTTCAATTTCTTCAAAAACATCCTCAGTTCTTAATGTAGTGTGCTCGGATGATTCTATGACATGGCGATGACGGAGCAGTTCGAAAGTACTCAAAACATTGATAAAAATTCACTCAATAAGGTCAAATAAAATGGTGGACTGAAAAGTTAGGCGAATCCCCGTGGCGTGCAAAATATGATCTTTTTTCTCTTCCAAACGAAAAAGCGATTGCCACAAGAGTAACATCACATGTACTTGTTGCAAAAAATGCGAGATCGGCAGTAAGCCAGGTGGTCGCAAAAATGCGAGATTGGCACCGAAAGGGTTAATAGATGATAAAGATTCTAGGAACAAAGTAAGTTGAATATCAGCGTGACTTGCATATGCCGCAATAAGGATGCTAATGTCACGAGAAAGTACTGCAAAAAGTTACAGAGGAAGGATGTATAACTAAAATATGGTAAGTTCCTATATACAAAAGGATAGAAATTCTAGATGAATATATATATATTATTTTATCTATCTATCAATCTTCCTATCTTCCTATCTATCTATCTATCTATCTATCTATCTATCTATCTTCTATCTATCTATCTGTCTGTCTGTCTGTCTGTTTGTCTATTCATTTATCTATTCATATATTCGAGTACTTATGCATTCATTTATCTATTCATTTTTTTCGAATCAGGAGACAAGCAGTTACATGAGAGAGAGAGAGAGAGAGAGAGAGAGAGAGAGAGAGAGAGAGAGAGACAGACAGACAGACAGACAGACAGACAGACGACAGACAGACAGACAGACAGACAGAGAGTATGTGTGGAGGGCGAGAGAAATGAAAAAGGAACAGAGAAAGAGACAGAAAGATACAAGAGACAAAGATACAGACAACCAGGCAGACACAAAACCATTCAGACACGGATACAGACAGAATACACAGAAATGAGATGAACTCAATTCCGCCCTCCTCCTAATCATCACTTTGTGTAGATGTTTGCCGGTACAACACCAAGACCTAGTACATGGACACCATCATAGGGGAAGACGCTGATTCTGAGAAGATACCTACGGACGTAGGATCTAATGAACAGGCTTGAAACGTGCCACCATGATGATGCAGTCAGAAAAGCGCAGCGCACAGACCTTAAATGAAGTCCACACAACATATAGACATCGAGTTTCCGTCAACAATGGGTGTGGATTTGTAATCAAGAATTGCTATTCGCACATCCGCACCTTCAAACACAAGAGAGATGCTGAGCAAAGAGAACCACACAGGAAGGACTGTGG
>CM060305.1:59420663-59425663 GCA_030674185.1 Monoplex corrugatus
TCCGTTTGGGAATCCAAAGTCTTATCCATTTGACAATCACTCATTTAAACATCTGTTTAAATGTAGAACGTACCTTTACTAATGCTTCGGAATTTCCAATTCTGAAAATGTCACGTTGAGGAAACATGTTTATCATCATGTATCATAGATTTACTGCTTTAGCATCTGGGACGCGCTTTGACTCAGCATACCTCCTGCTGCAAAACCACAGGGACACGGATATACCTGTTTGCACGAAATCCGTAATCAAACAAACACAGTATGGAAGAGTCTTTGCTGGGGAGAATCAAGGGCATCTGTATTAGTGGCAAGCATCATGATCAACAACAACAAACATTTGGAGGTGTGATAAGACAAAGCTGGAAATCTGACAACTCCCCAAAAACGTGGCCATTTGCCCCTAAACAAAACTCCCCCCCCCCCCCCCCCTAAAACCGATGGGAGTGTTATCAGCACGTTCAGAGCAAACAGTTTAGTAGAGACGTTAACCGCTACGTGTGAAGGGTACCTGCCCCGATCATCTTTATCCCCTACTTCACACCGAGGAGCCAAGTGGGGGAAAGATTGGTGATAAGGATGGCAGGGAAAGGTCGTCTGTAAAAACACGAGGACTTGAGAATAGCCTCCCTTCGCGCGTCAATTAAATTTTGTTTTATTTCTTTTACCTTGGTTGCGTGGTTTATCGTCTGCCTGTTGTCAAACCTTGACAGTCTGCTGTGTTTGAAGTATGCATGACTATTAAGGAAGCCTTCTTTTTTCTTTTGTCGTGATGTTTATTGTTTGCTGCTTACTTTCTTTTATTCGTGGTTCTGGATTTTATTTGTCAGCAATTCCTTGTCTTTGAAGTGTGTGTGTGTGTGTGTGTGTGTGTGTGTGTATGTGTGTGTGTGTGTGTGTGTGTGTGTGTGTGTGTGTATGTATGTATGGTGTGTGTGTGTGTGTGTGTGTGTGTGTGTGTGTGTATGTATGTGTGTGTGTGTGTGTGTGTGTGTGTATGTATGTGTGTGTGTGTGTGTGTGTATGTATGTGTGTGTGTGTGTGTGTGTATGTATGTGTGTGTGTGTGTGTGTGTGTGTGTGTATGTGTGTATGTGTGTGTGTGTGTGTGTGTGTGTGTGTGTGTGTGTGTTCACTGAAGATGAAATACGCAGACTGTGCAACAACACGTTGCCTACACAGTGTGAAAAGAAAAGAAAGAAAGAAAGAAAAGAAAGAAAGAAAGAAAGTACATACACTGATCTAAGAAAATCGGAAATAAAAAAAACGAAACATTAGAAAAACAGAGAGAAAAACAAACAGGCTTTTAAACAACAACAACAACATCAACAACAACAAATGAAAACAAACCACATCATACATATGATGGAGAGGATGATGGAGGTACGAAATGGGGAAGGTGGTAGTGGCGGAGGTATAAATCGTCTTCGAAGTCAGTGTCCATGTTTCTTTGCAAGTCTTTCTTACCTGGCAGTTCTCAGCCAGTCAGCTGGAGGCTGTCTGTCACCACCATCCTGTTAGTGTTAGATATAAATAGACACTTAAAGATAAGACTTCTTTCTGTTGTCGTACTTCCTAAACATCCTTATCAGAATACTTGCGGTCTTTTTTTGTTTGTCTGTTTTCTTAAATGACCTGGGCATTCATGCAATCAGTGTCAAGCGACTGATAATTCATTTGGCTGGTTGGCTGGGATTTATGTTTGTTTTGTTTTGTTTGTTTTTGGTGTTGTTGTTGTTTGCCTTTGAGGGGGGAGTGGGGAGTGTGTGTGTGTTTGTGTGTGAGTGTGTGTGCGTGCGTGGTGCGTGCATGCATGCGTGCATGTGTGTGTGTATGTGTTTGTGTATGCGTGTGCTTGTGTGTGTGTGTGTGTGTGTGTGTGGTGTGTGTACGTGTGTGTGTCTGTGCGTGTGTGTGTGTGTGTGTGTATGTGTGTGTATGTGTGTGTGTGTGTGTGTGTGTATGTATGTGTGTGTGTTTGTGCTCGCGCGTGTGGTTGTGTGCGCGCATGTGTATATGTGTGATAAGTATCCATAAAATATCCATCAAATTAGATATCTACACTCGTTTCTCTCTGATTGTTTCTCTGTCATTGTCTTTTGTGTCTGGACAGGTGAGTGTGTGAATAGCATTCTTGATTAGAAATCCACAAATCCACATCCCTGAAGAAGGAATCTCCCACGTCTATATGCTGTGTGCTGTTCCTGACAACTGTTCAGCTTGTTGCCTCAGTGTGACAGCAGTTCCTCGGTCTCTTCAAGACAGTTCATCATGGCTTCTCTCTGTGGGGGTTTGTCGGAGATTGCGCCTTCCCTATGCAGGTGTTCATAAGTGCATAGATCATTCTGTCAAAACCGTTTGACTCCCACACCCTGACCACCAGCATCCTGCATTGTGAGCTATGCTCATCATCATCAGGTGCCTTGCCGCATGGCGTTGGCGATTATGGACTGCCATCTGTCTCTATCTCTTGTTGCCTCAAGCATCTCTTCCACCCTCCTTGTCCCCAGCCACTCTGCAAGTCCGTTTAGCATCTTCTGCCTTGGTCTACCCGGTGCTCTCTTTCCCTCCAGCTTTCCTGTTGTGACCAGGTGTTCCAATTCCCCTTTCCTCATAAAATGACCTTTAAATGTTGCCTGTATTTTCCTAATCTTCCTTATGAATCATCTACCTGTGTCTGCCTAAATCAAGACTGTCTCGTTTGTTTTCTTTGAACTATGCTAGCAAAGGAAAAAAACTTAACTCTTTGACTCCCTCACTCTATCCACCAGCTTCCTGCAGAAAGAGTTAATTACGTTTTTGCAGTTGGCGGATAGGGTCGGGAGTCAAAGGGTTATAAACATTGAGCAGACATTGAACTGGAGGGGACTGATCTCTGTAACTTCTATCTGCCTCCTCTACTCTTCTGCCTGAGTTCCTGTTGGCATGTTCTCTCTCTGTGTTTGTCTGTCTGTCTGTCTGCCTGCCTGTCTGTATGTCTGCCTGCCTGTCTGTCTGCCTGTCTGTCTGTCTGTTTGTGTCTGTGTCTGTCTCTGTATGTCTGTCTGTCTGTCTATCTCTCTGTCTCTGTCTCTGTCTCTGTCTCTGTCTCTGTCTCTGTCTCTCTCTCTCTCTCTCTCCTCTCTCTCTCTCTCTGTTTCTCTTTTTGGCTTTGACCAACTGAAATATCGATGTCAATATTTTGTTGTATATTTCATTCTGATAACTTCTTTGACATTGTGTGCTTTTTCCAAACAGGTATGACTGCTTGAGTTGAAGCAAACAGAATAAGAAAAGTTTAAAAAATCACGAAAATCTTTTCAGACCATGAATTTATTATACGCTTTATGATTCTGTTTCCGTGCTTTTCTGTTTATTGAATGTTTTATTGTTTAACAGCGTTTTAATGTTCGCATATTGTATGTGTAGAGTAAGAAGGACTGAGCTGATTTTTACTCCAGAAATGGAACTCTTACGAAATAATTTTGAGAGGGAAATGTATTTTTCCCTGTGGGTACCTTTTCTTTCAATATAGTTGTTGTATGATTATATAAAATCTTATGAATACAATAGAAATATAAAAACAGACATAAAGGGCTGAAGATGAATAGCAAAAAGACTGAAGTCACGGTAATCAGTAAAAATAAGAAATCCGCTTACGTAAAATAACGGCAAATGGCACCACATTTGGACACGTTGATAAGTTGTAATACCTGGGAACAGTCATCTTACCAGACGGCAACTGCACATCAGAAAAAGCCAGCAGAATCGGCCAGGCTAAACAGCATTCAAGAAAATGAAAAGCATTCTTATCAACGAATGTATATCAATTAACATTAGGAACAGGGTTCTTCAGTGTCATATAGAACCAACATTGTTTCACGGATGTGAACCATGGACAGTCAACAAGCAAAGTCAGAACAAGATTGAGGTACTGAAATCTGGTTTCTAAGGAGAAAGTTGAGAGTTCCAAGGACAGCAAAGAAAACAAACGAGACAGCCTTGAAGGAGGCAGACACAAGATCATTAATAAAGAAGATTAGGAAAAGACAAGCAACATTTATAGGACATTTATGGGAAAGAGAAATGAGAGCACCTGGTCACAAGAAAAGCTGGAGGGAAAAAGAGCACCAGCTAGACCCAGGGAGAAAGTATTGGACAAACTTGCAGGGTGACTGATGACAGAAGTGTGGGAGATGTACTTGCAGCCAACACCATGCGACAGGGCACACGATGATGATGATGATTATACAGCGAGCTGTTGCGTTATCTATTTCATCCAAAAGAACAACACCCACACCACCACTCAAAATGTGAAGGAGAGGGAAGGTGCAGTGTCGGGGAAAAAGAGTCATGCCCAAACAAAGAATCGTGTGCTCAGGATCTGAGGATGGCAAGACAGCAACAGCACTTGACAACAACTTCAGGAAAACACGCTGCATAAGAAGTGTTATCAAATGCAATAGAGTGTTTTGAAGTTGATTTTTTGGTTTTGGTTTTGGTTTTGGTTGCTTTGTTTGTTTCTTTCTTTCTGATCGCTTGTTTTAAAGAGTAGCTCGAAATTCAGCACTCAAAATCTACAGAAAGAAGAGGGGACAGAATTATCAAAGAAATAAGACGAAATAAGATAAAATAAAACAAGATTTAAATAAAATAAGATGAAATGAAATAAGATAAAATAAAATAAAGCAAAATAAGATAAAATGAGATAAATAAAAAACAAAAATATAAAAAAATGAAATAAAATAAAATGAAATAAAATAAAAAAAGAAATAAAATGAAATAAAATAAAATAAATAATATACATCACAAACGAACAAACAAACAAAACAAGTGTTCAGCACTCCGTGTATTGATTTCAGACTTTGCCAGCCTTCCACTGTAACAGACTACGTTAAAAATGTCCGTCATCTCAAAAAACTACTCCTCTGCACTCTTTCCTTCTCTGTTGCTGTGTTTGCTCAGCATATCTTGTGGGTGAAGACGCGAATGTGTGAATAACATTCTTGATTCTTGAACTCTGCA
>CM060305.1:59438163-59440663 GCA_030674185.1 Monoplex corrugatus
TATCTGTCTGTCTATCTGTCTGTCTATCTGTCTGTCTCTCTCTCTCTCTGTCTTTGACTCTCTTTGTCTATCTGTATCTCTTTCTTTCCTCTCTTTTCTTTCTCTCTTTCTTTCTCTCTCTCTCTCTCTCTCTCTCTTCTCTCTCTCCTCTCTCTCTCTCTCTCTCTTCCTCTTTCCTCGATAGAATTTTGAGCTAAACATCTTTTGACTGTCGGGGGACAAGAAATAAAAGAAATATGTGTATGCATGTGTGTGTGTGTGTCTGTGTGTGTGTCTGTGTGTGTGTCTGTGTGTGTGTGTGTGTGTGTGTGTGACTGTGTGTGTGTGCGTGTGTGTGTGTGTCTGTGTGTCTGTGTGTGTCTGTGTCTGTGTGTGTCTGTGTCTGTGTCTGTGTGTCTGTGTCTGTGTGTGTCTGTGTCTGTGACATTTCTTAAAACTCATTTGATCTCTCTGCGCTATACATACAATTTAAGTGGAACAATGAGAACTCAGCGAGTTTGGCGAGCTGACCTGACCCCACACAGTATACTTACAATAAAATCAGACAAATCAAATGAAATCGAATGTAATCACATGAAGTCAAGCGCAATGAAATGAAATCAAATCAGATCAAAACAAATCCAACAAAACAGAAAAGAATACAACGAATACAACTTTTTTTTTAAAGAAATTGAAAATGACAAACACAAAGCAAGGTACACTTGAAAACAGTCATAACGCATACCGAACGCCATACAAGGTACTCTCACTAAGTTTCAGTTTCAGTTTCTCAAGATAACGTCTCCGAATTCCTTATGTACTGACTCCACATGTGCCATGTCATGGTGATCACGGCTGTTTGGAGTCTGAAGTTTGTTCAAGAAGGATTCATTACACTCGGATAATTCCATATGCGCTCCACCTGAATCTGCCAACAAGTATCTGGCAGACACCCTGAACCTGCCCAAAGCTCTATGCGCTGACAATGTCTTGAACTGAGGAGTGGATAGGGGGATTGGAGGGGGGACATTTGAAACACTAAGCTGAAACCATCAGATTGATGGGAACATTAAGATGGGCAGTAAACAGGCCAGTTCTTTTTTTTTCTTTTTTCTTTAAAGGCCTGGGATTGAACTCAAGATATCAGATCCTGATTCCACGGCTATAACAGAAGAACCAACCAGGTCGGCGAACTGCCAACCACTGGATGTTCTGTGCTGAAAACCAGGAGTGAACCAGGGACCTTTAGATCTTCAATCTAACGCTCTCCCAACTGAGCTATTTCGGATGGCACAAGCCTTAAGCGTGCGCATAAGCGCAGCCCATGAGCTGGCCAAGATCCGAGGTTCTACCTAGTCTATGTTTTTTACCTAGTCAGTCTCACTTTCACTAAACTCGAGGTAAACTGATGATGATAATAAGTCAAGACGCTAAATGTTTTTGCCTAAATTAAATCATGGTGCACACTCTCTCGTTCCATATAACGCATATATATAACTCATTTAGGATCGCTGGAAGCTCAGTGGTAAGCAGCAATTGCTTTTTTTCTGTTTCTGAACGTATGTTGTTGACAAAAGTAATATAGTTGACGCGTCCATACAAAGAAAACGTTCTGATTCTGTGATTTAAAGGAAACAGGCAAAGTAGAATTCAACTGATTTTGGATTGTTTGATTAATTTCAGGAATATCTGTTTCATTTTGGAATATTATGCCTTATTTTAGATTATTTTCCATTATTTAGGCTTGAAATTTATTCTTGTATTTGGTGTGCATTCTCTTTGACACTCTATTCCCTTTATTTCAATTTAATTCATATTGGTTTAGCCCTGGTTTTTTTTTTTGTTTTGGTTTTTTTTTTGGTGTCTTTCATGTTTCACCCGATCTGTTTGGTTTGTTTGGATTCATTGAGTTTATTTTGTGGTTTTATTTTGTTTGTGTGTATTGAGGTATTTTCAAATTGACTAAGCCTCTACTTGTCTTCGGACAAAATGTGTGGTAACAATTTCTCAACTGCCTAAGGATCGATGCCAAATGTTGACATCCAATCCAATGACAGCATGCCAAAGCACGAGTTGGAAGGAATAATCCTGGTTAAGTCTATACAAACATACAAGCACACACACACATACACACACACAAACACACAACGCACACACACACACACACACACACACACACACACACACACACACACACAACACGCGCACACACACACACACACACATATATACAAACACACACACACACACACCACACACACACAAAGACACACGCGCAACACGCACACACACAAATACACACACATACACAAACACACACACAAACACACACACAAACACACACAGACACACACACAGATTACTATCTATATATCTATCTACCTATCTATTTATCTATCTATCTATCTACCTATCTATCTATTTTTCTATCTATCTGTCTGTCTGTCTGTCTATCTATATCTATGAGACAGTCTGAGACACAGTGACAGAGACAGAAAACAGAGCGAAATAAACAGAGAAA
>CM060305.1:59445663-59448163 GCA_030674185.1 Monoplex corrugatus
GTCATCGTCATCACCATCATGATCATCTTATTGGTTATCATAATTAACATCGTCATTCATCATTCATTCATTCATCGTTCATTATCATCATCATCATCATCATCATCACCATCATCATTAATCATCAATCATCATCATCACCATCATCAAATTCATCATCACCATCATCACCGTTTTAACTACAACTTGAATATACCCAATCACAACCAGAAAAGGTGACATTTCTGGTGGGAGAAGAAACGAAATGTTTGAAAAGAGAACTAATGAAATAAGCTGTGTTTAGCACTTTTGCAAACATCGGTCATCAAAGTGTTGGAAGGCAAAAACACAAAAAAGAGACCATGAGAGACATCTTCAAAGACAAGAAGACACGCAGATTGTGTTCTGTGGATGAAAGGCAATCGAGGAAGAAAAGAGGGAGGGGAATGAAGGAGGAAGACGACGGAACGGAACACGGAAGAAGGGAAAAAAGACTGACGAAAAATGTCAAAAGAAGAAAAAGAAGAGAAAAATATAGAAATGAACGAAACAAAGAAGAACTAGCAGACAGAAAAGAAACAAAAGAAAAAAAACTGAAGGTAAGAATAAAAGAACAACAGCAACAACAACAAACAGGAAAGGAAGGATACAAAAAAATAGAGAAACGAAGATAGGGAAGAATAATCGGATAAAAAAGAAAGGAAAGAAAGTAAATAGGAAAGAAGAAAGAAAGAAAAAACTTAAGTGAAAGAAGAAAGAACAGAAGGAAGGAAATAACAAAGAAAGAAAGAGAAAGGGAAAGATGGATGGGAAGAACAAAAAACTGTAACACAAAATAAAAACGAAAAAGGCAAAGCACAAAAAGGACGAAGGCACTGAAGAAAAGAAAGAAAGAAGAAAAGAAAGAAAGAAAGAAAGAAAGAAAGAAAAAAGAGACAGAGTAGAGAGAACAAAAATCGAAAGAAAAGAAGGAAGGACAGAACAAAAGTCAATTTTACCGAAGTGAGTTTACATGGTAAATAAAACTACAAAACAACAAGAACAAAAAAGAAAAGAACACATAAATAAGATAACAATGGAAATGAGGAACAGAAAAGAATGTAACTCTGAAGAATATAAACCATACAAAAGAACTGCAATAGAATTAACACATTTACAATACAGGAATAACATCATACGCTAAGCGCTTTTTTCTATTGCATATACATCATGTATTATGCTCCCAACTGAAATATAGAAAACGAACAATACGCAAGAAAAAGAAGATAACGTACACAACATACAATCCTGTCCTGTCATAAAACATAAGATAATCGGTAAACTACAGCTGTCACAAAAAAGGAAACGAAATCAAAGCATTTCCCCAGCCAGTGAAGTGGGCTCCATTTCTTTTCATCCCTCTGACGGACATCTTTACCGGTTCAAAGAAATACCAGGGAGATTCTGTTGTTTCTGCTGTTTTTGTCCTAGCATTTGCGTATTTTCTTTCCTTTGTTGTCTTTTGTGTGGGTTTGATAAAAGAGAGTTGGCCGAAAATTTGCGCTTGTCTTGTTTTGTGAATGCAATACACGTTTCCTATTTTTTCGTTATTGTTCTTGTAATTGTTATTTTTGTTTAAATCCCAGACAGCCTATCAAGGCTATCAACATTTCAAAACATATACGCTACTTCAACGGAGAAAAAGTGAAAAAATCATCCGTGCACATAATCTAAAGATATGTCCTTGTCGTTGACCATTCCGTCCAATTTATCACACAGGGGATTCAAAAAACAAACAACCAAACAAGCAAAATACTCAAAATAAGTAAGTATATTATATAAAACAAAATAGGAAAGCATGAATTGAAACGAAAAAGAAAGAAAAGAAAAGAAAAGAAAAAAAAGAGAAGAAAAACCATGATGATATGTTCAAAAAATATGTCATTGAAAATCTTAAATTTGCCACAAACAGATATGTATACAGGCAGTAATAGAGTATAACGTATATCATCATCATCACCACCACCATCATCATCATTCGTAGTAGTAGTAGTAGTAGAAATAGTAGTAATAGCAGTAGTAGTAGTATCACCATCAGCATTATCATTATATGTTATCATTATCATTATAATCAGCATCATTCTTCTTCTTTATCTTCTTCTTCTTTGTTTTTGTTGTTGTTGTTGTTTTCTTCTTCTTCTTCTTCTTCTTCTTCTTCTTCTTCTTCTTCTTCTTCTTCTTCTTCTTCTTCTTCTTCTTCTTCTTCTCTTCTTCTCTTCTTCTTCTTCTTCTTCTTCTTCTTCTTCTTCTTCTTCTTCTTCTTCTTCTTCTTCTTCTTCTTCTTCTTCTTCATTCTTCTTCTTCGCAATTCTTCGCATTCTTCGCAATTCTTCTTCTTCTTCTTAGTAGTAGTAGTAGTGATAATAGTAGTAGTGATATTGCTGTTGTTGTTTTTGTTTTGTTATCAATATTGTTATCATCATCATCAGTACTGTTATTATGATTATTATTAATTCATACTCATCAATATTATCATTATTAT
>CM060305.1:59465663-59468163 GCA_030674185.1 Monoplex corrugatus
TCATTTACAGCTAACTTTCGTTGGGAGACTGATGTCACGATACATCATTGACTGACAGATACACTGAGAAGCACACACACACATACACATACACACACACACACACACACACACACACACACACACACACACACACACACACACACTCACACACACACACACACACACACGCTCACACGCACACACACACACGCTCACACACGCACACGCACACACACACACACACACACACACACACACACACACACACATACACACACGCGCGCGCGCGCGCGCGCGCGTTGGTTTCTACCCTTTCATATTTTTGTAGAGGTTATCCTATCCTTAGCTTACTGCCAATTGCTTATTGCCTATTGCTTATTGCCTATTGCTTATTTCCTATTGCTTATTGCCTATTGCTCATCGCCTATTGCTCATTGCCTATTGCTCATTGCCTATTGCTCATTGCCTATTGTTTATTGCCTATTGCTTATTGCCTATTGCTCATTGCCTATTGCTCATTGCCTATTGCTCATTGCCTATTGTTTATTGCCTATTGCTTATTGCCTATTGCTCATTGCCTATTGCTCATTGCCTATTGCTTATTGCCTATTGCTCATTGCCTATTGCTTATTGCCTACCTTTTGAGCATAGGGGATAAGAGCTATATGTAGCCCTTCATCATCATCATCAGGTGCCTTGCCACATGGCGTTGGCGATCATGGCCTTCCATCTGTTTCTATCTCTTGCCTCCACCCCCTTTGTCTTCAGCCACTCTGCAAGTCCGTCCTATATCTTCTCTCTGGATCTACCTGGTGTTCTCTTTCCCTCCAGCTTTCCCGTCGTGAACAGATGCTCCAATTTCCCTTTCCTCATAAAATAGTCTATAAATGTTGCCTGTCTTTTCCTAATCTTTCTTATCAATGATCTTCTTGTGTCTGCCTCCATCAAGACTGTTTCGTGCGTTTTCTTTGCTGCCCATGGAACTCTCAACATTCTTCTTAGAGACCACGTCTCGGCTGCCTCAATCTTGTTCTGGCTTTGCTTGTTGACTGTCCACGCCTCACAACCGTATAATATTATCAGTTCTATATAACATTCAAGAACTCTCTTTCTGATGTTAATTGATAGACATTTGTTGGTAAGAATGTAGCCCTTATCCATTCGATACTTCCATCAAAAGGGCATAACAATTAGACGGCAGTTTCCAGGTGTGGTCATGACTGGTGCTATCACATCCTGTCCAAATAAAAACCACTGCAAAGGTGTCCTGGGCTGCCTGTTTCTGCAAGCAGGTCTGGCATATTTCACAGTTAACCTATACATCTGAAAACCATCTAACACTCACGACCTGAGACTTGCTCTGTTTACGTTTGAGGTTGACTTTCCCAGATAATTAGCGAGGAAAACAGGCAGAGGCAAAGGAAAGAAGATTGGAACGAAGGAAAAGAGAGTGAGAGAAAGAGAGACAGACAGACAGACAGACAGGCAGACAGACAGAGACAGAAACAGAGGCAGACAGACAGAGACGGATAGACAGACAGGTAGACAGAGACACAGAGAGAGAGACGGGGACACAGACAGAGAGAGACAGAAAGAGAAAGACAGAAAGGGAGAGAAAGGGAGAGAGGGAGATAGAGAAACGGAGAGAGAGAGAGAAAGAGAGAGACAGAGACATAGAGACAGAGAGAGACAGAAACAGAGACAGTCAGAAAGAAAGAGACAGAGGCAGAGAAAGAGAGAGAGAGAAAGAGAGAGAGGGAGGGAGAGAGAGAGAAGACAAGGAAATAAAAAAAAACCACAAACAAAGGAATGAAAGGGGACTAAATTAGAACTTGAAAGAGACAAAAGCAGGTGTGTTGCTCTCTTTGGATAAAAATGTTTCTAAACTCAGTTGGTTTGAGCGTCCTCGTGATCACAGTGCAGGCTTTGTAGATTCGATCCTTGTAAATGACACTGTTGCTTGCACGCGCGTATGCTCTATTTGCAGTGTTTCAGCATATTCCAAGATTTGTTCGATTCTTTTTTCCCTCTTTTCCATCATGCGATATTTCCATCGTTAGTACCATTAGACAGTATCATAAGAAAAATTAAACTGATAATATGCATCTGGTTCCCCCCCCCTCTCTCTCTCTCTCTCTCTCTCTCTCTCTCTCTCTCTCTCTATCTATCTATCTATCTATCTATCTATCTATCTATCTATCTCTCTATCTATCTATCTATCTATCTATCTATCTATCTATCTCATTACTGAATATGAAAAACAAAGTACAAAAAAAAATCCAAATAATTACACGAAAACCAGTTGAAACTTCTCTGGGTTACAATAACTTAAGACACTGGCCACAAGTACGGTAATCAATCTGCATGCAGTAAAAGAGACTACATATCAAAAATAAACCGAAATGAAACAGATTATACAGTAACATTCAAGTATCAATAGAAAATACCAAATATACCAAATATAGCCATAACTGTTGAGTATACCAAATATAGCCATATCTGACATCCATGTCTAAAC
>CM060305.1:59470663-59485663 GCA_030674185.1 Monoplex corrugatus
AATGGAAACTGTGCATTGCCAGTAAGAATTTATTGCAAACTTATTTAGAGAAACAGCAGCACGCAGACCCCTCTTGGAAACTCACATCAAACTCTTCATGAAAGATGGATCAGGCCAGACAAAGGTACAGATTCCTCTCACCAGTGCAAACTGGGAAAGTTAGAGGATAGGCACGATGCGTGAAATTCTTCCTTCAGAAAACAATATATTAGTTTGCCGCACTGAGACAGACAAGCCTGAAGATAGTCTTCTTTTGGACAAGAGCAGTATCGAAGAGCAGGTGTTCCGTTTGATTACGTGGCGAAGTGGTTAGCGTAATTATCTACTGACTGGGAGGTCGTAAATTCAAGTTCAAACACCCGTCAATAAAGTCGGTTAAAGAACAATAATTAATAATAATTACAATATTTATATAGCGCAAAATCTTGATAAAATCAAATCTGAGCGCTGAACAGACACACATGCACGCACGCACACACATGCGCGCACACACACACACACACACACACACACACACACACACACACACACACACACACACATGGCTATAAATGGGGAGAAAGAATAAAAGCAATGGAAAATTATAGAGAGCATATTGTATACAATTATATATTACAATGTGATTCCCCTCCGAGTGGAGACAGGCTGCAGAGGGGGTTGAGTGAGGTCAGGATGTTATGCATAGGAGAAAAGGTGAGTTTTGAGAGCGGACTTGAAGGAGACAAAAGTAGGTTGCTGACGGACTGAGAGAGGAAGTTTGTTCCAGGAGAGTGGACCAGAAACAGAGAAGGCTCGTGGACTATAGGTATTGAGCTTAGTGCGTGGAAAGCGAAAAGTCAGAGGATCGGAGGCAGAGCGGAGAGTACGTGAGGGAACATTACTCATGTGGTCAATGATTCTTTGTCGTCTGGTTCTTTTTCGTCTGTGTTCAAGCATGCCATTGTTCGACCACTGATCAAAAAACCCTCATTGGATAGAAATTGTTTGAAGAGCTATAGGCCTGTTTCAAATTTGTCATTTTTGTCTAAATTAGTAGAAAGGATTGTCTTGTCACAACTGCTTGAGCATCTTCATCAGAATCATTTGTTCAATCCGCACCAGTCAGCATACAGGCAGGCACACTCCACAGAAACAGCACTCTTGAAGATAGTTAATGATATTCTCCTTGGCTTGGACGATGATAGAGTGTCAGTACTGGCGTTATTAGATCTGTCCGCAGCATTTGACACTATAGACCACACACTTCTCCTGAACAGGCTTCAGCACTCTTTTGGCATACGTGACCTTGCTCTCTCCTGGATCCACTCTTATTTGACTGATCGGACTCAGACTGTGTGTGTCAACTCCAGGTATTCGGAAGAGTCTGTCTTGGCGTATGGTGTCCCACAGGGTTCGGTCCTAGGACCGATCCTGTTTGTGCTGTACGCCAGTCCTGTGTCTGATGTCATCAGTCGTCATGCCTTGTCACATGAGAGCTTCGCTGATGATACACAGCTTCATCAGTCGGCCTCACTGGCGGAACTCGATGGCTTGGTGACACGCACGCAGGACTGTATCTCGGATCTGAAGTCCTGGATGACGCACAACAAACTACAACTGAATGACGACAAGACTGAACTTCTACTCGCCTGTCCCACTAAATTTCTCCATGATCCTTCTCTTCCGAAGTCTCTTCTGATAAATGACGTTGACATTCCTTTCTCTCCCACTGTTCGCAGTCTCGGTGTTACGCTTGATCAGAGTCTGACCTTCCAGCAACACATCTCAAACATCTGTAGGGTAGCGTATCTAGAGTTACGTAGAATCAGCTCTGTCCGTCATTACCTGTCTGTTGATGCAACCAAAACGCTAATTTGTGCATTTGTTCTTTCAAGGCTTGATTACTGCAACTCTCTCTTAGCTGGCATCCCCAAAAACCTTTTAGACAGACTTCAAAAGATTCAGAACAACGCTGCACGTCTCATCTTTAAATCCTCTAAGTTTGACCATGTCACTCCTCTCCTCCGCACTCTGCACTGGCTGCCTGTCTCTGACAGAATAGATTACAAGCTTGCTACTCTTTCCTTTTCGATTGTTTCGAACACTGCGCCAGAATACCTATCCTCGCTTCTTGACATCTACACACCATCCCGTCAGTTGCGTTCTTCTGCAGACACACGACTCTTTCGCATCCCCCGCATTCGAACAAAAACATACGGACAACGAGCATTCTCCTATCAAGCACCCCAAACATGGAACAACATCCCCAACATCCTTAGGCACTCAGACACAATCACCTCATTCAAATCTGGCCTCAAAACACATCTGTATAGAAAAATGTGAAAAAAGTTTGTCTTTAAAATATTGTTTGGGCTGTTGCGTTTGTGCGCATGATTCGTGTATTATATAATGTGCATTGTGGGTATGGTTGTTTGTGTATTTTGGATAACTTGTGATGTAATATCTATTATTGTCTGTCCGATGGGCAACTATTGGTTAGATTTGATAGACATGTTTCTGTTTGTGTTGATGTCATTGTAATTATAGTAGACTTGATTGATATGTATGTATAACTGCTAATGTTGAAGTGGCGAATAGGGGTGGTAAAGATAGGGTGAATTGTAAAGCGCTTGGAGCAGAGTTCTTTGGATCTTGCGCTTATAAGTACTCATTATTATTATTATTAACATAGATCTCAAGTAGGCTTGACAGGTAATCGGGGGCTGCGTTATTGAGGCTTTTGTAGCACATGGTGTCTAGTTTGTACTGTATGCGCTTTGATACAGGGAGCCAGTGAAGTTGTGCCAGAGAGAGAGAGAGAGAGGGAAAGAGAGAGACAGAGAGAGAGAGTGGGGGAAGAGAGAGAGAGGGAAAGAGAGAGAGAGAGGGAAAGAGAGAGAGAGAAAGAGAGAAAGAAATTTCAGCCTCAACCACCTACTATGGGGTCGTTTGAAGACTGGAACCACACAGTTGAGTATCGTCCGCTTTACAGATACGTTATTCACGATTTTGCTAACAGAAATTCTTGACCATTACCAAAAGTGTCTGAATTTCTCAGGCCTGGAGGACACCAAGATATTGTGAAAACAAAGGTAAAGTACAGCCCTGTCACGTAGTCTTAATCCATAATGGAATTCCATAGTATAATCAGTACCGGCCCTTATTCCAAACATCTTATTACTGTCAATGAAAAAGCTGTCTCAAGGATTTGCCGCTGTTCATGCCCTGTTCCCTGGTGACCCAAATTTTGGCGGTTTGGGAAGTGTGTTGGAGATAAGAACCGAGCATCGTGGGGAGCAGTGCACAAATGTGACCTGCTCTGAAAAATGGTACAATAAGTCTCAATTTAGGCATTTTTAAGTTTTGGTATCACTATAAAGTTTATAATCTCAGCTGTCAAATGGTACTAAAGTTGAGTTTCAGGCTACAAAAACAAAACAAAGTTATGGGCTTTCAAAGGTGAGAAGGGTCAAGTCAGCCATTTTGAGAAAAACAGTTTTGAAGAGAATAGGCCTGAATTGAAAAGGTATGGTCAGAAACTCCTCAGCAACAAGCATTAAATATCAACCAAATCAGCTGAAATTCCATACTTCCCTCCTTGTTTACTTAATTGTCCATCCATCCAAAACAACAAAAAGAAAAATAACTTTAGGAAAAGCGTACTTTAATCACCAAAATGTTAGGGAACTTGTGAATATTTCAGCGGCCAGATAGTATCACTTACCACACATTAAAACACAAAAACGTGATAGTTATCGATTGAATTTGACTTTATTGTGTTAGGACATGGTGTAAAAGTGGTTATAGAACATGAAAATGCAGAAAATTCGATTTATTGTCCCTGTTCAGAGTTTTCAGCCCACAGCAGCAGAAGGCTTCGCCCGACATATTGTACCTTTTGTCAGAACGGGTCAGAAATCCCCTGCTTCTGTACCATCTGAACCCCTCATCAACCCCATTCACCCATCCTTAACATCATGTTCTTTGTATACTGAAAACTATTCCCTTTAGGTATTAACTCGACAAAATAAACACATTTGCATGTTGCGACAGGAAAAAGGATCCTCATGCCAATGGATAGAGGGAGAGAGAGAGATAGGTAAAGAGAGAGACAGAGAAAAGCAGAGAGACATATAGACAGAGAGATACAGAGAGACAGAGAGACAGACAGACAGAAAACGAAGGGATCCTTATGCTGAGAGAGAGACAGAGACAGAGAGAGACAGAGACAGAGAGACAGACAGAGATTGACAGAGATAGACAGACAGACAGACAGACAGACTGAAAATGAAGGGATCCTCATTCTAAGAAAGAGACAGATAGAGACGAAAGAGACTGAGCGAGCGACAGAGAGAGACACAGAGAGAGACAGAGACAGAGAGAAAGACAGAGAGAAACAGACAGACAGGCAGACAGAAAATAAAGGAATCCTCATGCTAAGAGACACAGAGAGAGACAGAGAGGCAGAGACAGATAGAGAGAGAGGGAGAGAGAGAGAGGCAGACAGACAGACAGAAACAGAGAGACAGAGAGACAGTAACAGAGAGAGACAGAGAGAGAGAGAGACAAAAAGAGAGACAGAGAGACGGACAGAGAGACAGACAGACAGACAGAAACAGATGCAAAGACAGAGACAGAGAGACACATGGTGAGAGAAAGAGAGACAAACAGAAAGAGAGGACAGGAACTTGTGGAGAAAATAGATATCAAGACGCCACTATCCACTGAACCACTTGGCCCAAAATGTGCTCTTGTCTTGTTTTGTACATTAAATACGCGTTCTCATTCTATTTTCAAGTTATTATTATTAGTAGTATTATTATCATCATCATCATCATCATCATTATTATTATTATTATTATTATTATTATTATTATTATTATTATTATTATTATTATTATTATTATATTATTATTATCGATTCTTACTTTGACTTAAAAGGTGTTCTTTTATTTACTCTCCTGTCTACGAATACAAAAACAACAAAACAACAGCTGTCACACACTGACAATACAATCGAAATCTTTTCCTACCCAGTGATGTGGAAATCGCTTTCTTTCCATCCCCTAAACCACATCGAATCTTGGTGGCAATAGAAGAATGGCTGGGCTTTGTGAAACTCTTCTAGCATACAATTCTATTTCTTGTTCATTTAACGTCCTACACGATGAAAATGTCACCAGCTTGTGCATAAGAGTTCACATTCTGTATTTATTCAAAAGAGAGTTTTCACACTTGGACAATTCCATTGGCACTCTATACAATGTGCTGTCTGTTGTCTCATGACTAGAAGTAAAAATGAATACAGTAAATAGAATTATAATAACAAAGTAATGATGATAATGATAATAATAATAATAATAATAATAATAATAATAAAATAATAATAATGATAATAATAATAATAATAGCAATAATGTAATAAAATAATAATGTAATAAAAATAATAATATTATAATAATAATGAGAATAATAATAATAATAATGTAATAAAAATAATAATAATATAATAATTATAATAACAATAATATAATAATATAATAATAATGTAATAAAAATAATAATAATATAATAATTATTAATAACATAAATAATAATATAATAATGATAATAATAATGATAATAATAATATATATATAACAATAATAATAATAATAATGTCTATGCATATATTGCACTCCGTTCACAGAGTATTAGAGTTCAGGGCACTTGATATGTGTTATTAGAGCAATCAACCACAAAGAAAAAGTGATAAATATGTTATACCGACTAAATCACCACCAAACATCAATAAACGCATATATACTTAACATACAGCATCACACACACACACACACACAACACACACACACACACACACACACACACACACACACACCACACACAAAATACACAGAAACACACACACAGACACACACATACATACAAAAACAACCACACGCACACACACACACACACACACACCACACATACACGCACACACTGTCACACACACACACACACACACACACACACACACACAACACACGGCCACACACACACACACACACACACACACACCACACACACACACACCACACCAAACACTGTCATACACACACACACACACACACACACACACACACACACACACACACACACACACACACACACACACACACACACACACACACACACACACACACACATACACACACACACAATTAATGAAGAAAATAAGCAAAAGACAAGCAACATTTGTCAGACATTTTGTGAGGCAACAGAATTCGAATATGGACTAAACCAAATTTTACAGAGTGGATGAGGGAACAAAATGTAGGAGATAAACTTGCAGCGACAAAAGATAGATTTGTATGGAGGATCATGATCGTCAATGCCATGTGGCATGGCACATATGATGATGATGATGATGATGATGATGATGATGATGATGATGATGATGATGATTAGAGATGATGAGATATGATGATGATGATGATGATGATGATGATGATGATGATGATGATGATGATGATGATGATGAGACGACGATTAGAGATGATGATGATGATGATGATGATGATGATGATGATGATGATGATGATGATGATGATGAGATGACGACGACGACGACGACGATGACGATGGCGATGATGATAATGATGACGACGACGACGACGACGACGAACGACGACGATGATGATGATGATGATGAATGATTGATTATGATGATATATGATGATAAGACGATGACGACGACGACGAAGAAGAAGAGGAAGAAGAAGAAGAAGAAGAAGAAATCCACTTTCGCTGGTGAATTAACAAGGCATAAAGGAAAAAAGAAATGGGAGATTATTTGCTATGGCAAAGAGGTTCTGGTATAGAGAACAGCCTGCGTTTCCAAGTGGAAAAATTCCGTTAGATCCTGTTACGCTTCACACTCTGTTGTAGTAATCCCTCAAAGACTGAAAAGCTATGAATTCATCATGATTTAACTAATGCAGCACTGAGTTACCTCGGAACTGAATTCTTTGTCTCTATCTGTGTCTGTGTCTGTGTCTGTGTCTGTGTCTTTCACTGTCTCTCTCTCTGTCTCTCTCTCTCTCTCTCTCTCTCTCTCTCTCTCTCTCTCTCTCTCTCCATCTCTCTGTCTCTTTCTGTCTTTCTGTCTATCTCTGTCTCTCTTTCTCTCTGTATCTGTCTCTCCCATCTCTCTGTCTCTCTCTATCTTTCTGTCTCTCTCTGTCTCTATGTCCCTCTGTCCCTCTGTCTCTCTGTCTCTGTCTCTGTCTCTCTCTCTCTCTCTCTCTCACTCTCACTCTCTCTCTCTCTCTCCCTGTTTGTCTCTGACTCTGTATCTATCTCCATCTCTACCTCTCTCTATCTCCTTGTCCCTGTCTCTCTGTCGCTGTCTCTCTTTCTTTCTTATTCTCTCTCTCTCTCTCTCTCTTCCCTCTCTCTCCCCTTCTATCTTTCTCTCTCTCTCTCTCTCTTTCTCTCTCTCTCTCTTTCCTCTCTCTCTCTCTTTCTCTCTCTCTCTCTCTCTCTCTCTCTCTCTCTCTCTCTCTCTCTCTCTCTCTCTCTCTCTCTCTTCTCTCTCTCTCTCTCTCTCCCTTGCTGGGTGTATGTGTGTGCTTAGGAGGTAGTGGTGGTAAGTGAAGTGCACTGTCGCTTTTGCCATTGAAGCGAAGGAAATCAATAACCAATGCAGAGATAAACTGCACGTCGGAATGCCCAAAGTGCCTGCATTGACTTGACTGTGTTCACTCATCAGTGAACACTATGTGAATAGACTTTGATGGGAGAATGTGACAAATGAAATCAACATTAGGTAAAGATTTGAATCATTGGGCAGATTTAAAAAAAATATTGCATGAATGATGAGTGTTTTATGAATGTGGTGCAATTTCTACCTTTGACAACAGTAATACCCTGAATTTCCGAGCAAAACCAGGATTTCCTGAAAAGTATCATTGCGTTGTCCAGAGAGAGAGAGAGAAAAAGAGAGAGAGAGGGATAGACAGACAGACAGACAGACTGACAGACAGACAGGCAGACAGACTGAGACAGACAGACAGATAGACTGAGACAGAGACAGACAGACAGAGAAGAAGAAGAAGGAGAGTATCATTGTGTTGTCCAAAGAGAGACAGACAGACAGACAGAGAGAGTGAGAGAGAGAAAGGGAGGAAGAGACAGCGGTCGTGCTGTGTGATGTGTGTGTGTGTGTGTGTGTGTGTATGTGTGTGTGTGTGTGTGTGTGTGTGTGTGTGTGTGTGTGTGTGTGTGTGGTGTGTGTAGGTGTGTGTACGCCCGTGTGATTGTGTCAATAAAGTGAAAACGAGTAGTATAAAAAACTGCTGTGACAGAATGCACGGTAAAATTCAGACCTATAGTCATTTATTTATTTACTTGTCTGAAGATAAGATATAAAGATACACATGTCATTTATATGTAACCAGGACTGTTTCAGTGATAGGCTGATACAATGCCAGTATAACACATATACTACGTAAAACATAGGCTAGATAGGACCTCTGGACCTGGCCTATGTTTTACGTAGTCTATGTGTTATACTGGTATTGTATCAACCTATCACTGAAACAGTTAGTGCATATGGAATTCGTTCCGAGCGGGGAGACGTCGTCCTGAGAAACTGAAACTGAAACCGAAACAGTCAAATGACCTAATTAAGTGCTTGCATTGAGTATGACAACTTATCGGTGAAGGCTAAATGCGTATACTTTTGTTGACTAGATATGACAACATGCAAGGACATTAGGAAATAATTCAGGACATTACGGCCTATGTGATATCTGCAGTTTCAGCAGTACTTTAAAGATCAAGCAAAGACGCCACTTTTTGTGTATATTGTGCATTAATTACATGTCCAAGCTGTCTTGGCAATCCATCACTTTGTGTATCACCGTAAGAAATCGTAATTTACAGAAAAGGAATTGTTCTTTTTGTGTTGTCCTCTGAGAGAGAGAGAGAGAGAGAGAGAGAGAGAGAGAGAGAGAGAGAGAGAGAGAGAAGAGAGAGAGAGAGAGAGAGTCAGACAAAAACAGAGATACAGAAAAAGAGGGAGACAGAATCAGAATCAAAAATTTATTCAGGAAGGCCAAAGCCCAATTTCCAAGGGCATGAACACATTATAAACAGTGTACAAAAATAAAATATAATACATAGTCGTTCTTGGATAATTCATACAGAAAATATTTTGAAATAATTACAATATAGGACCTGCAATCAACAACACAGTAGGAACGTATAAATAGGTTTGATAAACATCATCACAAGAATTTAACTTAACGATAAAGCAAAGAGAGAAAGGCAGAGAGATACAGAGAGACAGACAGATAAAGACAGAGACATTCAGAGAGAGACAGACAGAGATAGACAGAGACAGACAGAGACAGAGACAAAGACAGACAGAGACAGAGAGAGATAGACAGAGACAGATAACGACAGACAGAGATAGACAGAGACAGAGAGAGATAGACAGAGACATACAGAGACAGACAAAGACAAAGACAGACAGAGAGACAGAGAGAACAGCACATAACAGCGTGAACAAGTGGACACCAATGTCCATTTATCCTTTGGATGTCAGCTTCCTGTGTCTTTCCTCATCAAAGCATTGCGACGTCTTTGCTGTTATGGTGACACATGTGGCTACAAGGTCTCCTGATAGTTTGGCTTTGCAATTAGCCAGGGGAAAAACGGAGAGAGGGAGACAAACTAGTAAGGATGGCAGGAAGGAATGAGGGAAGGAAGGACGGACGGAAGGAAGGAAGGAAGGAAGGAAGGAAGGTAGGAAGCGAAAAAGAGGACGATAAAAGGAAAGGCAGAGAGTGGACTTCATCAGCAGCTTTGGCATCTTTATTGAAACAGTGTCGTGTTTTCGAGAGTAAACTCCTTCTAGAAATAGCTTGAAAAGAGCAGTTTTGAATAACAACAAATGCATACACAGAGAAATAAAATAAGCAAAGAAATGTATGTATGTATATGCATATTTGTATAAAAGAATAAATATATTAATATAATAACACATAAATCAACAAAAACAAACAAACACATAAACAACCCTTAAATGAGTAAAGAAAGAAACAACGAAAGAAAGAAAGAATCAAATAAACAGTGTCATACTTTAAGCTCCATGTTTCATATAGTCAACCAAAACGTCTTGTTCATGCTCACATTTCATATTCATATTCATTCAAATTGATTTTTGTCACAATAAATTTACTACGTGAAAGTCGGGTTGCTCTTTCCCTCGAGAGCGAATCGCCGCAATGCAGTGCCACCCATTTACTTTTGTTATTTTTTTTTATAAGACTTTAGAAAGGCAAGGAGGCCAATTGGCTTTCAAGGGGAAGGACCTGGGAAAAAAGCCGTTTTCTCCAAAGTTTTATACCAGGGCAGCCCAGGCGAATGCCCTACTCTTCACGATCACGATTTTTAACTGCCGTGGGATCTTTAGCATGTGCAGTCAGAAGGCACTCGGGTCCGAATTGTTTTCCGTCCCCTTCCGAACAGTTAGACGTTCAGTTTGATTTTCAGGTCAAACAGGAGGAAAGTCAAGGTCTCATGGGAGAACGAACCTTGGAAACTCGAGTTTAGTTTACCATGCTGTCACTCTTCTCTCTATCCGTCTATTTATCTTTCTTTCTTCCTTCCGTTTTTTGTCTGTTTGTTTGTTTGTTTTTACTCTTGCTCTCTTCCTTTTTTTTTTTTTTTCTTGTTTTCTTATTCTCCGACTGTGCTTCCTTTCTTTCTTTATTTCAGTTAGAACTTTAAGATAGATATATAGATAGACAGACAGACAGACAGATAGTATAGATAGATAGATAGATAGATAGATAGACAGACAGACAGACAGATAGATAGATAGATAGTAGATAAAGAGAGAGATGAATAGAAAGATAGATAGAGAGATAGAGAGAGATACAGATAGAGAGATTGATGGATAGAGAGATAGATAGAGAAATAGAGAGATAGATACAGAGATAGATAGAGATATAGATATAGAGAGAGATAGAGAGACAGATAGATAGATAGATGGATAGATAGATAGATAGATAGATAATAGATAGTATAGATAGATAGATAGATAGATAGATAGATAGATAGATAGATAGATAGATAGATAGATAGATGGAACATGAACGCAATTTTCTTCGTGGGAGAATTTTCATGGTGGTTATTTTTGTTTGCTTACCTGTTTCAGTGCTTGTTTATCCGTTTGTTTGTATGTTTGTTTGCCTGTTTGTTTGTTTGCTCGTTGTTTCGTTTGTTTGTTTGTTTGTTTGTTTGTTTGTGTGTTTGTTTGTTCGTTTGTTTGTTTGTTTGTTTGTTTGTTTGTTTTTTGTTTGTTTATTTCGTTGTCCTCTCATTTTCAGGGTTCTGGCATCTATATATTTGTTTATTTACTTGTTTTGTTGTTTTTCTTGTTGTTGATATTTTGTCACACACGGAAACAAGAATTGAGAGTATTTTGCTCTGTCTCTTTTTCCTCCACCACAGCTCCCCTTTCCTCTCTCTCGCTCATGTCCAGATAACATAATCAATACCTTCTCTATAAAAGCAACATTCAACAGGGGAGAAAAAAAATGTCCCCATCCAAAAAAAATTGACCTCTTCAAATCAAGGCTTATGTTCCAGGAGCTAACCTCTGGAACACACAACCAGAAAACATGCAATAATGTCTCACTTTCTCAGCATTTGGGTAGATGTATATAACACATCATCATCATCATCATCATCATCAGGTGCCCTGCCGCATGGCGTTGGCGACCATGGACTTCCAACCATCTCTATCTCTCATTGCCCCTAGCATCTCCCCCACCTCCTCATCCCCAGCCAC
Source organism: Monoplex corrugatus (assembly GCA_030674185.1). Lineage (NCBI taxonomy): Eukaryota > Metazoa > Mollusca > Gastropoda > Littorinimorpha > Ranellidae > Monoplex > Monoplex corrugatus. The sequence goes on from CM060305.1 coordinate 59,482,488, forward strand.
TCTGCAAGTCCGTCCAGCATTCTCTCCCTGGGTCTACCTGGTGCTCTCTTTCCCTCCAGCTTTCCCGTTGTGACCAGGTGCTCCAAATTCACCTTCCTCATAAAATGGACTATAAATGTTGCCTGTCTTTTCCTAATCTTCCTTATCAGTGATCTACTTGTGTCTGCCTCCATTAAGACTGTCTCGTTTGTTTTCTTTGCTGTCCATGAAACTCTCAACATTCTTCTGAGAAACCACATCTCGGCTGCCTCAATCTTGCTCTGGCCTTGCTTGCTGACTGTCCACGCCTCGCATCCGTACAACAGTATTGGTTCTATATAACATTCAAGGACTCTCTTTCTGATGTTAATTGATAGGCGTTTGTTGGTAAGAATGCTTGTCATCTTCTTGAATGCTGTTTTGGCTTGGCCGATTCTGCCAGCTATTTCCGATGTGCTTCTGCCGTCTGATGAAATGACCGTTCCCAGGTATTTGAACTTATTAACCTGTCTCAAGGTTGTGCCATTTGCTGTTATTTTGCATGAGGGGATTTCATGTTTTTTATTGGTCACCATGACTTCACTCTTCCTGCTGTTTAGTTCCAACCCCTTACCTTTGCTTTCTATTTCTGTATATTCACAAGGTTTTGTAGTCCCTTTCATTTTCTGCAATTAGCACGGTGTCATCTGCGTACCGAATGTATAACACATCGCAAGGATTAATTAGCCCTTTTCTTATCTAGCAATCAGAACAATAATTGACATTGACACATCTTTATTGCAATTAAAGAATTTATTATAACGTCTTTCTTTGGACCGGTTATTAATTAATGTTTGCTCCGTTGAAATATTCATGTTGATTCATGTATAATTCAAGGTTAAGGCAAATCCTCTGTGAGGCAAGGGTTGCATGTAAAAAACATGAAATAGGATTATTTCACACCTTCGTAAATAAGATTTGTTCTAGTTGCAATTCTTCTTTTCTTCCGACTGTTCGGTTTCAAGAAGCAAGGAACATATCAAGTTGAAAATTTGCAAGCAAATGCAAATCAAGACATCATCAAGCATACACACACGCGTGCACGCACACACACACACACACACACACACACACACACACACACACACACACACACACACACACAGAACGGAGACAGACAGATAGACAGACAAAAACAGAGACAGAGAGAAAGAGAGAGACAGAGACAGAGAGATGCAGACAGAAGCTAAGAGACTGAGAGAGGCAAAGAAAAAAAAGAGCGAGAGAGAAAGAGAGAGAGAGAAAGAGAGAGAGAAAGAAAGAGAGATAAACACGCACGCACGCACACACACACACACACACACACAGACAGAGAGAGAGAGGGGAAAGAGACAGAGAGAGACAAAAAGAGAGAGAGACAGACACAGAGAGAGACAGAGAGAGAGAGAGAGACAGAGAGACAGAGAGAGAGAGACAGACAGACACAGAGAGAGACAGAGAGAGAGAGGAACAGCATACGTGACTCTTGCGGACGTACATACACGCACACTCACCAGTGTGCTTTTTTGCACATGGAAAATAGATTAACAGAAAATGATTGTCACGTAATTTTCATTTGTTGTTGTTGTTTTTTGTTTGATTTTTTTTCTGGTTTTTGTTTGTTTGTTTGTTTTGTTGTTGGTTGGTTGGTTGTTGGTTTTTGTTCGTTTGTTCTGTTTGTTTGTTTTTTCGTTAGTGTGTATGGTTGTTTCTTATTTGTTTCTCAATTGATTTTTTTCTGTGGTATTTCTAAGTCTGTTTGCTATGATCAAAGTGTGATACTCGTATGTGTTGTTGTTAACCATAGACCTGATAAACTCTCTACCCCAGGGTTTCAACATTTGATTGATTTTTGAACCCTGGTGAAGTGTCAAGAATTGGCTCCACCTTTGCCACTTCCCCCCCCCCCCCCCCCCAAAATCTTGCCTCTATCTCTCTTCTCTCCTTTATCTGTTGTCTTGTTGTCTCAACGTTCCCTATGCCTTGGTACCGAGGACCTCACTTCACTCAGTCCGGGTCCACAACACACCACCAACCACAGGTTCATGTAGACGAATTCCCAGTGCGAGGAAGTCGACTGGAAGGCAGATATATCAATCCGCCATTGGCCCACCCACCAGAAGAGACCCTGCATTTGTCCTGGGTCAGTTGGGTGAAGTTCAGTATTGCTGATTTAATTCGACTTACTAAGGACACTGAGTGCTTAGACGCCTAATATCGACACTACTCGCTGAAAGGCATGTTCATTCTGTGTGTGTGTGTGTGTGTGTGTGTGTGTGTGTGTGTGTGTGTGTGTGTGTGTGTGTGTGTGTGTGGTGCGTGCGTGTGGGTGTTGCTTGTGTGTGAGTGTGTGTGTGTGCATCTGTGTGTGTGTGTGTGTGTGTGTGTGTGTGTGTGTGTGTGTGTGTGTGTGTGTGTGTGTGTGTGTGTGTGTGTGTGTGTTTTCTAGGGAAAAGACATGTTAAAACAGTTTTATAGTTGTTTTTTTAATATTTCGTGTTGTTTTCTGCTTGTCTCTATCTTCGTTTTCTGTTTCTTTCTTTTTTCTATCTTTCTATTTCTCATCCTTTTTCTTTTTTTTTTTCTTTGTCTGCTTTCTTTCTGTCTTTTTTTTTTCTTTCTCCCTTTTTCTTTCTGTCTTGCTTTCTTTCGTTGTTTCTTTCTTCTCCTTCTTCTTTTCCGTTTCCTTCCTCTTTCGTCTTTTTCTACTTCTTCTTCTACTACTACTTCTTTTTTCTTCTTCTTCGCATTCTTCTTCTTCTTCTTCGCTTCTTCTTCTTCTTCTTCGCATTCTTCTTCTTCTTCTTCTTCGCATTCTTCTTCTTCGCATTTCTTTCTTCTTCTTCTTCTTCTTCTTCTTCTTCTTCCTTCTTCTTCTTCTTCTCTTCTTCTTCTTCTTCTTCTTCTTCTTCTTCTTCTTCTTCTTCTTCTTCTTCTTCTTCTTCTTCTTCTTCTTCTTCTTCTTCTTCTTCTTCTTCTTCTTCTTCTTCTTCTTCTTCTTCTTTCTTCTTCTTCTCTTCTTCTTCTTTTTCCTTCTTCTTCTTCTTCTCTTCTTCTTCTTCTTCTTTCTTCTTTCTTCTTCTTCTTCTTCTTCTTCTTCTTCTTCTTCTTCTCTTCTTCTTCTTCTTCTTCGCATTCTTCTTCCTTTCTTCTTCTTCTTCTTTCTTCTTCTCCTTCTT
>CM060305.1:59500663-59505663 GCA_030674185.1 Monoplex corrugatus
TCTTCTTCGCATTCTTCTTCGCATCTTCTTGTTGTTGTTGTTGTTGTTGTTGTTGTTGTTTTTCTTCTTCTTCTTCTTCGCATTCTTCTTCTTCTTCTTCTTCTTCTTCTTCTTCTTCTTCTTCTTCTTCTTCTTCTTCTTCTTCTTCTTCTTCTTTTTCTTCCAGGTCTTCCTCTTTTACTTATCATCATCATCATCATCATCATCATCATCATCATCACCACCACCACCATTAACAGCAGCAGCATTGTTATTGTTATTATAATGATCATCATCATCATTATTATGATTTTCAACTTGTAAGCAGTAGTAACAGCGGCAACAGTAGCAGTAGTAGTAGTAGCAGCAGCAGTAATAGTAGTAGTAGTAGCAGCAGCAGCAGCAGTAGTTGCAACAGCATCTGTAGAAGGAGGAAGAAGAGTATCATCATCATCATCATCATCGTCGTCGTCGTCGTCGTCATCATCATCATCATCATTACAATCACCACCACCATACCTCTTAAACAAACTAGAAACAACTTTTTCCCCCTTCTTTGTATGTCTGTTCGTTAGTAATGTATGCTGCTGTTCAAATTTTGGGGTTTTGTTCGTTTATGTGTTTTGTTCATGTCCATGTTGGTCTGATTGGTTGTTTATTGTTTTTGTTTGTTTGTTTGTTTGTCTGTTTGTCTGTTTGTCTGTTTGTTGTCTTATGTATCTGTCGTGGTTGTGGTGATTCGGGATTAATTGCATTCTTTGTTTATTAGTTTGGTTGCTTGTTTGTTTGCTTGTTTGTTTGTTTGTCTGTTTGTTTGTTTGTTTGTTTGTTTGTTTGTTTGTTTGTTTGTTTGTCTGTCTGTTTCTCTTTTTGTTGTCATGTATCTATCGTGGTTGTGGTGAATCGGGATTAATTGCGTTCTTCACGTTTTTTTAGTTTGGTTGATTGTTTGTATGTTTGTATGTTCGTTTGTTTGTTTGTTTGTTTCTTTCTTTCTTTCTTTCTTTGTTCAAAACAGAATCAGTACACAGAAAAGACTTCACCTATGTTTTTGTTTGGGCTTTTCAGTATAATTCACGTTTGCCTCTTTCTTTGCTTGTTCGTTTCTGTGTTTTGATTTGTGTCTTCTTTGTTTCGTTTCAACAAAACCAGTGCACAAAACGTGAAAATCAATATTATGAAATGAATGAAGGCATATATACAACAAAGTGATTGAGGACAGATGGTGACACCAACCAACCAACCATCCAACCAACCAAACACTCACCCACACAACCAACCAACCAACCAATCAACCAACCCACTAACCCACCCACCCACCAACCAACCAACCAACCAACCAACCAACCAACCAACCATTTAATCAAACCATCAAACGACCAAACAAACCGATTCAGAAACAAACCCCGTTTTTACAAAGCAAGAAATCGGTTGATCACTAACATAACCAAACTTCCATACAACGGTTCGAGCGGCCAACTAATCTCACACACAATACGTATTGACTGTGAAGAAGGAGATAAAAATAATAATGGTCTTAAGCCGAACCCGATTCTACTGGCATCACAAACCAAAGATTGTACGTAGAAGGGACTTCACTTTGAAGACAGCCACTAAAGCTTGAAACGATCGCTTGTGTGTAACTGCCCGAATCAACGATTTCACATAAAGACTTCCTCCATTCTGTGGGTTATGGCTTCTCCGCCATCAAGATTTTGCGATTTTTTTTCTTTAGAAATGCAGTTAAGCTACTGCAATGCCCTAAGTATTCTTCTGGTTTACTAGAACTTTCTGTCTGACTTTATTATTGCTTTTGTTCTTTTATTAGGTCGGTCTTTCATAAAAGAAATTGTTTCCTGTTTGGAAGCAGTTATGTATTTCCCTCCTCTCTCTCTCTCTCCTCTCTCTCTCCTCTTCCTCCTCTCTCTCTCCTCTCTCTCTCTCTCTCGTCTCTCTCTCTCTTCTCTCTCTCTCTCTCTCTCTCTCTTTCTCTCCGTTCTCTCTCTCATCTCTCTATCTCTCAATCTCTCTCTTCTCTCTTTCTTCTCTCTCTTCTCTCTCTCAATCTCTCATCTCTCTCCTCCTCTCTCTTCCCCTCTCATTCACTCTCTCTCTCTCTCTCTCTCAATCTCTCTCTCTCAATCTCTCTCTCTCATCTCTCTCTCTCAATCTCTCTCTCTCAATCTCTCTCTCATCATCTCTCTCTCTCTCTCATCTCTCTCATATCGTCTCTCTCTATCTCTAATCTTCTATCTTATCTATCATATCTATCTATCTATCTATCTATCTATCTATACTATCTATCTATCTATCATATATACACACACACATAGAGAGAGACAAACAGATAGAGAGATAAACAGACATCTATCTGGCTATTTATTTTGTATCTAGCTAGCTATCTATATACATAGATATATATATATAGATATATATACATATATATGTATATATGTATACATATGCATACATAGAGATAGATAGATAGATCGATAGATAGACAGATAGATAGATAGACAGATAGATAGACAGATAGATAGATAGACAAATAGATAGATAGATAGATAGATAATACATACATACATACATACATACATACATACATACATACATACATACATACATACATACATACATACATACATACATACATATATCTGTTTATTTGCTTGTCTGTTTTTCTGTCTGTCGGTAGGTCTGTCGGTCGGTCGGTCTGCCTGTGTATGTATCTATCTATCTAGCAAAAATCAGACATTATAGTGCAGCACGAAGACCTTGACCTGTTGGGTAAGCTGACCACGCTCCAGAAGCATGCAGGATGTTTCCATGTTTTCATATGCCACCACTGGACACTGCCATGACTTACAGGATCATTAATGTGCATATTTGTTCATCTTAACAACTCTCTCTCTCTCTCCATTTCATTTTCCATGCCAGACCACGAGGTCCAACTATGTTATCTGCATTTTCCTGTCCCACTTTAGCATTAAAATCTCCATCATTATTGTAATGGCCTGTGATTATATTGAGCCTCGGTTGTCTCCAGGTCTACATGGATGTTGTCAATTTCTTCCTCAGTACTTGCGGATCTTGGTGCATATACTTGGATGCTGTTTATATCAGATGGCTTGCTCTCCGATGTAACTAGTAAAACTTGGCCTGATATAGCCCAGTAAATAAATGCATAATAGGAAACACGTGGTTTGAGAAACCTAACCGAAGAAAATGGACATGGCTGAATCCAGGAGACAGCACAAAATATTGATTAAATCCTGATAAATAAAAGATTTAGAAATTCTTTACTGACAATAAAAACATTACCAGACGTAGACTTAGGCAGAAACTAAAAAGAATAAAATAAACAAAAAAATCAAACTATATATTGCATTCTGAAACGACGGATGAATAACCTCGTGCAAAATTGTTCGTATATGTACAAAACAAAGTCAGTGCTGTTGAGGATGTTAGGGACAATGAGGCACAATGGGCACATTTGAAAAACTTGATAAATGAAATTTTTGAAGAATTCCATAGAGCTGAAAGAAAATCAAGGAAGAACTGGATGACAAAATATAAAATAAGGTTTGATGGATCAATGGATGAACACAGAGAGACAAGACGAACAAAAACAAGAGGTGAATGAGTAAATCAGGAATAAATGCAATGGAACTAAGGAAATTTGGGTAGAAACAAAAATGCAAAGAAGTAGAAAACCGACACAAAACAGACCCTGAATTTATGTATAGAAATACTGAAGAAATTGTGCATAGGAAAACGGGATACACATCCAGTGATTGCTTAAAATCTAAAAACGTGTGATTGTTATGGAAAAAGACTAAATGTTAGATAAATGGGTAGAATACATTAAAGACCTCTTTGACGATGACGGAAAGGAAGAACACATAAGAAAGAACGCTGAAGGACCACCAATAACGAAAGACGAAGTGAGATCAGCGACTAAAAGAATAATTATGAAACCGAGAAAAGCCCCAGGACCAGCCAATATTACTTTAGAAATGGTCGAGGTTCTAGATGAAATTGGTACTGAAAAAAAGTAACAGTTCCCTTAAACGAAATGTGTGACACTGAAAACAAAACTAGAGATATGTCAAAAGCCATTTGCTTTGCACTTCCAAAACAAGTAGGTGCTATAGAATGCAAACTCCGTCATACAATCAGTTAGATGATTCTAACAAAGATTCTATTAAGAACAGTTAAGATGAGAACGAGGAACAGAATCAAACCAGAAACAGCAGAAAATTGTGTGCGTTTGTTGAAGGGAAGGACCTGATAATGCCATACACATCCTAAGAACCCCCTTGAAAGATCCGTTGAGTAAAATGCAGGTTTATATTTATTTTGTTGATCATACAAAGGCTTTTGATCGGATAAGACAAGAAGAATTGATCAACTAACTGAGAACGCTCAATATTGCCGGAAAAGGTGTAGGAATAAACACGAAGATGTACTGGGAGCAAATAGGAGCAGTGAGAGTAGAAAATGATAGAAAAGAACAAGAAATCCCTCATGTAAAAGAACAGCATAATAATGTGGGCAATATACTGAATAGAAATAATTTTATCAGTGTCATTAAAACATATATTGTTACTGCTGTAAAGATGCGAAGCCTAGACAATTAACAAGCAAAGTCAGAACAAGATTGAGGCAGCTAAAATGTAGTTTCGAAGAAGGATGTTAAGAGCTCCCTGGACAGCAAAGAAAACAAACGGAAACCGTCTTGAAAGAAGCAAACACACACACACACAAATTAATGAAACCATATTTGGAGAAGACAAATTACATTTATAGGTCATTTTATGTGGCAAGAGAAATGTGAGTTACCAGCCACAAGATAAAAGGTAGACAGGGAAAAAGAACACCAGGTAGACCTAAGGAGAAAACATTAGACAGTTTTACAGACTGGATGAGGACAGAAAGGGTATGAGATATAATTGCAGCAACAGAAGATAGATTCGTATGGAAGGCCATGATAGTCAACGCCATGCATCGGACCACATGTT
>CM060305.1:59510663-59513163 GCA_030674185.1 Monoplex corrugatus
AAAAGAAAAAAAAAAGGGGGTGGGGGGGGGGGGAGAAAAAGTCGCGTGAATCACAACAGTGCTGCAAACTTTACCTTGTTATTATTTTTCTTAAATGCATTCCAAATTTATCCACTAAGCAACATTGTGCAAGCGTGCCTTGAATGGTAAAACTCAGTGAAACCTGTCAACGATGTTTATTTGCGCCTGAAAAGTCAAAACAAGAAAAATTGTTATGACACCACTCCGAAAGTGTCAACAACACTGTTTTGACAATGACACTGATTGATTCAACACCAACGAGTCTGTATTATTGCCATAACACTGATATATTCATTCAATGACAGTGTTTTTTGTCATGACTTTGACAAGCTTAAAACCAGTATTTTGACATCACTTAAGAAGTTTCATCAAACGCTGGTTTTCAGAAAACACGGAAATAGTAAACAACAGCACAGAAACTATGTAGTCAGTTGTCATAGAGAAGGTGACAAAAAAGAAAGACGGCCGGGACATCAGCACGTGATATGCGTCCATGAAGACGACTGGGACCACAATGCTGCACTGCTCTCTCTTTCCTTCTCTCTCTCTTTCTCTCTGCCCTTCTAACGCCCAGCTGCCTGACAGCAGACGCGCGCGGCAAGGAGTGATAATAAGCAGAACTCGTGGTCGGGGCGAGATGTGCGCGCAAGGCGGCCCTCCGACGACGATACGAGAATTAGGAGCCGCCAGCTTCCCCTCCGCTGACCGTGTGGCTTGTCACTTGTACTACAACCACAAGCCGGCTGTCAGTACCTTCTAAGTGAATGTCCTTGCTCGCCCCCCACCCACCCAATAAATCCATACTAATTAACAACAGGCTTATAGGTTGTCAGTGTTATATAAAACCATTTCTAAGAAGAATTTTGAGAGTTCCATGGACAGCAAAGAAAAGAAACGAGACAGTCTTGATGGAGGCAAATACAAGCAGATCATTCATAAGGAAGATTAGGAAAAGACAGGCATTATTTATAGGCCATTTTATGAGGAAAGGGGAATTGGAGCACCTGGTCACAACAGGAAAGCTGGAGGGAAAGAGAGCACCAGGTAGACCCAGGGGGAAAATTGGACGGACTTGCAGAGTGGCTGAAGGCAGAGAGGGTGGAAGAGGTGCTTGCGGCAACAAGGGATAGAAACAGATGGAATGGCCATGATCGCCAACGCCATGTGGCAAGGCACTTGATGATGATGATATAAAACCAATACTGATATACGGACGCGAAGCCTGGACAATCAACAAGCAAGGTTGGAAAACATCAGTGTCATATAGAATCGATACTGACCGATACTGCGAGGCGTGGACAATCAACAAGCAAAGTCAAAGCAAGAATGAGGCTGCTGAACTGTACATTTTAAGAATGTTAAAGGTTCCCATGGACAACAAACGAAAACAAACGAAACAATCTTGAAAGAAACAAATACAAAAAGGATAGTATTGAAGAAGATCAGTTCCAGTTTCAGCATCAGTTTCAGTTTCTCAGGATGACGTCTCCGTGCTCGGAATGAATTCCATATGCACTAACTCATTCGTGATGGAGAAGATCCAGAATGATCATGGCACGAGCCTTAAGCCTGCGCATAAACCCATGAGCTGACCAGGTCCTGAGGTCCTACAGATGGCTAGATGGCTAGATGGCTAAATGCCTAGGCTATGCGTTTTATGTCTTATAATGGTATTTGTATCAGTCTATCAATGCAACAATCTTGGTTACATTTTTTGATGACAGTGTAACTGTATATTTTTTCTTCTAAGAAAAGAATAAATGGATAAAAAAATTTATAAGTAATTAAATAGAAATGAAATATAAAAGGACTGAACAAAAACACAACTAGCCTCTAAAGTATAAACTTGTCTCACATCACAGACACTCCCCCCCCCCCCCCTTTCAATACACAAAGCCTCCGCTGTCTACCAACGAAATGAAAATAATATTTCCCTAATCATAAGCCCTCCAGTCTGTCGTCCTCTTCCGAGGAAAGAAAAAAATAGAAATAGATAAATAACTAACTGAATAGATAAATCTATACAATAACTCAATAAATAAATAAATGTACAAATACAGGAATAGGTAGATAAATAAACATGTAATGATTGAGAATTAACAAACAACATTGAATACGCACAAGCACACACACACACACACACACACACACACACACACACACACACACACACACACACACACACACACACACACACACACACACACACACACACACACATATACACACACACAAATGCGTACGCACACACACACACACAAACGCGCGCGCGCACACACACACACACACAAAACACACACACACACACACACACACACTCTCTCTCTTTCTCTCTCTCTCTCTCTCTTTCTCTCTTACACATACACATATACGCACACAGACCCTCACATACACACACGCGTACATATACACAAAAGAAAGTATACATACTCACGTACACCCACGCACGAACCGACACCGATGCAAAAGAAGATAAAAC
>CM060305.1:59523163-59543163 GCA_030674185.1 Monoplex corrugatus
TTTCTCTCTTCTAAATTTGTCTGTCTGTGTGTTTATCTATCTGTCTGTCTGTCTGTCTATTTCTCTCTCTCTCTGTCTCTCTCTCTCTCTCTCTCCCCTCTCTCTCTTTCTCTCTATCTATCTATCTATCTATCTATCTATCTATCTCTCTCTCTCTGTGTCTGCATCTGTCTGCCTGTCTGCCTGTCTGTCTGCTGTCTTCTCTCTCTCTCTCTCTCTCTCTTGTCTACATATGTGTGTCTCTCTCTGTCTCTCTCTCTCTCTTCTTTGGTGCTTTCAGCGTCGTGTTGTGATTCTCTTTGCTTCTTTGTTTTGTTTTCTTTTTCTCTTTCCTGGATGAATTGCTTCAGGTACAGTATCTGATTTTGGCTTTGGTGATCGATCCCTGATTAAAATGTTGGGTTCTACCTTAATGGTTCAAAATACCGTTGAGACAAACATCGGTGTTTTTCTTTGTTTGTCTGTTTGATTTTTTTTAGAAATGAGGGTGGTAGTGGTGGTGGTATAATGGATAGTATAAGTTCAAATTGTTCAGTTTGAATTCAGATCGGATGGAACAAGATTAAACTCTGGTTAAAAGGAGCTTGTTAGTCCTGTCATGGAGGTCCATCGAAAAGAGAGACATCTTTTGATTCAGACTTACAATTTGGGTTAACGTCTTTGTGTCATCATCATCATCATCATCTTCTCTTCTTCTTCTTCTTCTTCTTCTTTTTCTTCTTCTTCTTCGCATTCTTCTTCTTCTTCTTCTTCTTCTTCTTTTTCTTCTTCGCATTCTTCTTCTTCTTCTTCTTCTTCTATTCTTCTTCGCATTCTTCTTCGCATTTCTTCTTCTTCGCATTTCTTCTTCTTCGCATTCTTCTTCTTCCATTCTTCTTCTTCTTCTTCTTCTTCTTCATCGTCGTGGTGTCATCATCATCATCATCATCATCATCATCATCATCATCATCATCATCAGTAGTAGTAGTAGTAGTAATAGTAGCAGCAGCAGCAGCAGCAACATCATCATCATCATCATTATTGTTATTTCATTACTGTTATTATTGTTATTATTATTATCATTATTATATATTATTATTATTATTATTATTATTATCATTGTTTGTTGTTGTTGTTGTTGTTATGGTTGTTCTTGTCATTATTATATTGATAATTGTTGTCCTCGTTGTTGTTATTACTATCATTATCAATATTACATTTTCATTCAGAATTTTGATCAGATACTTCAGCGATTTGTAAATTGATAGCACACCCGTTCTGTTTTGTTATAGTTTTTGTTGCTTTCTTTTCTTTGTTTGTCTGACTACTGTTGTTTTTTATTGTTGTTGTTGTTGTATGGTTTTTGTTTGTTTTTATTTATCTTGTTTTGCTATGTTTTTAGAATTTTTTTATTCACACAGCAGCCTTGTTTATCCCTGTATTTTTGCCAACCCAATGGCACTGCTATCACTTCAGTGTTTGAATATTCTGAGTGTTATCAATGTTTTGCACTTTCTTGTCACTACGCTTACGTTTATGGCAAAGGCTGGTTGTGAAAATTAGATTATTCAAGCAAAGAAGTGAATGTTATAGATAAACAATACGTTTCTTGCTGTTCTTCGTGTTCTTGTTCTTCATCTTATCTTCTTCTTCATCATCTTCTTCTTCTTCCCCTCCTCGTCCTCCTCCTGCTACACCTCCTCCTCTTCCTCCTCCCCCTCCTTCTTCTTCTTCTTCTACTTCTGCTTCCTCCTCCTCCTCCTCTTCTTGTTCTTCTTCTTTAGTTTCTTCTTATTCTTCTTTGGCTTCTTCTTCTTCTTCTCCTTCTTCTTCTGCTTCTTCTTCTTCTTCTTCTTCTTTTTTTTTTTTTCCTTCTTCTTCTGCTGCTCTATTAACTCCCTGACGAGGCGTTTTGGCAGCTCATTAAAGAACTGTTCACCAGATTTCCCTAGTTCTGTTGGTTGTGCGCGAAATCCTGGATCTCTGCAAATGGTTTTCTGTCCATTCCCCAATGTCCCCCAATTCCGTGTATTTTGTCCGTCATCCCCGCTGCCCCCCCCCCCCCCTCTCCCCTCTCTCTCTCTCTCCTCTCTTCCCTCTTTCTCTCTCTCTATCACTTCTTCTCTCCCCCCCCTCTCTCTCTCTTCTCTCTCTCTCTCTCTCTCTCTCTCTCTCTCTCAACAATTCCCTGGAGGATCGATTTAGCAAGGCTCTAGGATCTTGTTAAATGTCCAGGCCATCGTGATTTTCTTTTATCTTAACCAATGTCAGCAGATCTTCACATATTCTATTGTGCTGTTTGATTGTAAGGAGCAGTTGTTCGTTGCTGATATCTTATGTTTAATATCTGAAGATATGAATAAGGATTTACATTTATGCTTTGTTGATTATACCAAGGCTTTCGATCGGGTAAGACATGAAGAATTGATCAACCAACTAGAGAGACTCAATATTGATGGAAAGTATGTATTGGGAACAAACAGCTGCAATCAGAATAGAAAACGATATAAGCTCTTTCCAAAATATCAAAAGAGGAGTCAGACAAGGTTGTTTTTGTCACCAGATCTGTTTTCACTTTACAGCGACAACATCATGAGAAACCTAGAAGAAGACCCTGGATTAAAGGTTGAAGGAAAATTGATAAACAACATCCGATACGCAGATTACACTGTGCTAATCGCAGAAAATGAAGGGGACCTATAAAACATTGTGAAGATATTAAAAAATCGGAGCACCTGGTCACAACAGGAAAGCTGGGGAGAAAGAGAGCACCAGGTAGATCCAGGGAAAAAATATTGGACGGACTTGCAGAGTGGCTGAAGACAGAGAGGGTGGAAGATGTGCTTGCGGCAACAAGGGACAGATGCATATGGAGGGCCATGATCGCCAACGTCATGTGGCAAGGCACTTGATGATGATGATGATGAATATCTGGCAATAACATTTACTTTCCATGGCTAAGATTCGTCTTTCCAAGTACTCTGTGAGGATCTATACATCGCATGCATGCGGAAAAATGGAATAAACTCCAGCACGTAACCAGCCTGGAAGGCTATGGGTTCGAATCCCCATCAGCCCCTTCGAGAATCGTTATGGGATTTTTCCGCTCTAACCGGCTCCTACATTGAGTTGGGCGTGCTATAGGATCATTGGGAAGACTGGGACCACACAGTCGAGTAGTCTCATCCACTTCACGATGCGTCATTAAGGGTGTTGTTCAAATCTTCTGACCAACACCGCAGGTGTCTGTATCGCTTGGGCCTGGTTGACGCCAGGATATATTATGATAGTAAGCGTAGAGTACAGCCGTGTCACGCAATCCCAATCCTAAATGGAACTCCATAGCATCAAGATTATCATCCTCATCGACATCACCATCATGGCATTGTAAAAACTGTGCCAGCTTCTGTGACCAGTAAGGCGGCGTAGAAAATGGGCCAGAGAAAAAAGGTGAGCGCAAAGGTAACCTCCCTAAGTGCGATGATAAAAAGAAAATTAATCAATAGAAAAACACAACACATAAGAGTATGATCTTGTGTGTTTCATGGACATGTTCTTTTCCTTCCTTGTAGTTTCAGCCTAAACTATGTTGATGTTTTCCTTGATGCCCTGGAGAGGATTTCTGGTTTGGAGCCACTCAATAACATCCGTAAATAGAGAATTTGCCTTGTCTTTTCGTCTGATATGTCTCATTTAGAAAAATGTCCCTGCTCATGTCTATCTATGTCTATGGGTTTTCTAAGACTGCACAGAACATATACGTACTGCTGTCTGTTCGATAAAATAACGATTCTTTCCTTTGTCACTGGCGGGGGCAGCACCATTCACCTAGACTGGTCAACACTTTGCCCGGTGTGCGGTGGGTATGACCCCACGATTTCTCCTCACCCCGGGACATTTCGGTTCCTGGCTATTTTTGTCATACACAGTCTGGTTTCAAACATTCGAATCTCAGATATTCAGGATACAGGCAGCCATCTTCATGTCTTTAATCAAAGGACATAACTCTTGAGAATTATCTCCCATGTTGTATAGAACTTCTCAAATCTAACACAGTTTGCGCTACCCATTCAGCTAGCATAGAAGCAGATACAAAGTACATGTCTTTGTTTGTGTTTCTTTGTCTGTCTAAGTTACACTATGTCAAAGAGTAATAATTCTGTCAAAACAATATACATAGTAACTCCCTGTATGTATCGATGATATTTGACATTCAATTTGCATGACATGTCTTTTTGCTCCCTACCTTCATAATGATATCCTTCGTTTCAAGATATAATTACATACTGTGTGATACCTCTGTATATTGATAAACATGTTTTATGATTTGATATACAGATGATGCATTATTAGCATTTGTTTACTATAACATAAACACAGGTAGTACGCTTTACGTTTAATGATTTGATATTTGTGTCATATTTTGTCGATGCTGTTTGTGCTTAACGACATATGCACACGTAATAAGTTGTTCAGTGACATGCATGACTTGATGTTTGTGAGCAATGAATTCCTGACATATGTACCAGAAAAGGAGAAGCTTGCTTTAACCCTTGGACTCCTGCACCCTATCCACCAACTGAAAAAAAATTAACCCTTTGACCCCCTCACTCTATCCACCAGCTTTTTTGCTTTGCTAGCACGTGGGACAATGCAGTATGTGGTGAAGAGAATGCGGGAGTCAAATGGTTAAAATTTGTGCAATCTTTGTCTTTACATAAATTGATTGATGGATGCGGTATCCGCGTTCTACTGTCTTTGTTCTCCATAATTGTGTCAACTGGTCATATAAGCATTTTGTGTTCGTGTGGTATTGATTAAATCATTTCTGACCAAACTGTGGACATATACCAGTTTTACTTCACGACATTGTTCCTGATTCATTAGGGTTCATATGATTGCTGTTATCATTGTCATTAGCGTTATTTTCATGGTAATTTTTTCGTTGCCATTGCTACCAATATCGTTATTATGTTTACTTTATTTGTTCGTTTTAGGTTTTTTGTTTTGTTTTGTTTTGTTTTGTTTTGTTTTGTTTAGTTCTTGTTTTTTTCAGATGTCCCCGGTCAACGTGTGCACGCCTATAAAAATCTATATCCGCTTCGTGTGTATACGCTCGCACAACATCAATATGCACGTTAAAAGATTGTGTAAGTCATTTTAGTGTCCTGTTAGCTTATCTTATGGAAATATAATGATAGACACTCGACATGCATACCCACCAAAGATGGAGTATGCACACTATGTAACAACGCAGCGCCTGTACAGTGTAAGTAAAACAACGTGCACACAAGTATCTGAAAAGAATAGGAATGCGAAAGCAAGCACACACAACACACACACACACACACACACACACACACACACACACACATACATACATACACGCACACGGAGTAAAACACACAGAGATACACGGACACACAGACTCACAGACACACGGACACAGACACACACACACACGCACACACACACGCACGTACACAAAAAGACACACAGACACACACTCAAAACACACACACACACACACACACACACACACACACACACACACACACACTCACGAACCATTGTATTTTTTCTGTTAATTCTATAACCAATGTGGACTCACGTAAGGCAGCAACAGCCATGGTCTTTTATTTCTGTCTCGGGGGGAGGCAGCAGCAAACAGTTTATGTACACCCAGGTTAGCTCAATCTGTACCAAATCCAATTACCACAGCGTTTATTGTGTCCACCTACGTAAGATCACACAGGGATCCAACACCTTCACAGAAGCTAAGAGGAAGAGCACACAACATATCGATCTCTCCCCTTCCACTCTTTCTTCTACAAAACCAAAGCAAATCTCTTCGTCCCCATGCGGGCCGGTTGGTTCTATTGACAGACCTGTGGATTCAGGATCTGATATCTCGAGTTCAGTCCCAGCTCCCTGCGACATTAAAACTGGCCTGTTTGCTGTCCATCGTAATATTTCTATTATTCTGGTGCCGTCAACTTCCTGTTTCAAAGGTCTTCTCCCACCCCGTCCAACGTCTCCTCCACAGTTCAAGACCTTGTCAGCTCATAGGGTTTTGCGCAGACTTGGGGAGTCTGCCAGGTAATTGCTGGCAGATTTGGGTGGAGCGCATATGGAATTGTCCGAATGCCATGAACCCCCCTTGAACAAACTTCAAAGTCCGAACTCCGTCCAGTACATAGAGTTTGGAGTTTGAAGTTTGTTCAAGAACGAGCACGTTGACATTGCTTTTATTACAGAGACATGGCTTAACCCCCTTGGTCATGAACCTATACATGCTAGCCTCACTCCGAGTGGTTACAGGCTTGCTTCTTTCCATCGCTCATCTCGAGGTGGCGGTATCGCCATCCTCTACAACGACTCACTCCATTCCCGCCTATCTTTCTCGCAGTCTCTGCCTTTCTCCCATCCTTCTTTCGAGCACGTTGAAGTATCCTTCCAATCCACCCTCAACCCATCACCTTCTCCTGTGTCTATCGACCTCCACCTAGCTCTGCCAACAAACTCACCACATCCACGTTTCTCTCTGACTTTGACCAACTGCTTGACCACTACTGCCTCTTACCTGGAAATCTCATCATTCTAGGTGACATCAATGTCCACTATGACAACACTCACCGTTATGACACAAGACATATCATCAACTCTCTGTCCAATCACAATATGACTCAACACATTTCTGAACCAACCCATCAAAAAGGTCACATTCTTGACTGGATCATTTCTCGTGATCACCACAATTCAGCTACTAACAACTGCTTAGTTCTTTCTACCAGTCTAACTTCAGCCCTTCCCTCTGACCACTCTGCAATTCTCTGTTCTCTTGACATTTCTCCTCCTTCCCGTACCACGCGCACAGTGACTCGACGCAATCTCAAATCTATCGACCTCTCCACATTTTCATCTGATGCCTCCCGTCTCCTTTCTGAAAAGTCACATAACCTTGCCGATGAATTCTATACTACTCTCCACCATCTTCTGGACACTCATGCTCCAGCCACAACCCGTCTTTTACCTGACCGCCCCCCTACCCCCTGGCTCACTCATGAGATTGCCTGTGCAAAACGTGCCCGCCGCAGAGCAGAGCGCCGCTGGCGCAAATCCAAACTCACTGTACACAGGCAACTTTTCCAAGCCTCTAAAACAAAAGTATCCACCCTCATTGCATCTGCAAAAACAAGCTATTTCCAAACCAAAATCCTGAATGCCTCTTCTTCAAAAGAACTCTTTACAACCATGAATCATCTCCTTGGCACACGAAAAGACTTACCTCTCCCAACAAAACATACAAATGAAGAACTCCCATCTGTATTCTCTAAGTATTTCACCACCAAAATACAAACTCTTCGTGACAGGCTTGACAGGACACCCTGTCAACCATGCCCACCTGACCCTTCCTTCTCTGGCACACCTCTCACTACTTTTACCCCAGTCTCACAAGAAGAAATTTTCAACACAATCAGATCCATGTCGTTCAAAACCTGCGAACTGGATCCTCTTCCAGGTTCTCTCTACTCCGATTGTCTCCCTACTCTCCTCCCATTCATCACTGACATCATCAACACTTCTTTTCAAACTGGAACTGTCCCAGATTCTTTCAAGTCTGCTATTGTTCACCCTCTCCTCAAGAAACACAATTTAGACCCAAATGAACTGAAAAATTACAGGCCTATCTCTAATCTCTCTTTCTTGTCAAAACTTCTTGAAAAAGTCGTCCTCAACCAGCTGAACTCTCACCTGTCTGCCAACAATCTCCTCAATCCTTTCCAGTCAGCCTACCGCCAGTGCCATAGCACTGAAACTGCCCTACTACACATTCTCAACAATCTCCTCCTTGCAACTGATACTGGCAAAGTCTCTCTCCTCACACTCCTTGATCTGTCTGCAGCTTTCGATACCATTGACCATGGTATTCTCCTTTCTAGACTTCATCATACTTTTGGCATCTCTGACATTGCTCTCTCCTTTTTCACTTCGTATTTATCAAACAGAAAACAAACTGTTCTCATCAATGGCACTTACTCTCAACCTGCATACCTGACCTGTGGTGTTCCACAAGGATCTGTCCTTGGCCCTGTTCTTTTCACTCTTTATACCTCCCCCCTGTCCACCATCATCAACTCCCACTCTATAAAACACCACTTCTATGCTGATGACACCCAACTTCAAGATAGTGACTCACCTGATAATATACAGCGCCTGTTGACTCGCACCACTGAGTGTTACTCGGACATTAAGAACTGGATGACACACAATAGACTTCAGCTTAATGACGACAAGACAGAAGCTATCCTCATTGGCACCCGTCAGAAACTTTCCCAGCTGCCTCCTCTTTCTCTCCCATTATGTAACACATCAGTCCCAATTTCTGATTCAGCAAAAAACCTTGGTGTCTGCATTGACTCTACCCTGTCCATGAACAACTTTGTTTCTCAAACTGCCAGATCTTGCTACTATCATCTCCATTGTATAAGCCTGATCAGGAAGTATCTCTCTGTCGAAACAACTGCAAAACTCGTTCTCTCCTTCATAATGTCTCGCATTGACTATTGCAATTCACTCCTGTCTGGTCTTCCTGCCTCCACCATTCACATCCTACAGCGCATTCAAAACAATGCTGTACGCCTTGTACTCAAAAAGAAAAAAGCTGACCACATATCTCCTCTCCTGGCACAACTTCACTGGCTCCCTGTATCAAAGCGCATACAGTACAAACTAGACACCATGTGCTACAAAAGCCTCAATAACGCAGCCCCCGATTACCTGTCAAGCCTACTTGAGATCTATGTTCCCTCACGTACCCTCCGCTCTGCCTCCGATCCTCTGACTTTTCGCTTTCCACGCACTAAGCTCAATACCTATGGTCCACGAGCCTTCTCTGTTTCTGGTCCACTCTCCTGGAACAAACTTCCTCTCTCAGTCCGTCAGCAACCTACTTTTGCCTCCTTCAAGTCCGCTCTCAAAACTCACCTTTTTTCCTCTGCATAAAATCCTAACCTCACTCAACCCCCCTCTGCAGCCTGTCTCCGCTCGGAGGGGAATCACTTTGTTTTAATATATAATTGTATATGATGTGCTCTCTGTGGTTTTCCATTGGTTTTATTCTTGCTTTTATTGCTTTTATTCTTTTCTCCCCATTTGTGGCCATGCATGTGTGTGTGTGTGTGTGTGTGTGTGTGTGTGTGTGTGTGTGTGTGTGTGTGTGTGTGTGTGTGTGTGTGTGTGTGTGTGTGTGTGTGTGTGTGTGCGTGCGTGCGTGCGTGTGTGCGTGCGTGTCTTTTCGGCGCTTGGATTTGATTTTGTCGAGACTTGCGCTATATAAATATTGTAATTATTATGTATGCATGTGCGTATGTATGTATGTATGTATGTATGTATGTATACGCTTAGATTTATGTATGTATGTGTGTATGCATGTATACGCTCAGCTTAGATTTATGTATGTAAGTATGTAAGCATGTATGTATGCATGTATACGCTCATATGTATGTAGGTATGTATGCATGTCTACGCTCAGCGCTTAGATTTGATTTTGTCAAGATTTTGCGCTATATAAATAAAATATATTATTATTATTATTATTATTATCCATCCCGCCTGGACAGTCCCGTATGGGCTCCACCCAGATCTGTTAACAATTATCAGGCAGTCTCCATGGGATTGTGAAATCCTATGTACCGACAAAAGGCTTTGAAATAGTGAGGTAAAGAAGCGAGGAAGGGATGAATAATGGTTCCTCTGAAACACTAATCTGACATCATTAGAGTGTTAGACAATAGCAGGCTGGGATTCAATTCATAACATCAGACTTTGAGTCCACAAGACCGTCAAAGCAGCCAGCATGTCTGCATAATCTGGAGTGTGCATGGAAGATCAAATGTACATCCTCCATATTGTTAGTAGACGCGCTAAACTGCTGAGAAAATAAAAAAGTAATACATATAATTATAATAATAATAATAACAAAAATAATGATAATAGCAATAGTTATAATAAGATTAAGAATAATAGCAATGCTGATGATAATAATAGTAATAATGATGGTAATAATGATAATAAAATAATAATAATAACAATATAATAGCAATACTGATGATATCAATAGTAATAATAATAATAACAATGATAATAATAATGATAATAATAATAACAATAATAATAATAACAAAAATAATAACATTTATAAGGCGACAAATCTTTGACACAAGAATCAATCAAAGGCGTGCTCCCTCATCATTTACCAAAGCAATCACCCAACAACGACCAAACCTCCAGGGCACGAAGCACTCGCAAACCCAAGGGGGAGGACAGAAAGACAGTGGGACAAAAGAACGAAAATGTAGAAGGGGTGGGGGAATCACTGCTGGGCAAAAAATGTAAATCTTCAAGCTAGACTTAAAGGAAGGAAATCTTACTGACTGTCGAATAAAGGGGAAAAGAACGTTCCTGTTGTATGGACCAGACAGAAAAAGAGCGGCGACCGGACTGCTATACTTGTTTCGAGGAGTTTGTAGACAATTAGTATCAGAAGAAGAACAGAGACGTCAGGCAGAAGTATATTGTATATTATGTGGAAGTGGTCACGAAGATAAATGATACACTGAAGCATAATGTATTGATTTTGTATGACACTTTTTGAGAAACGCGTAGCTGGTGGAAATACTGAAGCACGGGAGTGACGTGATCATGCCACTCTTTTTTTCGAAAGGCAAGACGGGCCGCAGGATTCTGAATACACTGGAGGCATTCAACACAAGAAGCAGGCAAGCCAGAGAGCAGAAAGATACAACGATCGCAGCGAGTCATAGTCAGAGAAAGTCTCAAGTTTAGATTCTGCTTAGAATTGAAAGATAACGGCGAATAGAACTGAAACGTCGTAGTTGACAGTAACAAGATTGACAGAGTTGGGTGATGAATTTCTGCATAGAGGGTTAAGGATCAAGAACAAACGCCAAGGTTCTTTACTGATTCAGAGAGTAAACTAGTGTTGTCACCTAGTTGGATAGAACAAATTTCACGGTAGAAAGCTTGTGGACGCTTTTAACACGTGGCCAGCTTAACATTTTTCTTCCTGTGCCGATATCACAACGGATCATGATTAATGACCAGATGGAATTTCCGTGTGCGTGTGGAAGGAGATTCACCACCAAACGCGGCATGAAGATCAACAGGACAAAAATGGGCTGTTTGAAGACTCATACGAACCAGCAGCAGCACACTGCGATAGCAGGTGAGACGTTGGATGACCAAGACCAGGATTTAAACCATAGTGCCAAGGACATCCACGCTGATGGTTCTGGTGCGGATTTTGCACAAGCTCTTAACGCCAAACGTGAAAAACTCAATTTGCCGCCTGCCGGTGCAAAAGAACAATGGGAGAAATTAGATGAGGAACTTGTCCTTAAGCTGAATGCGCTAATAGGGAACAGTACGCTGGAACACAAACTTGACACATACGGAGACATCATATACTCTATCTGCAGGGACACTTATGGAGTGAAGCAGCCAAAGACAAAAACGCCTCCCCAGAAATCCAGAAGACAGCAACAGATGGAGAGCATCCGGGGTGAGAAAAGGAAGCTTAAAAAGCGAATGAAAACTGCCTCAGAATTCGAGAAGCAAGGGCTCCTGGAACTCTGGAAAGATCTGAAAGCCAAACACAATGCTCTCAGCAAAGTGGAATCAGCAAGGCGAAGAAAGAGCAAAAAGAAGAAGACTCAAGATCGTTTCTTCAAAGATCCTTTTGACTTTGCAAGAAAGCTGTTTGAACAACCCAAATCAGGGACTCTCACAGTGGGCAAGGAAACCCTAGAGCAGCATCTCAGGGAAACATATTCCGATTCTCAGCGCGAGGCACCACTTGAAATCCAGAATCTGGTTTGGCCTGCAGCGCCAGAAGGAAAATTCACTAACAAACCACCAACACTGGATGAAGTGAAGAACGTAGTAAAGAAAGCCAGAGCCAAGTCAGCACCTGGACCAAACGGAATACCATACCTGCTCTACAAGAAATGCCCAAAAGTGCTCGAGTGGCTCCACAAGATGATTCGATCAGTATGGAGGAACCAGAAGATCAGCGACCAATGGATGAGAGCTGAAGGAGTGTACATTCCGAAGGAGCAGAAGTCCAGCAGCATCAACCAGTTCAGGCCAATATCACCTCTGAAGGTCGAGGGGAAAATCTTCTTCTCTGTTATGGCAGCAAGATTGACAAAATACCTGACTGAAAACAAGTATCTGGATATGTCAGTCCAAAAGGGAGGCATACCAGGAATGCCTGGATGCTTGGAACATGCCACGTTGATTTGGGATGCCATCCAAAAAGCAAGAACAGAGAAGAAAAACATTGACGTAGTTTGGCTTGATCTGGCGAATGCATACGGATCAGTTCCACAGGATATGATCCAGCTGGCTCTTGAAATGTATCACATCCCAGAAAACATCCGAACAATGCTGAGGAAGTATTTCCAAGGGTTCTCAATGCGGTTCTCTACCAAAGAATACACCACGGACTGGATAGACCTAGAGGTGGGCATTGCAATGGGCTGTGCAATCTCTCCCATACTGTTCATGTTGGCAATGGAAGTCATCTTGAAAGCTGCAATGAAGAGTTCAGGTCCAGTGAATCTGGGAGATGGATACCAGATGCCTCCTCTGAAAGCTTTCATGGATGACACAACAGTCTTGTCCACGGATGAGGAAGAGACACACCAAATCTTAAAGCAGCTGGATGAGCTGGTGGCCTCTTCAAGAATGAGGTTCAAACCAAAGAAATCCCGAAGTCTCTCACTGCCAAAAGGAAAAGTGGCAGATTCAGTCAAATTCATGGTAGCCAACCAAGCCATCCCCACTGTCACAGAAGAGCCAGTAAAAAGTCTCGGAAGATGGTATGATGACTCCCTGAAAGACACACAAAGGGGATGTGAAACCAAGCAAACAGCAAAAGAAGGCCTGAAGAAAATAGATAACTGCGGACTGCCAGGCAAATACAAAGTCTGGTGTCTACAGTTCATGCTGATACCAAAGCTGCTGTGGCCACTGCTAATCTATGACATTTGCACCAGCACAGTGGAAGCAATGGAAGCCAAAATCAACAAATACACAAGGAAATGGCTCGGTGTCCCACCTGGTCTCACTGATGTTGCATTCTACTGTCGTCAAGCAATGCTGAAGCTACCTCTCAAATCCATAATGGAGGAATACAAAGTTGGAAAAGCAAGACTGTTGAGCATGCTGGAGGAATCGGAAGACAATATCGTGAGATCAATTCAGCCAAAGCTGAGAACTGGCAAAAAATGGAAAGTCCAAGAGGCTGTAAACAATGCCAAGAGAAAACCTCAGCATCAAAGAAATAATTGGACACACGCAAACCAACAGACAGGGACTGGGAGCAACAAAAATGCAGTGGTGGTCCAAAGCCAAAAGGAAGGAAAAAAGAGACATGATCATACAGGAGTTGAAGAAAGAAGATGTCAAAAGGGTGCAGAAGGCAGTCCAGCAAGGTCAACAGGGGCAATGGATAACATGGGACAGTGCACTCCAAAGAAGTCTCAGCTGGAACGATATGTGGCACATGGTTCCTCTAAGGATAAGCTTCCTCCTCAGATCTGTATATGACCTGCTCCCCTCGAATGCAAACTTAGTGAAATGGGGGAAATCAGATGACCCAGCATGTCCGCTCTGTCAGAAGAAACAAACAGTGGAACATGTCCTAAGCTCTTGCAAAGTAGCGCTAGCCCAAGGAAGGTATACATGGAGGCACAACCAAGTTCTGAAAGTGATCACAGACGTGGTTAGCGAAAAAACCATGACCCCAAACGCACCAATTGCTATGACAACGTTCTACAAAGCAGGAGGGAAACAGGTCTGGCCCGAAATTGCTATGACAACCAGCACATTGCCAAAGGGTCTTCTGGATGGAGCAGTCGACTGGGAGTGTACAGCAGACCTCCCAGAGTGGAGAAATTACCCAGATGTCATCAGCAAGACAGGCATGAGACCAGACATCGCTCTCCACTCTGACTCCTCGAAACAAGTGATTCTGATAGAACTCACTGTGCCATACGAAAGCAGAATGGAAGAAGCACATATCTACAAGACCGAAAAATACGCCGATCTTGCCAGCACCTTGAAGAAAGCAGGTCTGCGGGTCAAAATCTTCGCCATAGAGGTCGGGGCAAGAGGGTTTGTGGGCACCTCCGCTTATGATCTCATGAAACAACTCGCCATTTCTGGGAAGAAGAGGACTAGAGCCCTTAAAGCGATGGCAGAGGCAGCAGAAAGGAGCTCAAGCTGGATCTGGGCAAGGAGGAACCAAAAGTGAACTTCATAAGGATTAAATCCCCTACAGATGATGTGTGCCCCGTTAGCACATTGGTAAAACCGCGTACCGCAGTTCTGAAGCGCAGAATCGCCCAGGTTCGCTCCCCGGCGTGGGAAAAAATAGACAACAGCAGAAGGGCATCCAGGAGTCATTACCTGGATGTGGCCCGGCCCCCCGAGAGTGTAAGGAGTTCAGGGCCGAAACACTTGTCTAAAGGGGGTTACTTCTCTGAAGACCTTCTGTTGTCTAGCTCTCCCTAGAGTTTCTTTCTACCTATAATGAAGTGGGTATGGATGAAGGATCACATTTGACACTCAAGGATTGCACAAAATAATGCATTAATGTATGTATGCATGTATGTTTGTATTTATGTATGTATGTATGTTTGTATGTATGTATGTTTGTATTTATGTATGTATGTTTGTATGTATGTATGCAAGTTCGTATGTGTTGTGTGTATGTATACATGTATGTATGTATGCATGAATGTATGTATGTATGTATGTAAGTATGTATGTATGTATATGCAGTGAAACAGAAAGAAAGAGGGAGGACAGACAGACAGACAGACAGAAAAAGAGAGAGATAGAGAGACAGACAGACAGAAAAAGAGAGAGAGATAGAGAGACAGACAGACAGAGAGACAGAGACAGAGAGAGAGAGACGGAAACACTGGCAAACAGACAGAGAGGGACGGAGAAAAAGACACAGAGAGAGACAGACAGAGACAGAGACACAGAGAGACAGCGATAGAGACGGAGAGAGAGAGAGAGAGAGAGAGAGCGATACGGATAGAGACGGAGAGAGAGAGAAACAAAGACAGACAGAGAGAGAGAGAGAGAGAGAGAGAAACACATAGACGTAGATACACGGAGACAGACAGAGGGACGGAGAAAGAGACAGACACACAGACAGGCACAGGCAGACAGACACAGACAAAGAAAAAACAAAGAGAGAGACAGACAGACAGACAGACAGAGGATATTTTAAGGCATGTGTACATTTTCCTTAATTGGTTTTCTTTTCATCGGTTTCATTCTTTGTTTCTTAATATTTTGGATCCAAAATAACAAATAAGTACAGAGTTCTATAACAAAACGTGGGACTGTTTCACCATTAGTTAATTACTTGCACCCGCGACCCAGAGACAGAGATGGAGATGGAGAATCCTGTCTGCTGCTGTATCTGATCAGTCCCCAAGCGACCACATTTGGTTGGAATTGACGACGAAGCCTGCTGCACCTTGCCCCCCCCCCCCCCCCCAACCTGCAAAGAAAATGAAAAAAAAAAGAGGGGGGGTGAGAGGGTTTGGACTGGGAGTGCGAAGTTGCTTCTAAGCTTAGGGGATTGTGGGAATGGATGCCTAATCATAATATTTCTGCGCGTGTACATACATGTAATTATGCGTTCACGACTCTGTGTATGTCTGTATGCGCGCGCGTGTCTACGTGTCTTTGATGTGTGTGTGTGTGTGTGTGTGTGTGTGTGTGTGTGTGTGTGTGTGTGTGTTGTGTGTGTGTGCATGTGTGCCTGTGCGTGTATTTGTGAGAGCATGTCTTTGTGTGTGTTTGTGTGTGTGTGTGCGTGGTTGTGTGTGTGTGTGTGTGTGTGTGTGCGTGGTTGTGCGTTGTGTACGTGTATGTGTGTGTATGAGGAAGAGAGATAGAGACAGAGGGAGACAAGAGCAGAGAGACAGAGAGAGAGAGAGAGAGAGGGACAGAGAGACAGAGACAGACAGACAGATAGAGATGATCACAAATAAATGCATAGATATAAAGAATGACAGACAGACAGACAGATCAGTCAGACAGTCAGAAAGATAGATGCACAGGAAAACATAACACCCAAAGAGAAAAAAAAACCAACCAACCAGACACTAATCTTGGCGAGGACTCAAGAGTCCGAATGACAAATGGTGACAATGACTGAAGAAATCATAGCTGTGCGGATCGGGTACTTGTGAGTTGTCGTGTGCGTCTGTCACTAGTGTCCACCGCCTATACCATTGACTTGTGTCTCTCCGTGATAAAAATCAGATCCAGTTGCTGCCACACGGAATTGTTTCCAGTAAAATATTGTCTCGAGAAGACGTGTGCTTGGCACCTCCCCCCCCCCCCTCAAAAAAAAAAGAAAAAAAAAGGAAAGAATCTTTCGTCATTGTGATGTGTACCCTTTTAAAGTTGTTTTTCGTCTCTGTGAGTGGAAGCTTGAGCGGACGAGGAGAGCGTGCATGATGATGTGATTTATATGCAAAGAATTCTTATTCTTATTCTTATTCGTATTCTTTTTTATGATCATCATCATCATCAGTAGAAGTAGTAGTAGTAGTAGTAGTAGTATTGTTGTTGTTATTATTATTATTGTTGTTGTTGTTGTTGCTATTAGTATTAGTATTATTGTTGTTGCTGTTGTCGTCGTTGTCATCATCATTATTATTATTATTATTACTATTATTATTATTATTATTATCAATATATTATCATTATTATTATTACCATTATTACCATTATTATTATTATTATATTACTGTTGTTGTTGTTGTATATGTTGTTGTATTTGTTGTTGTTGTTGTTGTTATCATTATTATTAATTACACGGCTTGATTGCTCTGTCGAGGTTGCCTGTCTACAAACTCACTCACTCCGATAATGCCACCCAGCGTTAGGGCAACAGATGAGGACTACAGTCACCGTGTTTTGTAGTGGCGATGAAATGACCCATGCAGCTAGGTGACAAATCATAGCCCTTAACAGATCCCTGCTTCAACCACTAGTTGGTGGTCAGGGGCTGCTGACATTATCAACAATGCCGTTAACAGATGAGAGGTCAGTTGGATGGCACCAGATGAGGAGAACCAACGAGGCATTCAGTAGTGCAAGGTCACATATCCCGTTAAACAGATACTGTAAAAGTCTTATCAATGAAAAGCATTACGCAGGATTCGAGTCCCTGCACAGGAGAATATGTTTATGTTTACACTGCCGTATCTATCTAAATGTACTTGAGGCAAATTTAATGATGGAATTGTACAATAAAATTATATGAAAAAGACGGTAATACCATGAAAGAAAATGAACAAAAAAAGACATTTATGTCTGCACTATGGAAGAACGCTAACATATACACAATACTTATGTTGGTGGTGTTGTGATTAAAAATGAATTTATTTCCCGTTTAACTGTTTTAGAGGAGGAGGAGGAGGAGGAAGAAGAAGAAGAAGAAGATGATGAAGAAGAAGAAGAAGACGATGATGAGAAGAAGAAGAAGAAGAGTGATGACGATGATGTGTAAATGTGAACTGATGATGATGATGATGATGACGATGATGATGATGACGACGACGACGACGACGATGATGATGATATTACTACTACTATTACTGCTATTACTACTACTACTACTACTACTACCACATTACCACTACTACTGAAAGATAAATAAATAAATAAACAAATAAATACACATACATAAAGATATGTCAACAATAAATCAATGACATAAGTATGACATGACATGGAACGAGAAAAGAAAGCAATACTTCCGTACGTGTAAAAGACGGGTAACACTCCTCCGTACGAACGAAGAACGATATCATCATCATCAGTTGTCCTGCCGCTTGGCGTTGGCGATCATGGACTTCCATCTGTCTCTATCTCTCGTTACCCCTAGCATCTCCCCCACCCTCCTCGTCCCCAGCTACTCTGCAAGTCCGTCCAGCATTTTTTCCCTGGGTCTACCCGGTGCTCTCTTTCCCTCCAGCTTTCCCGTTGTGGCCAGGTGCTTCAAATTCCCCTTCCTCATAAAATGGCCTATAAATGTTGCCTGTCTTTTCCTAATCTTCCTTATGAGTGATCTACTTGTGTCTGCCTCCATCAAGACTGTCTCGTTTGTTTTCTTTGCTGTCCACCCAACCACGTGAGACAGAGAGAGAGAGAGAGAGAAAGAGGAGTCAGAGAGATGGAGAGAGAGAGAGAGAGAGAGAGACGGAGAGAAAGAGAGAGAGAGTGTGTGTGTGTGTTTGCATATGCGTGTTTGTGTGTGTGTGTGTGTGTGTGTGTGTGTGTGTGTGTGTGTGTGTGTGTGTGTGCATGTGTGTGTTTATGAGGTGGGTTAGCGGTAGGTACTTGTATGCGTGTGTGGGTGTGAGAGTGAGTGGGTGAGTGAGTGAGTGTGTGTGTGTGTTTGTGTGTGTGCGTGTGTATGTGTGTTCGTTCTTTAATTTAACGTCTTTTCACTATAAGTGATATTAGACGGGGGAGGGGGGGAAAGGGAAATTTTAAAAAAAAAAAAAAGTGAACAAAATAAAATGTAGAACGATAGTTGGACGGGTTGGATTTGGGCAGAGGGAAGACAGAGGAAAAAGACATTAGCAGGTGGAGGAACAGTAAAATGGAACGAGAACTTAACACTAACAATTAACTTCAACAACCTGAAGGGAAATTGTAACACTAAAATACAAACCGAATAAAGTTAAAGTAATGCATTAACAGGACTGTGAACTAATGATTCTGAAATTCTAACTAACAACGTTTGATTGATGTAATTTTCTGGAAATGATTTTCAGAATACTTTTCTTGAGTAAACATTTTCGGTAAAAAAGAACGTAGCATTTTGCAGTAGAATAAACAGTGAAACAGTGTGAACTGTTCGCCGCAAATACACTTGACATTTTTACAATATTTTGTTTTCAATGCGTTTAGCTGAATACGAAAACAAACAGCAACAATCGATCTCAAATGATACATGGAAGAATACTGCAATTTTTTACATACATTTTGAACGGTAAGTCTTATCATTTGTTGTGACACAAACTGTTCATCTGAATGTTCATGAAATCGAGTCCATGAGGCTGATTCGAGCAAGTTGCAAGCTTCTTTTACGGAGGTATGAACATGTAATTCTATAGCATTATCAGCATTCTGGGCGCCTTGCTTACTGCTCTGTCAACTACTTCGTTGCCGTGAAGACCAACATGAGAAGGCAGCCAGCATAAACTGATATCTGTACCTTTGACCCTTAAACGATGTATAAGATGATTTGCCTCAGTAATTAAATCAGGTCTTGTGTCGGCATTAAAAGACCGTAAGGCATATAATACAGATTTTGAGTCAACAAAGAGAACTACTTTGAAAGACATGGGTTTAAGATTTACTAGATAATGCAATGCTTGATTAATAGCGACTAATTCCGCTGTAAAGATCGATAAGTTTGCCCCAACGAATGTGTATGTGTGTGTGTGTGCATGTGAGAGAGAGAGAGAGTAAGAGATAGAGATAGAAAGAGAGAGAGAGAGAGAGAGAGAGAGAGAGAGAGAGAGAAACTTTTTATTCTGGAATATTCATTCGAATATTCTCTCAACGGCTTTTGGACGTACCGTATCTTTATCACATTTAGCTAAAAAGGTGCAGGCTGTTAAGGAGCTTTAAAAGTCATAAATTTAGAGTCATGCCGCCAAGACCAAATATCACACATACCGTAAAAACCCGCATAAAATCAGCTGTCTTTGGAGGAATTGTGAAAAAAGCACTTTCTCGGGAACTTGTGAAAATACCTGCTTTTTTTTTTCACTGGAAGTCTATGACAGGTTTCGTTTTACCTTGTACATTTCATGGAGGCCACGATAGCCACGAGAAATAGAAAATCAAGATGCTCTGTAATACGTTTGAAAAAAAAAAAGGAT
>CM060305.1:59548163-59628163 GCA_030674185.1 Monoplex corrugatus
AATCATTCTTGTGTTGTCAGTGATTTGTACATGTTATGTTTCTCTCCCCATTTCAAGACCGTACCAGAGCATGGGATTTTTGACAGGTTTAAGGAGTCTGTCGGATACCTGCTGGCAGATTTGGGTGTAGCACACATTGGATCGTCCGAAAACGCACACATAGTATTGTCAGAAAACGCACACATAGGATTGTCCGAAAAAGCACACATAAGATTATTCGAGAACGGACAATCCTATGTGTGCTACACCCACACTCTACCTTCATACACGTGATGTCCTCGGTATAAAAGTAGCAAAGGTGTAGTACATGTATGTTTGTACTTGACAGCCGATGTTGTAGTTGCTCAAACTACAGCCTGTAGATCCCAGTGAGAGATCTAGTAATTTAGGACATCTGACATAGGTCCTACAATCCAGTCATTATATCGTGACTGGGAATCGTGTTTCTTTTTCTCATTCACCATGCTGACTAAATTACACGCATGCTATATCTGTCTGAATCAAACACACAAAAGACAGGCAGGCAGACGGAAGCCAGAGGATCACAATGACGAATGAGTATAATGATAAAGGCAAATTGTACCCTGGCCATTGCGGTCACTATTCAGTACACCTGTCAGTGTCGCTCTTCTAATGCACAGACTTCTCTATCTCCCTGCTCTAATCAGGTCCAGCTGGCACACTGGTCTGTTACTACTTAGCAATGTCACCAGAGCACGCGTAATTGACACCGAGAAAAGAATGACTTTTTCATCACTCTCTGTTGATGTGAGAAAATAGAATCAAAACTAGTTGTTTTGTTTAGAAATCGAAATTATTACACGGAAGTTCTGCTATTCCTTCTTCTTCTATACTCTTTTGTCGCCTTATACAACTGGAATAATGCAGATGATTAAACATCATGTCTCATTTCTTTGAAAAAACGTTTGGGTTTAAGGAAACTTTGATCATCATCTAATAATATTAATAATGCAGGGGGACTAAATCAAAGTCGGTTCTTTGTTTAGAAATCGAAATTGTTGCACAGAAGCCGTGTCTTGATTTTGTTTACCGATGTCTATATACAAAAAGCTTGTGAAAGGGTATTGATATTAACCAGATATGTGGGATATGGGATATGTGAGACGCACATTTCTTGCATATGAAGGATTATTTGGGTAATACAAAACAATTATTATTATTATTATTGTTATTATTATTATTATTATTATTATTTACTATTATTATTGTTATTGTTGTTGTTTATGTTGTTATCATCATCGTCATCATCATCACCACCATCATTATCATCATCATTGTTTTATCATTATCATTATTGTTTTTATTGTGAGGTCTACTTAACCTGAAAGGGAAGTGCAGTTATGAGACGGATTAAAAGTTCGATCTTGCTGAAAGACATACCAAAACAACAACCAAAATGCCATAAGCAGACCACATCATTTATCTACCAGGATATAAATCAGTTTGGATAGATTACATGATATCGATACAACTGCAAAACTCTCTCTCTCTCTCTATCTCTCACACACACACACACACACACACACACACACTCACTCACCACACACACACACACACACATAACACACACACACACACGCACACACACACGCACACACAATCTCACACACACACATACATATATACATAATATATATATTATATATATATAATATACATGTATATATATATAAGAGAGAGAGAACACAGAGAGAGAGAGAAAGAGAGAGAGAGCAATCTAATAAAGAATTATTAACTTAAATGTCATGATCTGAAATCTCAATTTTGTCAAATCTCAGCATTGCTAAAACAGCAATAACGCATTGTGTCAGTTTAAAGTCTGTTTTATAACATAGCGTGCTCAAAAGACAGCAAAAAAACATATGACAACATTTAGAACAAAAGCAACAGTAATAAAACTTGCCTGATGTTTCACTGGCTGGAAATGTGTCATCGTGCTGCACAGGAAAAACAAAGAAGAAGAAAAGAAGAAGAAGAAGGGAAGAAGAAGAAGAAGAAGAAGAGAAGAAGAGAAGAAGAAGAAGAAGAAGAAGAAAAGAAGAAGAAGAAGAAGAAAGAAGAAGAAGAAGAAGAAATGTGTATGTGCAATTTAAACATGAAATGGTTGCCGTTTGTTTTGCCATGGTCCACAAGTTAACAATATCTCCCTTTTATCAAACATTACAGGTGAGTTTATGTGTCGCCATTTGTTTTTGCTTATTGGTTATTACGACGATTTGTGTCTGATGAAATACGTATCCTAAAGAAATATATGCAGATATAGGGTAACAGGAAAACTAAAGTATTACAATATAAGTGAGCTTGTAGGGGAAGGGGAAGGAAAGAGGAAGAAAGGAAGAGGGGGGGGGGGTGGAGGCGGTAGACTACAGTTAAATGTTATATATTCCTGGTATTGGAAATTCTGTTCAAAGTCCCACTTCAACAAACTGTTCACTTTCTCTGACAAAAGATAACACGGTCTCCGTGAAAAGAAAGAAAAAGAGAATATATGAAAGAAGTCTAGCACACGCAAACAACAGCACATGACACCTTATTAGTTTGATAATCAGCTATATTACCTGCTCGCAGACACATTGTACTATCAGCAATCTTGAAATGAAGAGATGTCAACGGATTCATTTCGCTGGGAAGATGATGGATCAGTAAATAACCAGTCTTTAACAGTCAGATCTTTTTGTTTTCCTCTTCTTTGGTACACTTATCGTAGCTTTAGAATGTTTTATCTGATTATTTTATGTTTGTATTTATTTACTCTTTTGTCACAAAGGGTGCACCATAATAAAATTAGACTGCTTTGTCCTGTTGACCGTTGTGGCCGCAGTGCAGCTCGAACCATTTTTCTCTGTTTGTTGTTGTTGTTTGTTGTTGTTGTTGTTTTGTTTTAATGTTTACTCTTTGAATAATGCTTACCCTCTAAATTGATGCTTACCCGGCGTAGGGGATTCTGGATAGGGGTATAACTCTTGTTCTCTGGTAGAGGTATTCAGCTTGTAGGATACATGGAAACAGTGGTCCCCATAGGTCCCCTAAATCTGTCATAGCCGGTTCCAGATGCCACATCCCAGTACACCGCTTAAACTGGCGGGCTAATCGAAGTGAGAGGACGATGTTAATACGGCATTATCCCAAATAAGTCAACAGCTAGTGCCTGGAGATTCCCAGGTGTTGAATAATTTCCTGTTTATGGTCAGGATGAGTTATCTGGCTAGAGAAATATCCTGACAATTTCGGTCACGGGTAATCACTCTTGTGTGGCTGTGTGTGCCCTAGATCATTATCCTTTATGTGTGTCTAAGTGTGTATGGGTGTGTGTGTGTGTGTGTGTGTGTGTGTGTGTGTGTGTGCAGTGGTGCAGATCCTTCTAAAAGTCAAGGGTTTTCATACCCCCACTAAAAAAACTTGAGGGTTTTCATACCCCCAATAATTTTTTTAGGGGGTTTTCATACCCTTTGCCAAAATTTCTGGGGGTATGAGCCACCGATGCAAAGACTCGGTATTTTGTTTTCCCAAGTGATTTTTTGGCCAAATGGTTTAAATAAATTAAATTATAAAAAAGCAAGCAGCATGGCCTTCTACTAAATTAGAATAAAGATCAACTCTTTACAGTGACACATGCCAGTTTCCACACTGACACAGGCAACACAGGAGGAATGTTTCCATATTACAAAATTTAATGTGAACTGATTCTGATTCAAGTAACTAACTAAGCAATCACATTACTAATGTGTTTAGAAATAAGAATATCTGACTGAGACAGAAAAGTACTTCTCGTTCTCTTAACTAGCCTAGTTACTATTTTTACCGCTAATGTAATGCCCGACCCCAATGCTGCATGTGCCGCGGCGGGCAAGCTAAGCGATGTCGGTCGCGTCGTTAGCTTGCCCGCCGCGGCTAGGCGAGCGAACGGAGCGATTGGTCTATACCCCCACGGCTCAAAACCTTTACGTGATGAGACCGGCAGAGGAAAAATGCTTACGTGACCATACCCTCAAGACGACAAAGTCTTACGTGTTCATACCCTTTTGACATAATTTTTGTACGTGATTTCCATCTTCCTTACGTGATTTACCCCCATCTCTACGTGATCTGCACCCCTGGTGTGTGTGTGTGTGTGTGTGTGTGTGTGTGTGTGTGTGTGTGTGTGTGTGTGTGTGTGTGTGTGTGTGTGTGTGTGTGTGTGTGAGTGTGTGTGTGTGTGTGTGTGTGAGTGAGTGTGAGTGTGCGTGTATGTGTCTGAGTGTGTTTGTGCGTGTATATGTGTGCATACGTGTGGGTTTGCGTGCGTGCGTGCGTGCGTGCGTGCATGTGTGTGTGTTTGAGTATATGTTGATGTATATATATACATATATATATATACAAGAAGCTGGTGGAAAGGATGAGGGTGTCAAAGAGTTATGTTTTCGTAGTTGGTGGATAGGGTGAGGGGTCAAAGGGTTAAAACTTAGTCCTGTTTTTGTCTTGAATGCATTGACTTGTACATTACCTTACTTACACTTAGACGCCTACACATATAAAATACAAAATGATAAAATGGACAAGATTTTTTTTGTTCATTCTCCCTACATGTGACCCATTCTCACAAAAGGCACAATGAGTCTCAGTTTGGGTATTTTTAGGTTTTGGTATCACTATAAAGTTAAAGTTTAGAATCTCAGTTTTCAAAAGGTACTAAAGTTGATTTCAGGCTACAAAAACAAAAAAGTTATGGGATTTCAAAGATGAGAGGGGTCAAGTCAGCCATTTTGAGAAACACTGTTGAAGAGAATAGGCCTGAATTGAAAAGATATTGTCAGAAACACCTTAACAACAAGCATTAAATATCAACCAAATCAGCTGACATTCCATACTTCCCTTGTTTACTTAATTGTCCATCCAAAACAACAAAAAGAAAAATAAATTTAAGAAAAGCGTACTTTAATCACCAAAATGTTACGGAGCTTGTGAATAGTTTGAAAGGAGAAGAAAACATTAAAACACAAAAAAATGATACTTATCGATTGAATTTGACTGTATTGTGTTAGAACATGGTGTAAAAGTGGTTATAAAGCATGAAAATGCAGAAAACTCAAAATCGACTTGTCCCTGTTCAGAGTTTTCAGCCCACAGCAGCATGAAGGCCTCATCCGACCTATTGTACCTTTAGTCAGAGCGGGTCACATGTTTCCCTTTCTCACAGACCTTTGCAGACCTTATGGGTAAAATATTGACTTTTCGCTGAGCTTAGGATGTAAATAAAGCGAACGGATACAAGTCTCAAACAATATAAACTAAGCTCAGTACGCTGATGATATAGCGATTTGGATGAATGTTTTGTTGAAAAGGAAGACTTCCTTAAGAGAAATAAACTACATTAAACAGGTCTACCAACGTGAAATTAATAATATTTCCACTTATGTGACGGTTAACGGTCTCGAAATATCCCATGAAAAAACACACATGATGCTTTTTACTAATGGTCTCAGTCCTAAAGAGGTACCGTTGTTTAAAATTGATAATGAGGAACTGAAATATGCTACTCAAGTGAAATTTCTGGGAGTACACTTGACTTCTAATTTACAGCGGAAAAAACATATTGATGCCTTGTTATATAAAGCTATGAAAAGCTATAACTTAATAAAAATTATTAGTAATAAATCATGGGGACAGGACACTAAAACGTTATTACATCTTGCCACAGCTTTAGTCAAATCGAAGTAGGCTTATGGCCAAGAGGTATATTTTTCAGCTCCAAAATGCTATTTGAAAAAACTTCAAAGTTTAGATAGTAAAGCTGTTAAATGTGCTCTTGGAGTACCGGTATAAACAAAAACTCAAGAAGCATATAACATAGCCGGCATCCTTCCATTGGATGATTGGAGGAAGTTATCAGCTGCTAAATATATAGTTAGAGCAAATGCTGTGGCTAATTATGCCGATACGGAACTTAAAATTCGGTCTGACATCCATTTCCCCAAGACAGCAAGAACAATAAAGGCACAAGAAACAATATCCACTTACACAATGAGCTCTTCGAAATATCCTGCGTAGTACCTAACAAAGTTTCACATAAAATGATATGTTGTCCTCTACCCCCATGGGAATTGTCCAGTGCAACTTTTGATATCAACTACACTGATAATGACTTGAGAAAAGATACTAATCCACACTTGTTAGCAGTTGATGTTCTGTCACATCTACATACAAAATATTTACATTATTTGAAAATATTTACCGATGGCTCTGTTCTAGATGATGATGCTGCGGGCTCTGGTTTTCTAATTCCTAAATTTAAAGTAGAAAAGGCTTACTCTTCAGGACTTGGGCATTCAATCTTCACTTCTGAATTAGTTGCCATCCTAATGGCACTAAAATATATAGTGGATCTACACATAACTTTGTATAGTATCTTATTATGCGTAGATTCGAAATCTGCATTACAATCGTTAAAAAGTTGCGAATATAAGGTAAATAGTAGGTTAATATATGAGATAAAATTTCTAATTCATTGTTTAATAACAAATAATACACAAGTTACTTTTTGTTGGATCCCATCACACTGTGATATCATAAATAACGATCGGGTCAACAGAATAGCTAAAAGTGCAGCACTGAATAGGGCTGGCAATACTAAACTTGATTTACCACTATGTGAGCATGAAATGAACGCTACATTAGAAAACAAAGTAAAAGCGCAATGTGATCTTCGCCCATTCATCGTAAATTACCAGGGTTTTACAAGACTACAGATAACGTTAGCTTACAGATATCTCTCAATTCACTTCGAACTAAATTCAGTAAAACCATCAAATGTATCTGTAGTGATAACATAACAGTTAAACATCTTTTGTGTTGTCAGCGAATGCGACCTTATTTCCCTGCATCATTTATAAATCTAAAACATACATACTGATTTCACTCTGTATTTACACATAGCAAGGCACTTACTGCACAGTCCTGTAGGTCGTTTTCTTTGATTAAGCATGGTTGTTGTTGTATACCTGTAAATCCCACCTGCTCCTGTTTGTTTGCTTGTTAGATTTTTTCTTACTCCGTAAAGGGCCTGTTTCAACGCAACCTTTTTTGTTTTTTTTCGTCTAAAAGCACATATGTGAATAGACGTTAAAAGAAATAACGAACGAACGAACAAGTCCAGAGGGATGTCTGAAATCCAGTTAATCACTGTGACTGCCACCATTCAGGCAAATATGAACCAGAAACACACCCAAAAAATGGAACTAGAACTTGTGTTAGCTCTATAAAACCAGACAGGCGCAACTTTTCGGCTAACTTTGTCAAACGTATGATTCAGACAAAAATAAATAAATAAATAATAAATAAATAGATAAATGTTAATGATATAATAAAATCAATAACAATACTACTACTACAACTACTGCTACGACTATAACTACTGCTACGACTACTACTACTACTACTGATAACAATAATAATTACACCACTACTACTAATGATGATGATGATGATGTGATGACTACTTCGTGTAACTATGTACTCTTATCTCAAGGGGGTGGAGCGGGGGGGGGGGGGGAGGGGGGGTGGAGGGCATGAACCCAGCTTGACCTTGAGCTTGCTCAAAAAAAGACAGCGTTCGAGATATTCCCAAGGTTCCAAATTGCCAGGCATCATTAAACGACACCCTAGACATTGATTCGATTTCCCAACGGCAACGGAGTCAGAAAATGTAAATGTTAGCGTCAAGTTACTCCGAGTTAAATTACCAGATTGAAGGAACTCAGATTACCGCTGCTCTCTATAAGACTGTGCTGCCATGACTGCTGGTTGCAGGGTGGGCTAATGCCACTGCTCAGCTTACATAATGATCACACACGTGCTCACACCCCACCCCCACCCACCCCTCACACACGCAAAAATGGATTGGAGAGAGAGAAGGAGGGGGAAGGAGGAAGGGAGAGAGAGGGACAGAGAGAAGAGAGAGACAAAGAGAGAGAGAGAGAGAAAGAGAGAGAGAGAGAAAGAGAGAGAGAGAGAGAGAGAGAGAGAGAGAGAGAGAGAGAGAGAGAGAGAGAGAGAGAAGCTGTATTTTCCAATGGTATAGATATTACCACACAGGTCAGCTCACTTGTCTGTCATTGCTAATCTACTTTCAGTATAATTGCAGAAAATAGGTAAATAGCGAAAAGAAAAAAAAAGAAAGAAAGAAAAAAAAGAAAAACCCAAAAGAGGCAGAGAGTGGGGATGGGTGGGTGGAGATAGCTAGCTAGCTAGCTAAGTAGGTAGATAAGATCCTTCGACCGCTGGCTGTGCCTACACTGCAGCAGATGGGACCGACGGCTGTCTACCAGGATGACAACGCTCGCCCCCACAGGGCAAGGGTGGTCAACGACTTCCTGCAGCAGTCTGGAGTCAACAGAATGGAGTGGCCAGCATGCAGTTCCGATCTCAACCCGATTGAGAACCTCTGGGATGAGCTGGATTGCAAAGTGAGGAGCAACCACCCCCCTCCCAGGGATGCCCAACACCTCTACCAGATGCTGCAGGCTGAGTGGCAGGCGCTTCCACAGAGGATCTTCACCAACCTGGTCAACTCGATGAGGACTCGCTGCGTCGAGTGCCAGAACAGCCATGGCGGTTACACGCATTACTGAACTTTTGGGAGCATCAGAATGCCCTGTCTTGTGATTTCAATGACTTTGGGAAATCAAATTTCGATACGTACCCACTTTGATCAAATGTACACACCAAACGATTGCTCGAAATTGAAGGCAATTGTGCATCGTTATCACTAAAGCATGGAATTAAATGTTTGCCAAACTTCAACGCATTGGCTTTCTTATTTTGAAAGTTATGAATTTTTGTGCAAGTGATCCTTAACTTTTTGTGCGTAGCTTAGATAGAGAGAGAGTCAGAGACACAGAGAGAGGAAAGAGAGACAGAGACAGAGAGAGGGAGAGAGGGAGATGATGATGATGGTAATGATGACGATGACAACAACAACAATCATAATCATCATCACCATCACCATCATCATCATCATCACCATAAGAAGAAGAAGAAGAAGAAGAAGAAGAAGAAGAAGAAGAAGAAGAAGAAGAAGAAGAAGAAGAAGAAGAAGAAGAAGAAGAAGAAGAAGAAGAAGAAGAAGAAGAAGAAGAAGAAGAAGAAGAAGAAGAAAAAAAAAAGAAAGAAGAAGAACTAGAAGGAGAACCAGAAGAATCAGAATCAGAAGAAGAAGGACACGATGATGATGATGATGATGATGATGATGATGAAGAAGAAAAGCAGAAGAAGAAGAAGAACAAAAACAACAAGAACAAGAACAAGAACAAAAAACAAGAACAACAAGAAGAGAGTTTCCCCCCCCACCCCTAATAATGGCTCTAATAACAGGCCGTCTCCCACCATTTCCTTATTCTACGAGACCATCTTGTCCATTCTTATCATGTCTCAGCTAACCATCAGAATTTCTAGTCAACCTCATTTCCACACAATGCGTCCTTCATATCCTAATCTTATACTGTTAGCTTTCAGCATTAGAATACTAAATCCCTTCCACTTCCTTCTGTCTCTGTCTGTCTGTCTGTCTGTCTGTCTGTGTGTGTGTCTGTCGGTCTCTCTCTTTGTTTCTCTTTCTTCTCCCTTCCCATCTCTCTCTCACTCTCTCTCTCTCTCTTTCTTCCCCCATCTCTCTCTGTCTTTCTCTCTCTTTCTCTGTCTTCCTCTCTTTCTGTCTCTCCACCCCCAACCCCCGACATCTCTCTGTCACACACTCTCTCTGTTTTTGTCTCTCTCTCGATCTGTATGTCTGTCTGTCTGTCTCTCTCTCTCTCTCTCCCTCTCTCTCTCTCTCGCTCGCTCTCTTTCTCCCGCCCTCCCTCCCTCTCTTTCTCTCTTACCCGTGCACGCACGCACACACACACACACACACACATACAGAGACACATACACACAACAGACACAGATACACACACATACATACCCAGCGACATACACACACCACGCACATAAACACACACACGCACGCGTGCGTGCACGTGCGCGCGCTCTCTCTCTCTCTCCCTGTATCTCTCTCTCTTTCTCTCTCTCTCTCTCTCTCTCTCTCTCTCTCTCACACACACACACACACACACACACACACACACACACACACACACACACAAATCTCTAGTTTGTTATCTTGTTTCTTTGGTTTATCTACTATATATATATATACTCCTAATCATAATTTAAGGGCCACTTCTTCCTTCCTCTCTAATTTTAAGTTGAAATAATTGACAATGTTTAGAATTGATTCTATGTTTTATTTCATCATTTCCACACCTGTTTTGGAAAAAGAAATTAGCACAATGACCCATTAGTGAACAGCACATGCATTTAAAGGAACATCCCCCCTTTTCAAAAACAGAAAGTGTCAGATTTGGCCAATCTGTTTTCAATATCGCGTGTGTCCGCCCCGAGCCTGGATGCATGCTTCACAGCGCCGATGCATCGACCCCACAAGGGTTACGGAGTGTGTCCTGAGGGATGGCCGCCCACTCGATCTGCAGGATGTCGACCAGCCTGGCCAGGGTGCCCGGTGGGGGGTGGTTGTCCCTGATGCGCCTCCCGAGCACATCCCAGAGGTGTTCAATTGGGTTCAGGTCAGGTGAGCACGCT
This sequence comes from Monoplex corrugatus, assembly GCA_030674185.1. Lineage (NCBI taxonomy): Eukaryota > Metazoa > Mollusca > Gastropoda > Littorinimorpha > Ranellidae > Monoplex > Monoplex corrugatus. The sequence continues at coordinate 59,558,799 of CM060305.1, forward strand.
GGCCAGGCCATACGGACGACTTCATGCTGCTCCAGGAAGTCGGTCACAAGGCGTGCTCGATGCGCAGGTGCATTGTCGTCCTGGAAGATGGCGCCTTGACCAAGGTCCACAAGCGCAGGCAGTGCCACGGCCGCCAGAACCTCGTCCCGGTACCGGACCCCGTTCAGGATGCCGTCAATGGGGAGCAGGGGGGTCCGGGTACCACGGCTCATGCCACCCCACACCATCACCGACCCGCCGCCGTACAGGTTATGCTCTTGGACAGTGGCGTCAGCGAACCTCTCCCCTTGACGTCGCCACACCCGAGCCCGGCCATCGTTAAAGGTCAGGGTGAACCTGGACTCATCCGAAAACAAGACCTGGGCCCACTGTTGCCTTGTCCAGGTCACGTGCTCCCTGGCCCAGGTCATGCGGCGCACTCTGTTGACCGGTGACAGCACGGGTCGGACGGCCGGTCTCCGTGACCTCAAGTTTGCCTCATGTAGCCGTCTTCTCACCGTGCTGCAGCTGATGTTAGCACCTGTTGCGTCCCTCAGCTGACCCCTCAAGGTCACCGCAGTGGATGCCCTTTCCCTCAGGACGGAGAGGGCAAGGTAGCGGTCTTGCTGTCTTGTCGTTACTCTGGGTCGACCCGTGTGACGCCTTTCCTGGACTGCTCCAGTCTCATTGAAGCGCTCCAGCAGTCTCTGGATTGTGGAATGCGACACTTCAAGTCGTCTAGCAACTTCCCGCTGCGCTAGGCCTTCATCAAGCAGAGCGAGGGCTCTCCCCCGCTGCTCATCCGTCATCCGTCGTCTTGCAAGCATGGTTAAAACGAACCAAGAACGGGTCCTTTTTATCCTCGTCTGCGGGCAACTTTGGCTGGAGTAGTGTTCAAAAAGGGCTTGCCTTGCACGTGCAAAGCGAATTTTGTCGCTACCTTGCCTGCGTCGTCAGAGAGACCCTGCTGAAGATTCGACAATTTCGTGTGGAAATTGTCTTCCTTGGGCCGCCCATTGCAAATCGGCAAATCCCCAAACACGTGCCAAAAGGAAACTGCAATGTTGTCTGAGCTCTTATCCATTCAGTTACGGCAACGAATTGGAGAAAAGAGTAAGAGAAAATAGGTTATTTCTCCTTTCAAAAATTGACTCAAAAACGTTCCTGGCCCTTCAATAATGACGTGTAGTATATATATACTCCTAATCATAATTTAAGGGCCACTTCTTCCTTCCTCTCTAATTTTAAGTTGAAATAATTGACAATGTTTAGAATTGATTCTATGTTTTATTTCATCATTTCCACACCTGTTTTGGAAAAAGAAATTAGCACAATGACCCATTAGTGAACAGCACATGCATTTAAAGGAACATCCCCCCCTTTTCAAAAACAGAAAGTGTAGATTTGGCCAATCTGTTTTCAATATCGCGTGTGTCCGCCCCGAGCCTGGATGCATGCTTCACAGCGCCGATGCATCGACCCCACAAGGGTACAGAGTGTGTCCTGAGGGATGGCCGCCCACTCGATCTGCAGGATGTCGACCAGCCTGGCCAGGGTGCCCGGTGGGGGGTGGTTGTCCCTGATGCGCCTCCCGAGCACATCCCAGAGGTGTTCAATTGGGTTCAGGTCAGGTGAGCACGCTGGCCAGGCCATACGGACGACTTCATGCTGCTCCAGGAAGTCGGTCACAAGGCGTGCTCGATGCGCAGGTGCATTGTCGTCCTGGAAGATAGCGCCTTGACCAAGGTCCACAAGCGCAGGCAGTGCCACGGCCGCCAGAACCTCGTCCCGGTACCGGACCCCGTTCAGGATGCCGTCAATGGGGAGCAGGGGGGTCCGGGTACCACGGCTCATGCCACCCCACACCATCACCGACCCGCCGCCGTACCGGTTATGCTCTTGGACAGTGGCGTCAGCGAACCTCTCCCCTTGACGTCGCCACACCCGAGCCCGGCCATCGTTAAAGGTCAGGGTGAACCTGGACTCATCCGAAAACAAGACCCGGGCCCACTGTTGCCTTGTCCAGGTCACGTGCTCCCTGGCCCAGGTCATGCGGCGCACTCCGTTGACCGGTGACAGCACGGGTCGGACGGCCGGTCTCCGTGACCTCAAGTTTGCCTCATGTAGCCGTCTTCTCACCGTGCTGCAGCTGATGTTAGCACCTGTTGCGTCCCTCAGCTGACCCCTCAAGGTCACCGCAGTGGATGCCCTTTCCCTCAGGACGGAGAGGGCAAGGTAGCTGTCTTGTCGTTACTCTGGGTCGACCCGTGTGACGCCTTTCCTGGACTGCTCCAGTCTCATTGAAGCGCTCCAGCAGTCTCTGGATTGTGGAATGCGACACTTCAAGTCGTCTAGCAACTTCCCGCTGCGCTAGGCCTTCATCAAGCAGAGCGAGGGCTCTCCCCCGCTGCTCATCCGTCATCCGTCGTCTTGCAAGCATGGTTAAAACGAACCAAGAACGGGTCCTTTTTATCCTCGTCTGCGGGCAACTTTGGCTGGAGTAGTGTTCAAAAAGGGCTTGCCTTGCACGTGCAAAGCGAATTTTGTCGCTACCTTGCCTGCGTCGTCAGAGAGACCCTGCTGAAGATTCGACAATTTCGTGTGGAAATTGTCTTCCTTGGGCCGCCCATTGCAAATCGGCAAATCCCCAAACACGTGCCAAAAGGAAACTGCAATGTTGTCTGAGCTCTTATCCATTCAGTTACGGCAACGAATTGGAGAAAAGAGTAAGAGAAAATAGGTTATTTCTCCTTTCAAAAATTGACTCAAAAACGTTCCTGGCCCTTCAATAATGACGTGTAGTATATATATATATAATATATAATATATATATATATATATATATATATATATATATATATATATATACATTACACATTTTCCTTTCTCGTCTCCTCTTTTGTCTCTCACACGAAACGTTCACACATACACAAGAAAAAAAAAAGAAAAGTGCACACATACAGAAGAAAAAGAAGGAAAAATGCACACACAGAGAAGAAAAAGAAAAGGACACACATACAGAAGAAAAAGAAAGAAATGTGCACACATACAGAAAAAACAACAAGAAAACTGCACACATACAGAAAATAAGAAAGAAAAGTGCACACACACACACACACAGAGTAAAAAAGAAAGAAAAGCGCAGACACACAGACAAAAAAGAAAGTAAAATGCATACATACAGAAAACATGAAAGAAAAGTGCACACATAGAGAAAAAACAAAAAAGAAAGTCACGCAGTACCATTAATCGATGATTTCCATGTAAGAAGCAGCCCACAACCCATGTATCAGCTCCAGTTTCTCAAAATAACGTCTCCGCGCTCGGACTGAATTCCATATGCACTAACGTCACACGTGCGTATGAAGGAGAAGATCCAGAATGATCACGATACTAGCCTTAAGACTGCACATAAACCCACGAGCTGGCCACGTCCTGGGGTCCTACCTAGATAGTTCCATAACCCTGGGGTCGTAGAGGAGTGAGGTGGCAGAGACATCAACTTTTCCCGGGGACAGCCCCACAAAGACGGTGCCCATCCCCTCTCCTTTGATTCAAATTCATATTCATAATCAAATACTTTTTACCAAGACTTCAGAAACACAAGAAGGCTTATTAGTCTTCAAAGGATGGGATCTGGGAAATCAGCCTATCTCTCCAGTTTAAAATCGTGAAGAGCAGGGCATTGAATGGCTGCCTTGGTATAAAACATTGGAGAGATAGGCTGATTTCCTAGATCACGCCCCTTGAAGACTAACAAGCCTTCTTGCCTTTTTGAAGCCTTGGTAAAACATGGGGGACATGACAAAGAAATCTGGAAGAGGTCCAAGAACAGCAGCAGCATGGTGCATCATGGAGTGACGCTATGAAGGAGGCCATCAAGGAAAAGACAAGGCTGTTCAGGAGCTGGGTCATTTTCTTTTCATTTCCTGGACCATCTTGTGGTACCACATACATATTATGATACCAATTTGAATGATTTTCTCCCTTTTTACCTCACAGATCACTGAACCGAGTGGCAAGGTGAAAAGTTCATCTGTCAGGATAACAGCCCAGAGTTCATACAGTAAGTGCACGTGACACAAACACACACACACACACACACACACACACACACACACACACACACATATCACGCAAAACCACGCATCCCACTCAGCAAAAAGACGGATGTTGGGAGTGGGGGAAGGGTGTTGACACATGCTTTGAATGCATACCCCCCCCCTCCCACACACACACACCACGCAAGAACACGCATCCTACTCGATAAAGAAGAGGGACGGGGAAGGGGGGGGGGGGGTAATGGGAGAGGAGTGTTGATACAAACCGAACCCAGAATCGTTTATAGAAAAGACGGTATCGATTCAAATCAATCCATGGGATTTGCCGTGTGTGGTGTGTGTGTGTGTGTGTGTGTGTGTGTGTGTGTGTGTGTGTGTGTGTGTGTGTGTGTGTGTGTGAGTGTGTGTGTGAGTGTGCGTGTGTGTGTGTGTGTTTGGATATGCATGCGTGTCTATGCGTGCATGTGCGCGCGTGCATGTGTTTGTTTCTATGCGTGTGCATGTATATGAGAGAGACAGAGAGACAAGGAGAGACAGAGAGAGACAGACAGAGACAGAAAGAGATGGGGAGAGATTGTTAAGTAAACTGTCCTGACTGTTAATTAAAATATCCTGACTGTTAATCAAAATGTCCTGACTGTTAAGTAAAATGTCTTGGCTGTTAAGTAAAATGTCTTGGCTGTTAAATGAACTGTTCTTACTGCTAAATGAAATGTTCTGACTGGGACTGGACAGTCATCATCGTCGTCATCATCATCATCATGTGCCATGTCGCATGACGTTGGCGATCATGGTCCTCTGTGTGAATCTATCTTTTGTCGCTGCATGTATCTTTTCCGCCCTTATTTACATTCACTCAGCAAAACTGTCTAATATTTTCTCCGTGGGTCTGCCTGGTATCCTTTTTCCCTCTAGATTTCCTGTTGTGACTTCGTGCTCGAGTCTCTCTTGCCTCATGACTGCTACAATTCAAGTATATCTTGACTATGTGTCTCCTTTCTTGTAACCTCGTGACGAACAGTTTGTTAACTGACAATCTAAAAGCTCATGCAGCACGTGGTGGGTGACGTTTTGTCGGCGTCAGCACCATGACTGTGGGTGTAGTGCTTACGACTGGTCCGTCGAAGTTTTTGTGGTGTCCTTATTTTGGGGTACGTACATTGAGTATTGTTGTATAATTTAGCAGTGGTATGTAAGATGACCATTCTGTCAATTTACCGTTCCTTTCGAGGGGCTGTTTCCTATTAAAGTTTAGGATTTCTTTACGCGTACTCTTAAACCACTACATCCCAAGCTCGTGTCTACAAGTCGAAATTAAAAATAATTTACACAATCTAGGCTAGTGATGTATTGTTCCCAACAGCATTTAACTGTAAAGGAAGTTTGACATAAGAAAACAACTTATACTAGTTATATACAGTTATAGTGAGACACCAGTCCCATACGCCATGACCGGCCATGATACGGCCATATAAGAATGTAAATCAGATGAGATAGGCCTACTGTTGTAACCAGTAATGTATGTACTAATGTAGGCCCTACAGTAGTACATACATTACAATGTGATTTTAATGCTGGTTTTGCTTGCTGAGTGGTGGAAGTCAGGAATTTGTTCAGGAGGGGTTCATAGACCTCGACAATTTCAGAAAGGCTGTGCACGTCTCCAGATCTGTCGCACTTACTGACTTTGGCTATCTGGCAGACTTTTTTGTGTTTGCGCAATACTGTGCTGGCAAGGTGCAACCACACACTTTTACTTTTTGTTGTTGAGTTTCTTCAATAGAGCTTTGTTGTGCTCAGGCAGTTCCATGCAGATATCTAGTAATAGTATATGTATGCTGCTTCCAAATCTGAAACCAAACACATGGCAGACTCTTTGTTAATGTGCAAAAACCCTGGGCATGGTCTAGAAAATAGGGAGGAAGGGGAGCCTATCAGATATAATCTTCTTGAATGTTCGGACTTGTGCGATGTGAGACGTAAGCACTACAGTACATGGCAGACTCCTTTAAGAACCTTTTCCGAGATGTCCCTCTGGATGCAGTTTTTCCAGTTTTTACCAAGGATCAAAGGATTTCACCTGATACGGTTTTACATATGATTTGGTTTTCTTTGATTGCACTTTAAAAGTTAAAGTTAGTAATTATAAACATTTCAGACCTAGATCTATATGATTAGATAAAAAGGCTCTGAGGAAAATTAAAAAGAAGTATAATACATATAAAAGATATTTGAGAACCAAAAAAGGTAGTGATTATGAGGTAGAAAGAAACTCTAGGGAGAGCTAGACAACAGAAGGTCTTCAGAGAAGTAACCCCCTTTAGACAAGTGTTTCGGCCCTGAATTCCTTACACTCTCGGGGGGCCGGGCCACATCCAGGTCATGACTCCTGGATGCCCTTCTGCTGTTGTCTATTTTTTTTTTTTTTTTTTTTTTTTTTTTTTCCCCACGCCGGGGATCGAACCTGGGCGATTCTGCGCTTCAGAACTGCGGTACGCGGTTTTACCAATGTGCTAACGGGGCACACATCATCTGTAGGGAATTTAATCCTTATAAAGTTCACTTTTTTTGGTTCCTCCTTGCCCAGATCCAGCTTGAGCTCCTTTCTGCTGCCTCTGCCATCGCTTTAAGGGCTCTAGTCCTCTTCTTCCCAGAAATGGCGAGTTGTTTCATGAGATCATAAGCGGAGGTGCCCACAAACCCTCTTGCCCCGACCTCTATGGCGAAGATTTTGACCCGCAGACCTGTTTTCTTCAGGGTGCTGGCAAGACCGGCGTATTTTTCGGTCTTGTAGATATGTGCTTCTTCCATTCTGCTTTCGTATGGCACAGTGAGTTCTATCAGAATCACTTGTTTCGAGGACTCAGAGTGGAGAGCGATGTCTGGTCTCATGCCTGTCTTGCTGATGACATCTGGGTAATTTCTCCACTCTGGGAGGTCTGCTGTACACTCCCAGTCGACTGCTCCATCCAGAAGACCCTTTGGCAATGTGCTGGTTGTCATAGCCCTTTCGGGCCAGACCTGTTTCCCTCCTGCTTTGTAGAACGTTGTCATAGCAATTGGTGCGTTTGGGGTCATGGTTTTTTCGCTAACCACATCTGTGATCACTTTCAGAACTTGGTTGTGCCTCCATGATAGATATATAACAGTAAGAAATGAATGTGCCAAATTGTTGAAGAAAACCAGAAAAGAGTACGAGAAAAATATTGCTAAGGAAAGTAAAAGTAACCCGAAAAAATTTTGGAAATATGTACAAGAAAGGACAAAAGTTAATAAGGTATTAGCCCCTTAAAAACCAATGATGGAAAACTGGTTGTTACAGATAAAGACAAAGCTGAAGTTTTAAATACATTTTTTGCAAGCGTTTTTACAATAGAAGATATCAGTACATTACCAGATTTAATAGAAAATTCAAAGTCAAATGGTATATCATTATGTGATATCAGAGTTACTCCAACTGCGGTAGAAAAAAAGTTACAGGAACTAAACCCGAATAAAGCTAAAGGACCAGATTTGATATCCCCTAGAATACTAAAGGAAGTAAGTAAAGAACTTGCAAAGCCACTTTGTATATTATTTAATAAGTCCTTAGAATCAGGTGAGTTACCAAAAGATTGGAAAACAGCCGATGTTAAAGCCTTGTTTAAGAAAGGAAATAGGAGTGACGCTGGGAACTATAGACCTGTAAGTTTAACTTGTATTGTTTGTAAAGTACTGGAATCACTAGTAAGAGATTGTATCATTTCTCACTTTGAAAGTAATAAATTTTATGCAAAATGTCAACATGGATTTAGAGGGAAAAGATCCTGTGTAACCCAATTATTAGAAGTTATGGAGGATTTCACCAATATGATGGACAATGGGGACTCCTTTGATATCGTGTATCTTGATTTTAGAAAAGCTTTTGATTCTGTACCTCACGAAAGACTGCTCATAAAATTAGCATCTTATGGTATTACAGGAAATACACTCAAATGGATCCAAAATTTTTTGTATGATCGAAAGCAGAGGGTAAAGGTAGGAAATGCTGAATCAGAAGAAACAAAAGTAAAAAGCGGGATCCCTCAGGGCAGTGTACTGGGTCCAATCTTGTTTACAGTATTTATAAATGACTTACCTGATTCACTGCACTGTACTTGCAAAATTTTTGCTGACGATACAAAACTATATGACAAGGTTGCCAATGTTAATTTAATTCAACAGGACTTGCTAATACTACAAAACTGGTCAGATACTTGGAATTTATATTTTAATGTTTCAAAATGCCATGTAATGCATGTTGGTAAGAAGAATATTAGACGAGAGTATTTCATGAAAATTGGAAATGATGTACAGAAAATTAGTGTGTGTGAAACGGAGAAAGACTTGGGAGTTACATTTGATAGTGAATTATCCTTTGACCTGCACATTAAAAGAGTAGCAAATAGGGCTAACCAAATGATAAGAATTATCAAAAGAACATTTTCGTACATGAATAAACATACATTTTTAATGTTGTTTAAGGCTTTTGTTAGACCACATTTAGAATACGCAAGTGTTGTTTGGAATCCGTATTTGATAAGACAGTCAAAAATGATTGAAAATGTACAAAGAAGGGCAACTAGGTTGCTTATAGAGTGTAAAAATATGAGTTATGAAGAAAGGCTTAAGTTTTTAAAACTTCATTCACTGAAAGGTAGGAGGGTTAGGGGGGATTTAATACAGGTATACAAAATAATGAATGGGATGGATAAGCTATCAGTTGAAACATTTTTTTCCTTTCCACAAGCTAGTATAACAAGGAATGCTGAAGGTAAAATATTTGTTAAACACAGAAATACTAACACAAGAGCGTTTTGTTTTTCTAACAGAATTGTTAAATTGTGGAATAAAATTCCTTTTGAAATTAAATTTACTAACAGCATTAACAAATTCAAAAATTTCTTGGACGATGACGCAGAATTCAAAATTTTATTATAAAAAATAGACTGAAGCAGATTTGCTCAAGTATGAATATTAAGGCATGCTTTTCAGACCCCGAAGAAGAAAGCGTAAAACAAAAAAGATAGGGCATTAAAAGGCCCTCAGCTACTACTACTACTACTACTACTACTTTAAATCTGCAAGGTTAATGATGATAATCATAATATTTTTAACTGGTGTCTTTTTATTTTATCTTAACCAGGTTGTCGTTTTTGACTGGGTGTTAGCCCAGATATGGTTTTAGTAGTCATCTGGGCTATAAGCAATATGAACCTGAGCCTGAACCAGACAGACACCACCAGAATGGTTGGAGCACTTAAATGGGCAGCAAACTTTTCCTACCCATCACCCTTTGTAATTGTTCATAACAATGCTTTGATGACTCGTTGAAAAGGACATGAAAGGAACAGTAGCTCTGACCACTTGACTGACTTAAATGAATTATACACTTGGCTGTGGAAAAATGGATTCTGGCAAGAAACAAAATTGACTCCAGGGAATATCAGGTAGGAAAAACTGACTCCAGCTGGGAAAACAGATTGCAGGGAGTATCAGGTAGGAAAAACTGACCGCAGGGAGTATCAGGTAGAAAAAAAACGGGCTTCAGCCTTGAAAACTGACTCCAGGGAGTATCAGGTAGGAAAACTGACTTCAGGGAGTATTAGATAGAAACACTGACTGCAGGGAGTATCAGGTGGGGAAAAACTGACTCCAGCTAGGAAAACTCCACGGAGTATCAGGTAGGAAAACTGACTCCAGGGAGTATCAGGTAGAAAAAAACTTAACTTGACATGAAACAAAATCTTGGGAGTTCCAGGCAGGAAAATCTTGACTCCATCTAGGAAAACTGACTCCAGGGAGTATCAGGTAGGAACAACTGACTGCAGGGAGTATCAGGTAGGGGGAAGAACTGACCAGCTAGGAAAACTGACTTCAGGGAGTATCAGGTAGGAAAAACTTAATTTGACAAGAAACAAAATCTTTACTGTAAATTGAAATTATTATTTGTTTTTGTTTTGTTTTATTACTGCATTGTTTGTTGTCTATTCATGTTAAAAAATTAATTTAAAAAAAAGGTGAAAAAAAAAAACAATCTGGGGAGTTCCGGGTAGGAAAAATTGACTCCAGCTAGGAAAACTGACTCCAGGGAGTATTGGGTAGGAAAACTGACTCCAGGGAGCATCAGGTAGGAAAAACTTAATCTGACAAGAAACAAAGTCTGGGGAGTACCAGGTCAAAACCAGAGGTATACCCTCTATTATGTGCATCAATGCATTGAGATTTGTACTTGAATTTCTTTGCCAGCTTTTCAGTATCAGGAGATGATGTGTATAGTTTGAGACAGTTACAGCCTGGATGTGGGTTCTGTGCAGTTGGCTGGGCTTAAAAGTAAATCCTAATAGTTTGAGTGAGACATGCACAGTAGGCCTACTTCTTTGTTGGTCTGCTGTGTCTTGGCTGAACAGCCTTTTGATTTGTGTAATGTGCTCGCTTTCTGGTTATTTTTGGATGCATGTATATATATTGTTTTGCTCACACTGTGCAGGCCATATGTAATTATGTTGCTACACAGTTTACATATTTCATATATAGTGGGCAGGCATACGAGTTTTTGCATTAGCATAAGCCAGCCACTGACATGTCCTGAAGAATTTTTAAGATGTATGCATGGGTTAGGCTGAACACTGGCAGGTCAGCACATACATTGACCTAGGACATCAGAAAAATCTCTATCCCTTAACCATCAGGTGTCACAACCTTCCCATTGGAAGTCCGATATTTACCTGTCTATCACGATAGCATATCAACCTAAATACGATATTTAATTTGTCATCTGAAACAATGGTTATTCATGCTGGCAAATTTTGTTTTTTAACATTCGTGATTGGAGATCATTTGTTTTAGAGTTGACGGTTGTATTTTTCCTGTTTCAGGCAAAAGGTTCAACCAGAAGGATGATGGACTGGCGTCATGATGCCAGCTGCCCAGTTGGATACCATGCCCAGTTGGATACCAAACAAGATATGTATATTTCATTTTTTTTTTACATATCCAAAAATATGGAAATGATAAACAAAAGTAATGTGTGTGTGTAAAAATGCAAAAACAAAAAAATTCTGTGCATTTTGTCTTGGCTTAGTTACACGCAGTATGTTATAAAATGCATTTGTTCGCTCATTTACTGAATTTAAAGCGCTTTATATACTTTTTGCAATTTAAAGTTTCTTGTGCTGATAGTGTGAGTTTAAAGTTAGTATTTACTGGATTATGTGCATGACAATTTGCCCTATTTCCAGGTTCAGGTTTTCAGGTAAGTACTTGTATTTTCTATAGTAGTACTCATTTTCTGCATTTAGGGGATGCTTATATTTTGTGTGATGATACCCAGATTTGTGCATTTAGGATATGAGAACATGCTTTTTTTTTTGGGGGGGGGGGATAAAAACAGATTTCTGCATTAAGGGAATAGGTACATACAGTGAAACTCTGTTATAGCGAGAGCGGACGGCCCAGGCACATTTTCTCGCTATTGCCGAGTTCTCGTTATTCCCAAATGACGAATTTACCAAGGGAAACAAAGGGAAATAATCTTGGCACCGGCGCCGTCGATGTGTTCATAATTAATCGACAGTGTCCCTTGATTACACACCGCACAAGGACGCGCCTTTCGTTGTTTTTCTTTGTTACCGGCCACCACGAGGTCGGGTGGGGCGAGTGGCGAGAACTTTTGTGACCAGGAAGGATAGAAAATCTCTCGTTATTACTGAGATGATTATCCCACTAACTCTCGTTAAACCCAATGGTTTATTCTTAAAGATTAAGAAGGATAAAAAACGGGGATTGAAAAATGTCTCGTTACTACAGTGTTCTCGTTATTACAGTTGTCGTTATTAATGGACTCCACTGTACATATTTTGTGAAAATACTCATATTTCTGCACTTAGGTTTCTCTGATGATACTCAGAGTTTTGCATTTAGGGGATAAATATGTGTATTTTTTCTGAAAATACTAAGATTTTCTGCATTTAGGAGACAAATATTTGTGTTTTCTATGATGGTACTCACAGAGTTCTGCATTTAGAGGATATGTGATTGTACTTCAAGTGGTCATATTCAGATATCTGCATTTAGGGGATAAATACATGTACTCTTTGTGGTCTTGTTCAGGTTTTTGCATTTAGGGGATAACTACATGTACTTTCTATGGTCATATTCTGCTTTCTGCGTTTAGGGGATAAGTGCATGTACTTTCTGTGGTCTCATGTTCAGATTTCTGCAATTAGGGGATAAATAAGTGTGCTTTGTGTTGTTTCAAATTTCTACATTTAGGGGAATAGCTACTTGTATTTCCTGTGGTCATATTCAAATTTCTGCATTTAGGTTAGTTACATTTAAATTTCTGTAATTAGGGGATAAGTACATGTACTTCTTGTGGACATATTCAAATTCCAGCATTTATGGGATAAGTACATTAAACTAATGTGGTTATGTTCAGATTTCGGCATTTAAGAGATAACTACATGTAATTCCTGTGGTCTTATTCTGATCTGTTTTAGGGGATAATTACATCTACGTCTTGTGGTCATATTCAAATTTTTGCATTTAGGGAATAACTGTTTTTTCTGTGGTCATATTTAGATTTATATGTTCAGGGGATAACATCATGTTATCTCTGTGGCCATATTCTGATTTCTGTATTTAGGTTATAACTACATGTACTTCCTGTGGTCATGTTTATTTTTGTGCATTTAGGTTATAACTACATGTACTTCCTGTGGTCATGTTTATTTTTGTGCATTTAGGTTATAACTACATGTACTTCCTGTGGTCATGTTTATTTTTGTGCATTTAGGTTATAACTACATGTACTTCCTGTGGTCATGTTTATTTTTGTGCATTTAGGTTATAACTACATGTACTTCCTGTGGTCATGTTTATTTTTGTGCATTTAGGTTATAACTGCATGTACTTCCTGTGGTCATATTTATTTTTGTGCATTTAGGTTATAACTACATGTACTTCCTGTGGTCATGTTTATTTTTGTGCATTTAGGTTATAACTACATGTACTTCCTGTGGTCATGTTTATTTTTGTGCATTTAGGTTATAACTACATGTACTTCCTGTGGTCATATTTATTTTTGTGCATTTAGGGGATAACTACATGTACTTCCTGTGGTCATGTTTATTTTTGTGCATTTAGGGGATAACTACATGTATTTCCTGTGGTCATATTTATTTTTGTGCATTTAGGTTATAACTCATGTACTTCCTGTGGTCATGTTTATTTTTGTGCATTTAGGGAATAACTACATGTACTTCCTGTGGTCATATTTATTTTTGTGCATTTAGGGGATAACTACATGTACTTCCTGTGGTCATGTTTATTTTTGTGCATTTAGGGGATAACTACATGTACTTCCTGTGGTCATGTTTATTTTTGTGCATTTAGGGGATAACTACATGTACTTCCTCTAGTAATATCCAAATTTCTTCATTTAATATGATTTAGGGGATAAGTACATGTACGTTCTGTGGTCATATTCAAATTTCTGTATTTGGGGATAAGTACATGTACTTTTTGTGGTCGTATTCAGGTTTTTGCATTTAGGGATAACTACATTTACTTTTCTGTGGTCATGTTCAGATTTCTGTATTTAGGGGATAACTACACATAACTTTGTATGGTTATATTCAGGTTTTTTTGCATTTTGGGAATAACTAAATGTACTTTCTGTGATCATATTTATATTTCCGCATTTAGGGAATAACTACACATAACTTTTGTGGTCATATTGAGTTTTCTGCATTTAGGGAATAACTACATGTACTTTCTGTGGTCGTTTGTAGATGTCTACGTTAAGGGAAAAACTACATGTTCTTCGTGTGGTCATACTGAGTTTTTTTGCATTTAGGGAATAACTACATGTACTTTCTGTGGTCATATTCAGATTTCTACATTTAAGGGATAACTATTTATGTAGGCCTACTTTCTGTGGTCATATTCAGATATCTGCATTTAGGTATTACTACATAAACTTTGTGTCACATTCAGATTTCTGCATTTAGGGGATAACTGATTGTGCTTTCTGTGTCATATTCAGATTTCTGTGTTTAGGGGATAAGTCATTGTGCTTTTTATGGTTAAATTAGAGTTCTGCATTTAGGGGATGACTGCAAAACATGTACTTCCTGATTTCTGCATTATGGGGATAAGTACGTATATTTCTTGTGGTTATATTTAGATTTCTGCATTTAGGGGATAAGTACATGTACTTTCTGGGGTCTTCATATTTCTGCATTTAGGGGATAACTACATGTACTTCTTGAGGTCATATTTATATTTCTTCATTTTGGGGATAAGTACATGTATTTCCTGTGGTCATATTCATATTTCTTCATTTTAGGGATAAGTACATGTACTTCCTGAGGTCATATTCAGCATTCTTCATTTAGGGGATAAGAACATGTGCTTTCTGTGGTCACATTCATATTTCTCCATTTAGGGAATAACTACATATACTTCCATTGTCATATTCAGATTTCTGCCTTATTGGGGTAGATACATTTTTCTTTTTGTGGTAATGCACAGATTTTTGCGTTTGGGGAATAAATAAATGTAAGCTACGCACAAAAAGTTAAGGATCACTATGAGAAAACAGGTGCGTAATAAACTCAGTTCGCTACTGTTATTTATTTCTCAGTCCAGCCAAATTGTTATGAATTCTTGTTCAGCTGTAAGTGGGCGATGTTGTGTTAGTGCGAAAATTGCACGGGATTCTCTACTACTGAGCTTGGCCGCAAACGGAAAAGCGGAAACTTGCGAAAAAGGACCTTGTTTTGGACCGTTCTGCCTGAACACATTGCACAAGCCAGATGGAAAAACCATTATGCACGTGCAAGCACTGCTGTTTATGTGTGAGATGCTGTCTCTTGCTTGGCTTTATAAGAAGACATTCCACCAGTTGTAGGCCTGATCTGACAATGCCTCCACGACGAAAATTGAACGAGTTTGAGAGGGGACAAGCTGTTGCATGGTTCCAAGATGGCGTTCCCAAGCGAGAAGTGGCCAGGCGACTTCAGGTGTCCATCTCGGTCATTGTCAGACTGATTCAACGCTTCACAGCCACTGGGAGGGTCCATGAAAGACGCAGATCTGGTCGACCGAAGAAAACAAACCCACGTGAAGATCGTCTCATTGAACGACAAGCCCTGCAGACAAGAACAGCCTCTTCCAGCATCATTCGAAGGCAGCTGAGGGTGGCTACTAACATCAACATCAGCCAGCAGACCATACGGAACCGCCTTCATGGGTTTAACCTCCGTTCTCGTCGCCCAGCAGTACGGCCACGCTTAACTCCAGCCCATAGGGCAGCATGCCGCGCCTTCTGCAGACGTCACGTGAGGTGGACACGTAGCAATGGTCCCAGGTCCTGTTCAGTGATGAATCACGCTTCACCATGAACCACAACGACGGCCGACTGAGGGTCTGGAGGCGCCCAGGGCAACGCTTTATTGACACCACTGTCCAAGAAAAGGTGGCCTTTGGTGGAGGTTCTGTAATGGTCTGGGGAGCCCTCAGCCTTCACCACAGAACCCCCTTGTATCATGTACAGGGTAACCTGACTGGCCTCCGATACCGGGATGAGATCCTTCGACCGCTGGCTGTGCCTACACTGCAGCAGATGGGACCGACGGCTGTCTACCAGGATGACAACGCTCACCCCCACAGGGCAAGGGTGGTCAACGACTTCCTGCAGCAGTCTGGAGTCAACAGAATGGAGTGGCCAGCATGCAGTCCCGATCTCAACCCGATTGAGAACCTCTGGGATGAGCTGGATCGCAAAGTGAGGAGCAACCACCCCCCTCCCAGGGATGCCCAACACCTCTACCAGATGCTGCAGGCTGAGTGGCAGGCGCTTCCACAGAGGATCTTCACCAACCTGGTCAACTCGATGAGGATTCGCTGCGTCGAATGCCAGAACAGCCATGGCGGTTACACGCATTACTGAACTTTTGGGAGCATCAGAATGCCCTGTCTTGTGATTTCAATGACTTTGGGAAATCAAATTTCGATACGTACCCACTTTGATCAAATGTACACACCAAACGATTGCTCGAAATTGAAGGCAATTGTGTATCGTTATCACTAAAGCATGGAATTAAATATTTGCCAAACTTCAACGCATTGGCTTTCTTATTTTGAAAGTTATGAATTTTTGTGCAAGTGATCCTTAACTTTTTGTGCGTAGTGTATTTTAAGAGCTGATTGATTTCTATATTTAGAGGATAAGTACTTTTTTTCTGTGATCATGTTCAGATTTCTGCCTTTCTGTGTTGTTTATAATTATGTATGGTCATACACAAACAAATTTTACTTTTTTTTTTATTGTAGCCTATCTGGTGAACATGTTTGTTTTTTCAGGGTCATTGATCTTTGATCTCACTCATAGACTGGTTCTGTTGATCTGTAATGTCACTGATAGGCTGGTTTCAAAGGTCAGTATCTGTGGTGTCTTTAATAAACTGGTTCCATGGGGTATTGATCTGTGATGTTACTGATAGACTGGTTCCAAGGGTTATTGATCTGTGCTGTCATTGATGGACCAGTTTCAAGGTTTACTGATTTGTAATGTCACTCATAGACTTGTTCCAATGATTATTGATCTGTGATGTCGCTGATAGACTGATTCCAAGGATTATTGATCTGTAATGTCTCTGATAGACTGATTCCTGTGATCTAGGATGCCTCCAATGGACTGGTTCCATAGGCTATTTTACTGCGATGTTTCTGATAGACTGGTGAGCATTTTCTTTTATCAAAGGTGATTTATCCATGTTACCAGTGAATAGTCCTTTTGTTCCCATGTTTTGCCCTGCTAATTCAAACAGGTAACTTAATTATGTTGAATATCAGATTTATCATCATCATGTGCCTTGCTGCATGGTGCTGTGGTAATCATGACCCTCCATACTAACCTATATTTTGTCACTGCTCATGGCCCTCAATGCTAATCTATCTTTTGTCATTGCAGGTATATGTATCTCCCAACCTTTTTGTCCCATGCACTCCGCAAGTCCGTCCAATAATTTCGCTCTTGGTCTACCTGGTACTCTTTTTTCCCTACAGCTTTCCTGTTGTGACTGTTCTAATTTCTCTTGCCTCATCAAATAATCTTTAAATATTGCTTGTCTGTGACTGATCTTCCTCAGAGTTCTGCTGTCCATGAGCTCTTAACATTCTTAGAAATATTTGAGCTGCATCAATCTTGTTCTGACTTTGCATACTGACTGAACATGCTTTGCATCTGTACAACAATATTGGTTCTATATAACACTGAAGAACTGTTCCTGATGTTAGTTAATAGACATTTATAGGTAAGAATGCTTTTTTTTACTTCTGTTTTTAGCTTGCCCAGTTCTGCTGGATATTTCTAATGTGCGCCTGCCATCTTAAATATTTAACTTATTATTTGCTTTTATTTTACGTGAGGGGATTTCTTGTATTTTTTACTGACTTAGTCTTCTCGCTGTTTAGCTCCAGCCCTTTATTCCTGCTTTCTATTTCTATTATATTCACAAGGTTTTGTAAGTCTGTCATTTTCTGCAATTAGAACGGTGACATCTGCATAACATGGATAAACTTTATCTCAGGGCATTCTTATAGGTTTCACATGATGGTTTTGCTGTAAATTATAAACAAATCTGATGGCAAAACACATCCTTGTCTTACCCCTCTTGTCATTTTTTACTCTCATTGCTGCTGTTTGTTCGCAATACATTTTCCTGATTCTTAGATCCTTTCCTGATCCGCATTGAGCTTTTCTACTTGGTTAATCAATTCTTCATGTCTTACCTGATGAAAAGTCTTGGTATAATCAACAAAAAACATAAACATACATCCTTATTCAACTCCATCTTTCTGTGAGTGTCTCTTAGGATGTATATGATATTGATAGTTTGTTTTCCTTCAACAAATCCATTGTTCCTCTGCTATTTCTGTTTTCATTCTGTTTGTTGTTCTCATTATGATTATTCTTAATAAAACCTTTGTCACATGGCTTATCAGGTTGATTGTACCATGGAGTTTACGTTCTATAGTTTTTTTGGAAGTGCAATGAAAATTGATTTTGACATGTGTTTAGGGATTTTTCTGATGTCATAAATTTAATTCTTAGGATGTATATAGTATTAATAGTTCCTTTCCCTTCAATGAATCCACATTGTTCTTTTGCTATTTTCATTTTTAATGCTATTCCTTGTTCTCATCATGATTATTCTTAATAGAATCTTCGTCACATGGCTTATCAAGTTGATTGTACGGAGTTGTTCACATTCTATAGTCCCTGCTTTCTTTGGAAATTAAGGGAAATTTGATTTTGACATATCTTTAGAGATTTTTCTGGTGTCATAAATTTTATTCTTACGATGTAGATGGCATTAATAATAGTTCCTTTCCCTTTAAAAAGTTCATATTGCTCTCCTGCTATTTCTGTTTTGATTCTGTTTCTTGTCTTCATCGTCATCATTCTTAATAGAATCTTTGTCGCATGCCTCATCAAATTTCAGATTGCAAATGAAAACAAATTGGAAAGTTAATAGGAAAAATGTGTTCTGAAATGGAGACATCTTAAACATATTGTATAAAATCATTAAAAGTATACAATAAATCTAAAAATAAAGAGTTGGATGAATTAAAATCATGTAGATATATGAAAGTAGATGAAGAAGCCTGATAATCGATTTGCAATCATGGAGCATGTATTTGTTAAACTGTAAATATTGATTAAAATTCTGTTGACTGAAAAATTTTCCCTTTGAAGTCATGAAATTGAATCAGATGTGAAGTCAAACGGATTTAGCTAGTAAAGCATTGTTTTGGGTGTCAGCATTTAAGAAAGTAAAAGAGTAAAACATGATGATGATGATTTCATGATAGCTGTTACATAAAAGCAAAATAACGAAACAAAATGGGCACAGAGAGTTCACCAGACTAACCAGACTTTTCACTCGAAGTTTTAGTGATGTCACTTGCTGACAGAAGAATCTGCCTGATGAAAACATGGAGGTGGTCTTACTGAATTGATCCCTTTCTTGTGAAAGACAGTCAGAGGAACATGTTAAATCGTAAAGGGAGAAAAGGTGCCATTCCCTCCTCCCTCCCCTGCCCCACCCTTTTTTATAGTCGGAATAAAGTGTTTAATCAGTAAGGGAGAAAAGAGTGCCCCTCCCCTTCCCATAATCCTTTACACCAGATAGAAATTTTGTTCGATGATTTACTTGGAGATGGTGACAAAATTGATTCTGAGAAGAAAACGGTGTGTGTTTCAGTATGAGTGTTCTGTGTGTTTTTTGTTTAGTTAATATTGCTGTGTTAGAGAGAGAGAGAGAGAGAGAGAGTGAGTGGTGTGTGTGTGTGTGTGTGTGTGTGTGTGTGTGTGTGTGTGTGTGTGTGTGTGTGTGTGTATGTGTGTGTGTGTGTGTATTCTATTTCGCCCCCTTTTATATTATGTTTGTTTTAGTGCATGTGTGTGATGAATGTGTGACTTTTTTCCTTCTTATTTTTCTAAGGATATTACTGTTTATATTTGTCTGTGTGCATGTTTTGAGAGGGTGGGGGAAACTGGTGATAATGACAAATTGATTTTGAAATGAAAGTGGGCAAAGTGTGTGCGTGTGTGTGTGTGTGTGTGTGTGTGTGTGTGTGTGTGTGTGTGTGTGTGTGTGTGTGTGTGTGTGCATTGTGTGTGCTCCCCCCGTGGGGATGCCGGGGACTTTTTCAGTATTAATAGTATCCCCACCTTCTGGAAATTCTGTGCTAGAAATTTCTTCTTTTCTGTCACTCTTTATTTCATCCTTCCTCCTTTGCTTTCTGTCATTTCTTCCTATCATTTTCCTATCATTTTCTGCCTTGCTGGTCCGTTCAAGTGTATGTGTTCGATAAACTGTTCTGTACTTTTTCTTAGTTTTGATAATTTGGTATTGTATCAAGTGCATTTTTGGCTCTAGGGAAATAAGATAAGCAAAATCGATTTTAGGTAATTTAGGCCTGTTTATATATATTTTTTCAATGTGCTTAAGTTATTAATAAATTTGCACTCAAGTATGTTTTTATATCCCCTGTGTGATAAATTGGAGGGAGTGGTCAACCCTGAGGGCATCTCCTTAGAGTATTATGCAGATGCATTGATATGTGTGATTTCTTTTCTTTTTCTGATTTTTTATCTATTTGTTGAAGTAGTGTGTGTTTCGAAATGATTATAGCCCTGATATGGCTCTGTGAAGTCGGCTGGGCTTTAAACAAAAACAACAGGTGTGTGTGTGTGTGTGCATATGTGTATGTGTGTGCGTTTGTTTGTTTTTTGTTTTTGTTGTTTTTGTTTTTATTTTTGTGTGTGTGTGTGTTTGTTTTGGGGTGGTGGGTGTGTTTTTTGTTTGTTTTGTATTTGTGGGTGTTTTGTTATTGGTATTAAAGAGAGAGAGAGAGAGAGAGTGTGTGTGTGTGTGTGTGTGTGTGTTCCTGTGATTGTGACAGCCCTTAAAAAACTGAGGGGTATGTGTTGATTTTCATATCCGCATGATTCTGGTGGACTTTTTGTTACGGTGTTTGAAGGAGAGAGAGTCTATATATCATTGTTATTGATAATATCATCATGATTATATTCTGAATGTTGCTACAATGATGATGTATATGATAATGATGATTGATGATGATGATCCTCTTCCTTTGATGATTGATGATGATGATGATCCTCTTCCTTTCTCTGATCCTCGTCCTTTCATCATTATCATCATCATCATTCTTTGCATCATTTCCCCCCATCTTTCCCTCAAAGAGTTGAAACAGAGTGAATCTGTGTAATTGGAGACAGGTTAATATCAAACTGAGACAGGATATGCAAGTTTGAGATTGACCAAGCAAGACTGTGTGTGAGAATACATGTATGTTTTCTCTGCTTTTTATAGATGGATCTTTACACCTTGTATGTTCATCTACAGCTGACATAAAACTGTAGGATGTACAGAGTTTGATCACACACCTGTCATTGGCTAGTTTCAAGACAGCAGTTGAATTTTTAATGTTAGATTGTCTACCAATGGCCAGTTTGAAGGCAGCTTAGTTTTAGACCACAACCACTTCTCTGTGGTTAGGGTTCAGATTCAAATACTTCAGTATCTTTACAAGAGAAATTAAAATGGATGTTTACTCAAAAAGATATATATGAAAAAAATGGACTGTGCTGATATTTGGATTTGCTTTTCCTGTTAATTTTTTCATCTCCCTGTAGTTATTGTTGTTTTAAATGAGTGTGAAAAAAAAGTTTTCTGGGATCTCAGGGGTTTATGGATGGATCTTTACAGTATTTTGTTTTTCTTCGTGGTATTCAGATTGGCAGGTTTGCTTGAAAAACAAATGTTGACGGAATATCTTTGGTTTGATAACAGAATGGTTACAGCAGATCCCTCCCCCTTCCCCAAAAAATGTCTTGGCTACTGAAAGATGGAGTGTGACTGCTAGTGTCAATATTGGATCAGTATAGAGATTTGATCGACCAGACCAGACCAGACCCTGCTTGTGTTTACCTTAAAAGTTGCAGGGGAAATATTTTGCTAATGTCAGAATGAAGATTTATCACTTGATCATGTCTTGTGTGTGTGTTTCGGTGTGTGTGTGTGTGTGTGTGTGTGTGTGTGTGTGTGTGTGTGTGTTTCGGTATTAGTATTCTTTTCTTTTTGTTTGTTGCTTCTTTTTTTTCTGTATGTGTGTGTGTGTTAATATTGCAGTATTTACAGGGAGAGAGATTTTTTTGTGCATGTGTGTCATGAATGTTTTTTTTTCCTTCTAAAGATATTACTGTGTGTGTGTGCGTGCGCGCGTGCGTGTGTGTGTGTGTGTTTTTTGAGAGGGTGCGGGTAATTGGTGATAATGACATTCATTCTGAGATGAAAGTGTGTGTGTGTGTGTGTGTGTGTGTGTGTGTGTGTGTGTGTGTGTGTGTGTGTTTGTGTTTTATTATCCAAGTTAAAGTGTGTGTGGTCGTGTGTGTGTATGCGCATGCATGCATGTATGTGCTTGCATGCATATGTGTGTTTCTTTTTTCTTTTTTTTTGTAGGGCGTTTTGTTATTGGTTATTTAAGTGTGTGTGTGTCTGTGTGTGTCCTGTGATTGCAACAGCCCATAAAAAGCTGTGAGGGTTATGTTTTGTCATATCAGCGTGATTCTGGTGG
This sequence comes from Monoplex corrugatus, assembly GCA_030674185.1. Classification (NCBI taxonomy): domain Eukaryota; kingdom Metazoa; phylum Mollusca; class Gastropoda; order Littorinimorpha; family Ranellidae; genus Monoplex; species Monoplex corrugatus. The sequence continues at coordinate 59,581,031 of CM060305.1, forward strand.
AGTTTGTGTTAAGGTGTTTGTGGTGAAGAGAGAGTGTATATCATTATTACTATAAAGTGATTATCGTTATCTATCATCATGATTATATTATTCTTATTGTTACTGTTATGATGAGAGAATGTAATTATTATTATTATTATTGATGCTATCATCATGATTATATTATTCTTATTGTTACTGTTATGATGAGAGAATGTAATTATTATTATTATTATTGATGCTATCATCATGATTATATTATTGTTACTGTTGTGATGATGATGATGATGACCATCATCATCATCATCATCATCATCATCTGTGTGTGTGTGTGTGTGTGTGTGTGTGTGTGTATGATTTTCATATCAGTGTGATTCTGGTCTTCGTGTTAAGGTGTTTGTGGAGGAGTCTGTATATTTTTGTTTTTATTATTATTATTATCATTATTAGTATTATTATTGATAGTATAATCATCATGGTTATATTGTTTTTATTGTTGCTGTTACGATGGTGTTGTTGTTTTGATGTGTACGTGTGTATATGTGTGTGTATTTTACAATCTCTTTCGTGTGTGTGTATGTGCGTGTGTGTGTGTGTGTTTTACATTCTTTCATGCATGTGTGTGTGTGCGTGTGTCCACCTGTGTGAAGGTTAGATTTATGTAAGTTAACACAGATAATACTCATACCATATGTGTGTGTGTCAGGTTTTTTTTTGTTTTTTTTTAATTGATTGATTTATTTTATCTTTTTTTTTATGAAACTGTGGATATGGAACTGTATAGTGTTGTGAAGTTTTTGTTGAAGTAGACGGAATCCCCCTGTGGCGACGCCGGGGGCTCTTTCAGTATAAATAGTAACCCCACCTTCTGGAAATTCTGTGCTGGAAATGTCCTCATTTTTGTCATTCTCTCTCTTTCTTCCTCCTTTGCTTTCTGTCATTTCTTCCTATCATTGTCTGCCCTGCTGGTCCATTCACCTGCATGTTTTTGATAAAGTCTTACATTCGTTTTCCTAAGACTAATCATTGAGTGCTTGTATTAAGCGCGTTTTGGGGTCTAGAGAAACAATTTTAGGTAATTTAGGCCCATTTTTTATATGTATGTTTTAGTGTCCTTAGTTATATTCAGAATTGCATTCAGGTAATTTTATTTTAAATCCCCTGTGTGATAAATTGGATGGAGTGTTCTACGTGAGGGGTGTGCGCAAATGCATTGATATGTGTACTTAATTTTCTTTCCTCTTATTTTTCTGTTGAACAATTATGTATGTTTTGAAAAGGTTATAGCCCTGATATGGCTCTACATTGTCGGCTGGGCTTTAACTAGTAACAGTAAAGTGCACAGAAAATTGTCAGATTAGGAACTCCAGCAGACCGTGGTTTGTGATGTGTAGAACCACAGACATTTGTTACACAGTAGTCTGATGTTTTGCATAGACTTCAGTAAGCTTGTGATGTGCAACCAGTATCAGGGCAATAGGTTTTTCAGTACCACATCATTGAGACTTGTCCCAGAGCTCAGTAACTCTTTTCAAAATGTTAACAAGATGAAAGCAAAGCTGTGTCACTTTAATGACCAGAAGCTTTCAGTCCCTGTTGTCAAAGTGTTCACAAGATTCACGAATAGTGTTTCACAGTAAACACTGCCCACTTCCTGGCCCACCCAGCTCTTGGTCGTCCTAACAATGATGCGACATGATGTGCAGAAAGCCAGCATACTGTAGGTGACAGCACACTCAGAGGGGAGTGCGGAGTGCGACTGCCTTTAAGCTGTTTGAATAATGGGAAGAATTAGTGCTGATGATGATGTAATGTCCACCAAGTGCCTAGGGTACTGTAGGTGGCCTCAATCTGGGAGGAGAGTGATCCCCTCTTCCGATTGGTTTTTGTGATGGGAACAATGAAGTACTGACTTAAATTGGACATGTTTCATCCATCAAGAGCCTAGCACACTGTAGGTGGCAGCACACACAAGATTGGAGTGCGACTATCTTCAGGACGGTTGCTTGATGTGAGCAGTCCAGTTCTGATCAACAAATCATATGATGTCCAACAAAAGCACAGTCAGTACACGGTGGGTGGCAGCGCACTCAGGATGGAAGTGCCACTGCCTTCAGACTGGATTTGTGATGGCGGTAGTCTAGTGCTGATGCCCACCAAAGGTCCGGCACATTTTGGGCGACAATACACTTGTAGGAAAGTGACCTTAACCTCAGGCTGGTCTGGTGGTCAACATAGCAGGACTATGCTGACATTTTGAGTGTGCAGTACTTCATTGTTGGGTCAGGACATAGTTGTGGTGGGCCCTTTGGAAGTAGTTGGTCGTGGAGATGGAAAGAAGTCCTTTGTTGCTTTCATAGTGTATGTAAAGGTTTGTGCTAGGTCATGTGGAAAGAGATAAGGAGGAAAGGAAAAACAAGAGAAAAGAAAAGGAGAGGGGAGCAAAAGGAAAAGTTCTGCATGTTAGAAATAGAAGAATATAGTCCATAAAAGAACAGAAAGACAGAAAGCAGCAGCAGCAACGATACATTGAAATTACAGTACCAGTTTTGTGTGCATGTGTGGATGGGTGTGACCGTGCTGATTTAAAAAAACTGAAAAGTGTCAAAACAGAAAAACAAAACAAAAAGAAAATGTCAAAAAAAAAGAAAGAAAAAGAAAATGTCAAAAAAGAAAAAAAAAACAGAAAAAGAAAAAAAGAAACAGAATCAAAAGAGGTATAAAAGGGAGATGTCATGTTACGACAAAATGGACCTTACTGTATAGACCACAGACCTGTTTCTAGAATGATCTTTGATGGTTCATGACTGCTGTCAGTGGATGGGATACCTACAGTATGATATTATGACAGTGCGTCATTGTGATCTTCACCCTGTGACACTGTGTGCTGTTAACAATGTCAGAAACTTGCAATCACATGCAGCTGTCATCATGATCTCCACCATTTCATCAGGAATTGTTTACAACACTCGCTGGAAAACGACACTTGGCATAAGCAGTTTCAGTCTTCATTGGATCATTGACAAGCATGATAGACATGAAGCAGCAATAATGGCTCTTCACTGCTTCATGGTGGATTGTGTGAAACATGTGATGTGACAACATAATTACTGCGATCTTCAGTGCATCATAAGTAGTGTGATATGGAGGTAGTGTTGGAAAGCTGAACTGGTGTGCTCCATGATCAGTTTTGGTTGTCAGAAAGAAGCCGCATGGAGAAGATGATTGAAGAGATCAACATTGGGCAAAGGCAATGAAAACTCCCTAACAAATTTGTTGTGATTTTTGAAGTGGACCTGTAGTGTCATGGTACACTACTTTTCCTAGATGACAGACCAGGGGACCATTTTTCCTGGTAGTGGAGGTCCTTATGACTGGTGTGTGGTGTGAAAAACAGGTTCCTGGAAACTAATGACTTTGTTTATGACGGTGTGTGAAGACCTCAAGTTCCTGGGAATGAATGATCCTGTTTCATGGTGGTGTGTGAAGGGTTCAAGTTCCTGGGAACGAATAATCGTGTGTTTTGTGGCAGTGTGTGAAGGCTTCAATTTCCTGGTAATAAATGGCCTTGTGTTTTAATGGCGGTGTGTGAAGGCCTCAAGTTCCTAAAAATGACTGTTTTATGGTAGTGTGTGAAGGACTTTAGTTCCTGGGAACGAATGGCCTTGTGTTTTATGGTGGTGTGTGAAGGCCTCAATTCCTGGGAATGAATGACAGTGTTTTGTGTGGCGGTTTCTGGACTTGCGTTCCTAGGAATGAATGACTTTGTGTATTATGCAATGTGGAGGATTTGAGTTCCTGAGAATAGATAAGCCATGCTTCATGATGGTGAATGTTGTGAGCTGAGGGGTGTTCGGCTCTGTAAGTCCCTTTACTGTGTGAGGTGGAGCATGTGGAATTGTGTTGAAAGCATGTATGTTGTGTGTATATTATTCAGTCTGTGTTAGTGTGACTGAGATGGATTTTTTTTCACAACTTTCTTCCCCCCTCTCTCTCTCTCTCTCTCTCTCTCTCTCTCTCTCTCTCTCTCTCTCTCTCTCTGTCTCTCTCTCTCTCTCTCTCTCTCTCTCTCTCTCTCTCTCTCTCTCTCTCTCTGTGGTTTGTGAATGTGCAATTATTTTTTTTGTTTTGCTTTTGAAAGGATGTGTAATATTTATTCGTATGATGTGTGTTGTTTGGGTAATATGTATATGTGTGCTTTTTTTTCTTTTTGACATATGTGTGGTGGAATGGGGTAGGGCTGTGTTTGTGTAGACATGGGCATGAAAGTGTGTGTGTGTGTGTGTGTGTGTGTGTGTGTGTGTGTGTGTGTGTGTGGTTTGGTGTACATGTGCACAAATACACTGATTTTTCTTCTGATGAATCTGCATTTTGAAAAAGTTCAAGGAATTTTCCTTAAAATTATAAAATGATATGTGAGAAAAACCAGAACGAGAGGAAAGGAAAAAAGAATTTTTACAGATGCAAATAGTGAAGTAAGAACTTGAAATAAAAAACAGCAAGGAATTCTTGCTTAGACAAGAAATCAGACGAGAGTCAAACAACAACAAAGTAGCAACTAAGCAAGGAAATATCCTATATTATTATATAAATAAACAAAAGAAGAAAAAAAGAGAAGATGGAAAATTTTCAGGCTTTAAGTTTAAACCTACAAGAACGACAGTTCAAAAATATTTAGTCTGTAGATATACATGAATGAGAATGCAATATGGGAAAGTGCAAGGAATTTTCCTTAACAAGAAAAAGAAAAAAAGACATGAAAACTAAAGCAGAGAAGTGGTCTAGCTTCAAGCATAGCTAAAAATAAAGGATGGCAGCTCACAATTCATGTAGCAAAAAAAAAATGTTGTGCCTGTCTCTTGGTCGTAAAAAACAAACTGCAAACAAATAACAACAACGTCTTCATCATGTGCCCTGCAGCATGGCGTTGGCGATTATGGCCCTCCATGTGCATCTATCCCTTGCAAGCACATCTTCCACTCTGTCTGTCCTCAGCCACCCTGCAAGTCCATCCAATATTTTCTCCCTGGGTCTACCTGATGTTCTCTTTCCCTCAAGCTTTCCTGTTGTGACCGAGTGCTCTAATTCCCCTTTCCTCATAAAAATGGCCTATAAATGTTGCTCATATTTTCCTAATCTTCTTTACGAATGATCTTGTGTCTGTCTCAATCAAGACTGTCTCGTTTATTTTCTTTTGCTGTCCTTGGAACTCTCAACATTTTTTTTAGAAACCACATTTCCACTGCCTCAGTCTTGTTCTGTCTTGTTCTGGCTTTGCGTGTTGACTGTCCACACCTCACAACAGTATTACATTATCAGTTCTATATAACATTCAAGAATTCTCTTCCTGATGTTAACTGATAGGCTTTTGTTGGTAAGAATACTTTTCATCTTCTTGATTGCTGTTTTTGGCTTGTCTGATTCTGCTGGCTATTTCTGATGTTCATCTGCCGTATAGTGAGATGATCGTTCCTAGATATTTAAACTTAACCTGTCTTAAAGTTGTACCATTTGCTGTTATTTTGCATGAGGGGATTTCATGTTTTTTACAGATTGCCATGACTTAAGTCTTCTTGCTATTTAGCTCCTACCCTTTATTTTTGCTTTCTATTTTATTCACAAGGTTTTTTTTTGTAGGTCCCTTTCATTTTCTGCTATTAGCATGGTGTCATCTGCGTAACGAATGTTATAATTTTTCCTCCAACATTTAATCCAGGGCACCACCAACAACAAATGAAAACTAAAACAAAGAAAAGGACAGTAGGTGCTGACACTGTTAGCAAAAATTGTTTACTTGACAAAGATGGAAATAGGAAAGTTCAGGATTCCATCATTATCCTCACTCGTGTAAGAAAACATTTTTGTTTTTATTTCATAGTCTATCGTTCATTAGCTTACCTTTAAAGTTACTGTTGTTCTCCAAGCTAGTGTTCTCTAAGTAGTGTTGTTCTTCAAGTTACTGCTATCCAAGTTACTGCTGTTCTCCAGGTTATTATTGTTCTCCACATTACTGTTCTTGTTACTTGTGTTGTCAAGGTTACTGTTGTTCTCCAAGTTACTGTTGTTCTCCAGGTTACTGTTGTTCTCCAGGTTACTGTTGTTCTCCAGGTTACTGTTGTTCTCCAGGTTACTGTTCTCCTTTTCACTGTTATTCTCCTTTTCACTGTTGTTCTCCAAAATGTTGGTACTTTCTGGCTGATGACTGGAATAGACCTGCATTGTTTGCATGAGGTCTGCTTGATGTAGAGGTCCAGGCTCTTGCCCTCCAATCTGACTGCACAAGTTCAAGTCTTGGTAACAATTTTGTACATGCATTCTTCAGTTCACCCAACTGTAAACAGGGTTGTCTGACCCTGTACAGGGTTGGAGGAGGTTAAGCAGGGAGACAGAGGAGATGGACACCAGCCTTATAAGGCTGGTCCCTTGAAAAGTATAGGCTACTTTGTCATTCCCATACAACCTGGCCATTAGGGAACAACTTCTATTGATTGCATGCTCGATTTAACTAATGTGTGTTAATTCTCAGTTACAGCAAAGCTTCAGTGGCTGTTAACAGACGAGTGGAGTCTTGGAAGCTTCAGCTGGAGACAGAGGTGATACTTTGGTATCACTTGACCTTGATGTTATCACTCAACCTTCATGTTATCTCCTGACCTTGATGTTATTGTTCAAGCTTGATATTATCACTTGACCTTGATGTTATCACTTGATCTTTGTGCTGGATGATCATTTCCCTACTGTGTCCGTGTACTGTAGGAATGTAATTTGTTGGGCAAAATGGTTGATGGCAGGTTTTGAACTCCCTGTGAAAGAAGCAAACTGTACTTGACACCCCCAGTCTGACTTTTCATAGTTGGGAAAGGCAAAGCAGCAGATGAGAGCAGGTGGATGCCGGTCATAATGCTGATCTGGAGAAACAAGTTGACCAACTCGTTCCCTTAAACCTCAGGGTTAGAGGACAAAGTGTACATGCTACTGCCATTCTCCACCATGTATCAGTCAGTGTGACAGGCAGCAGGGGTTTCATAATGCGTAGAAAACAGAGGGGTTGACCGTTGGGCATGGTAGTCATGTAGATATGTCAAACTTCCAGTCGGAGGGTAGGAGTTTGATCCTGCATTGGTACCTCCCACCAGGAGGGTAAAGGGTAGAAATTGTTCCAATCACCTGGGGCAACATGCATGCATATATGTAGACCTGCCAGTGCCTGAACCACCTGTGTGTGTTTATATACATCATCAAACACGAATGTTAAAGACCTTGTTGTGACAGTGTCTGCCTGGTGGCTTATGGCAGCATGAAAAAGTTCCAGCATGCACATCCTTCATGCAGGCTCTTCAGCAACATAGCAGCTGCACAGTGTGGGTGAACAAATTGCACACATGCATCTGAGAAAAATCAGGACGCTGTGAAAGACATAAAAGACAGGGAAAAGGTGTTGATCGAAGATGTGAGAAATTGATATTCTAGAAAGTTTGTTTGAAATTGGTTAATTGAATTTTTTTTTTTGGGGGGGGGGGGCGTTGAGGGAGGAAAGGGGTTGGGACTGGACGTTGGGGGAAGGAAAGGGTTGGGGGAGAGTGGGAAGGGGTTGGGGCAGGGTGGGAAGGGTTTGGGGAGGAAAGGGGTTAGGGAGGGTGGGGATGGGGAGGGTGTGGATGGGGAGGGAGGGTGGGTGCCTTGGTCAGGGTGTGTGTGTGTGTTTCAGATATAACAGCTTGGTTTCTTTCTGTTTCAGATGGGTAACGCCCCCTTCCAGACCTCTGGAGATGGTAACGGAGCCGTTTCCAACAATGATGGGGATCTTCTGAACTAAGATAAGTTGTGTGTATGTATTATATTAATGGCTAAACATTTTCTTTTTTGATGGGCATGCAAAGTGGGTGTTTTCATGTTTCTATAACTTTATAAACCAGGCGCTGACGTGGCTAACAGGATCTTTAACATGCGTATTTGATATTCTGCATGTGTATACACTTGAAAGCATGTGTCTAGGCAGTGGCAGGACTGCCCACGTGCTGATCTGGGAGATTGGAAAATTGTCCATCTTTTTCCCACCGTGCGGATCAAGGCGGATCAAACCCAGGAACTTCCTATTGGAAGTCAGTCGTTTACCCACTTGACACTTGACTACTATGCCCATTGTGTTAGTTTGAAGCTGTTGCAATTAGAATTATTAAAGTATAGAGTTATGCATTGTAGATTGTGTCATTGATAGCTTGTACAAAGTATGAGTGATAGCGTTTAATTATTTTTCAAATTAGTTTGTGTAGGGCATTTGTATTAAATTCAGCTCTGTTGTTATACCATACTTTGAAGATTGTATGTTGTTTCAGTTATAATAAGTATGAATAATAAACTTAAGACTTGTACTGTGTATGAATAATAGTATTTGTTTGTTTTTTAAGGTCATGCTATTTGTGTTTAATGTTAGGTCTAAAATTCATCTTTTATGAGTTCTGGAAATTGAAAAATATGGGAGTGGGGGTAGACAGAACTATTTGTGGTTTGGTATTTTTAAGTATTACATCTCTCTCTTTTGTTTCTCTCGTCTTATGTTTGCAGATATGATTTCTTTGGAGGACAAGGATGATGGTGATCTTCTAAGCCGAGATGCTGGCACCAAATCTTGATTGAAGTTTGAAACTAAGGCGCGCACTTCAGTCAGGTAAAGTACTCATTTGCATTTCTTTGGATTGAGCTTGATAGAGAATGATCTTTGAGAAATGAGTGCTAAATTTCTGTCCTAAAATGTTAACAAGTTTTATGAACACCGGTATGAAGTCATCTTATAACCTTTGTTTCTATTGGGTGTACGAGGTGAGACATTGGCTTTTAAACCTTTTTTTCAACATGTGTATTTTCATGTTTTAAACCATTATTTCAACAGGTGAGATGTTATGTTTTAAATCTTTATTTCTACAGGTGTGATTTCACGTTTTTAGACCTGTATTTCTGCAGATGAGACATGTTTTAAACCTATATTTCTGCATGTGTGACGTCATGATTTTAATCTTTATTTTTTTGTGAGGCGTTATGTTTTACACCTTTATTTCTACAGGTGAGAGGTCATGTTAAAACACTTCCTTTATTTTGTACAGGTATAATGTCAGGTTTTAAACCTTGTCATGCTTTTGATATTTATTTTTACAGGTGTGACATCTTAATTTAAACATTTTTTACAGATGAGATGTAATGTTTTAAATGCTTATTTCTGCTGATGTGGCGTCATGTTTTAAACCTTCATTTCTGTACATGAGAGTTTGTGTCGTAAACCTTTATTTCTATAGGTGTGTCATGTTTCAGATCTTTATTTCTACAGGTATATCATTCTGAAACGTCACATAAGGTTTTAAGGCTTATTTGCACACGTGTGACATGTTTTAAACCCGTTTTCTCTAGGTTAGGCAACAGCTTTAAAATCTTTTTTCTACAGGGTTGTTGACTGCTGGACATGGGTTTGAACCTGTATTTCTGTATGTGTGACATGATTTTAACCTTTTAATTTCTGCAGGTACGGTATTATGTTTTCGTGTCATGTTTAAACACCTATTTCAACAGGTGAGATGTCTGGTTTTATACATTTGTTTGTACACGTATAGCATTAGGTTTTAAACATTTATTTCCACAGGTGTGACGGCATGTTTTTCACCTCTATTTTTACACGAGTGACGTCATGTGAAATGTCATGTTTGAAACCTTTACTTTTGCAAATGAGACGTCATATTTTAAACCTTTTCTTACTACAGGTGAGATGTCATGTTTTAAACCTTGATTTCTGCGTGTGTGACATCATGATTTTAACCTTTATTTCTACATGTGAGACGTCATGTTTAAACCCTTATTTCTACAGGTGAGACGTCTGGTTTTATACCTTTATTTTCTACAGGTGTAACGTTTGGTTTTGAACTTTTATTTCTACACGTGTGATGTCATGTTTCAACCTTTTTTTTTACAGGAGTGACGTCATGTTTTTAACTTTCTACTGACAGGACTCAAAGGGACAAAGGAATAAGAAAAGCATCCAGACCGTTTCAACAATCTGTACAAAACTGTCATACCCAAAAATCTAGGGAGACACTGCTGCGAATGGCCAGAAAGGAAAACAAACGCAGAAATTCAGCTACTCTTGGAGCAACTAAGCTGCAACCCCAAAGATATGATCATATACACGGATGGCTCAGTCACCAATAACAAACCTGGATGGGGCTTCACCGTCAAACAGAATGGAAACACCAAACATGAAGATATTCCTACATATATCACAACCTCCAGTCTAACAACGGAAATTGAGACAGTCACACATGCACTACAGTTGTTACCCTCACTGGATGACGCCATGAAAGACAGCCAAGCCTTTATCCTGACTGACTCAATGAATCTACTTCAAAAAGTGCAGAATGGAGTAGGGACCCCAGAATGGCACAAAGCAATGAACAGTATCAACCTAAAAAGTATCACGTGGATCTGCTGCCCTGGACACGCTGGTGTTAAGGGAAATGAATGTGCCGATAAACTTGCAGGCAATGTCACTGCAACAAACATTCTCCATCTGGGAAAGTCTGAAGTTCATAGACGCTTTAAATCATATCTTCGTGAACAAAATGTGAGTCGTCATACCATCGAATGTCTTACCCAAAAAGGAAAAGATGGAGGAAGAGGCCGGAAATCCACTATGAAGGGAAAAAGAAGAGCTATCATTAATCAGACCAACACTGGTATCATTTCAAAAGTAACACTGCACAGACTCTTGCAGCGTGGAATGGAAAGTGTTTCGGCTTTTCTTGAAACAGAGATAAAGAAAAAGTGAAGAAAAGAAAAAGACAACTGAAGAACAAGCAAGTTTGCCAAACCGTCTGTGTGTGTGTGTGTGTTTGTGAGCTGTTTGTTGAGTGTTATCCAGATAAGTGTGAATTTGTCATATGTAAATATATGGGTGTTTCCTCTTTGCTGTGTTGATATGGGTGTGCGGGTATGTGGTTATATGCATGTATCTACTGTTATTTGTTGTTTTCATATCTTACCTGTTTATTTATCTGCATACTCCTTTATTTCGTATTTATTTACTCACCTACTTACTTCTTATTCGCTTACTTACTTACTCACTCACTCACTCACTTACTTACATACCTATCTATGATTAAGAAAATAGTCTTCATCTAGCTGATCGACAGCTGAGCATTTGAGCATTGACTGGAGGCAGAGGGGGGTTCTGTCATGTGTGACGAGTTATACAGAATAGCTAGTTGTGTTGTGATTTAGACCTTTGATTATTTATTTACTTTATATTTGTTCCTTTCTTGAAGATAAGTTACACACATTCACATGTCATGTAACCAAGATTATTCCAGCAGTAGGCTGATGAAATACCAGTATAAGATATAGACTAGGTAAAACATAGTCTAGTTAGGGTCTCACGTCTGGCTTGTGCCATGTCACCATACACATGGCACTTGATGTTAGTGCATATGGAATTCGTTCCGAGAGCGGAGACGTCGTCTTGAGATACTGAAATTGAAACACGAGAGCTCCAAAGATGCAAGATTTGTAAACCAAAGGAGAGATGGAAGAAAACTGGGCCAAATTAAGAAATGAAGTTGACACCGCTGCCAAAGAGACAACAGATGTCCTCAAAATATATCATCAGGATTGGTTTGATGACAACAATTCTGAAATTCAAAGTCTTCTTGCTGAGAAGTATGCTGCACACAAGAACTGGCTAGTGGACAAACAGTCTGAATCAAAGCGGGACAAGTTCAACCGTCTCAGAGGAAAAGATCAGAAGCGGTTGCGCTCCACGAAGGATGAATGATGGGAACAAAAGCAGAGGAGATCCAGGGTTATGCTGACTCAAAAAATGCCAAGAGAAGAGCAGCCCCAATCTGGAACCTGCAGGGTGAGTTCCTCACTGATAATGAGGCAATAAATAAGAGATGGTCAAAACACTCTGAGCAGCTCCTTAACAGGCCTTCATCAATTGACGCCAGTGTCAGTAAAGAGATCCCAGTAAGGCCCCTAGATATGGAACTTGACGATCCACCCACGGAGAAGGGGGTGATAGAAGAAATTGCAAAGTAGCAACGTGTTAAATCAGCAGGCTCCGATGATATTCCACGTGAAGTTTTTAAAGCAGGTGGTTAACCGTTGATACAGAAGTTTACTGAGTTCCTTTCCTGGGAAGATGGCTGTTTACCCCCAGATCTGAAAGATGCCAGAATAATGCACTTGTACAAAGGCAAAGATGACACGTCCAGCTGTTGGACTTTATCGACCACGATAGTCGACCATATACTTGTCAATAGTTACGGCCCAAATAAAGGCACACCAGAATTTTGTGAAGAATTGGAACATCGCATCGAAGTAGAAGGGTCTTTACATGTAATCGTAGGGGGTGACTGGAACCTTGCACTTGACACCAACATGTGTGCTTGTGCGCGGGTTATTTGTTTAAGTGCGTGTGTGTTTCTGTGTGTGTATATTATTTGTTTATAAATGTGTGTGTGTGTAATATGAGGACATTGTCGCAAAAGGGAAAATTAACATTAATATTTTAGGACTAGGGGAAGTGAGATGGAAGGGGGGGGGGGGGCAGGCATGATAACATCAGGAGAGCATACAATAATATATTATGGTGGAAACGCATGAAAGAGGAGTAGGCATCGTAATTGACAGGGACAAATCAAAAAAGTTAAGGGATACTAAGCTGTGTTAGACCCAGTTTTGCTGGTTAAATTGGATGGCAAGCCATTTGATAACATCATCCAGGTGTATGCACTAACATCCGCAGTACTCGGGACGAAATTGACAACTTGTATGAAGTATTAGAGATGGCCAAGGCTCAATGTAAATCACAGGAAATTACAATAATAATGGGAGATTTTAATGCTTAAGTGGGACAGGATAGGGTGGAGGATATATTTGGACCTCATGGCCTTGGTACACAAAATGAAAGTGGAGGGAAACTTTTGGAATGGGCACGGATGAACGAGTTCATAGTAAGAAACATCTGGTTTTAGCAGCCTAATGGTATTATATCCTGGACTCATACATGTCCATTTTCTTCTAACAATAAATCAAGTTGACTACATCCTGATCAATAAAAGATTTAGAAATTGTTTGCTGACAGCAAAACCACTACCTGGCGCAGATTGAAACAGTGACCATAATCCTGTAATGGGAAGATTTATGCTGAAACTAAGGAAAAGAAAACGGACCAAAAGTAACATCAAACTAAATCTTGGACTCTTAAAGACAGATGAAGTGACACAAAAAATTAAATTAACGTAATGTTCAAAGCAAATTCAGTGCTCTGGAAGACGTTGGTGACAGTGAGGAACAATGGACAAAGTTGAGAAACTCGATAAATGAAGCTTGTGAAGAAATCCCTGGAGCAGAAAGAAAAGCAAAAAAGCACTGGATGACAAAAGAAATTATAGACGTGGTGGAGGAATGGAGAAAGACAAAGGGAAAAGAAAGATATAGGAAGATAAACAAAGAAATCAGGAGTAGGTGCAATGAAGCTAAGGAAGCTTGGCTGTAAACAAAGACCGACACAAAACAGATCCTCAGGGTATTACAGAAGAATGAGATTGTCCACAGGAAAAACACGTGCGCATCAACTGGTTGCTTAAAATCGAAAGATGGTACACTTATCATGGTAAAAGACAAAATATTAGGTATATATGTACAGAGAGAGAGAGAGTACATTAAAGACCTTTTTGAAGATGACAGAAACGAAGAACACGTAAGGATGAACGTTGATGGACCACCCATAATGAAAGATGAAGTTAGAGCAGCAATGAAAAAGATGAAACTAGGAAAAGCCCCAGAACCAGACAATACTACTACAGAGATGATTGAATCCCTGGAGGAATTTGGTATTGAAAAAATAACAGTCCTCCTAAATGAAATTCATGACACTGGAAAATCCCCAAAGATATGTCAAAACAAATTTTATTGTACTTCCAAAGAAAACGGGCTATACAATGCGAAATCCATCACACAATCAGCTTGGTGAGTCATGTAACAAAAATCCTATTAAGAATAATCATCGTGAGGACAAGGAATAAAACCAAAAAAGAAATAGCAGATGAACAGTGGATTTATGAAAGAGAAAGGAACTATTAATGCCATGTACATCCCAGGAACTATCATAGTGAGGTCAGTCGAGTTGAATAAGGATTTATATTTATGCTTAGTTGATTAGATCTATACCAAGACTTTCGATCGGGTAAGACTTGAATTGATAAGCGAAAGACCCAGTATTGATGGTAAAAATACGAAAAATCAGAAATATGAATTGCGAACAAACAGCAGCAATGAGAATAGAAAATGATATAAGCTCTTTCCGAAATATCAAAAGATGAGCCAGGCAAGGTTGTGTTCTGTCACCAGATTTGTTTCCACTTTACAGCGGAACCATCATGAGAAACCTCGAAGAATGCCCTGGATTAAAGGTTGGAGGAAAAACGATAAACAACATTCGCTACGCAGATGACACCGTGCTAATTGCAGAAAATGAAAGGGACTTACAAAACCTTGTGAATATAATACTAATAGAAATAGCAAAAATAAAGGGTTGGAGCTAAATAGCAGGAAGAAGGAAGTCGTGGTAATGAGTAAAAAACACGAAATCCCCTCATGCAAGGAAAAGCAAATGGCACAACTTAAGATAGGTTGATAAGTTTAAATAGCTGCGAACGGTCATCCCATCAGACAGCAGATGCACATCAGAAATAGCCAGCAGAATCGACCAAGCCAAAACAGCATTCAAGAGATGACAAGTATTCTTACCAACAAATGCCTGTCAGTTAACATCAGGAAGAGAGATGTGGTTTCTAAGAAAAATGTTGAGAGTTCCATGGACAGTAAAGAAAACAAACGAGACAGTCTTGATGGAGGCAGATACAAGGTCTTTGATAAGGAAGAGTAGGAAAAGACAGGCAATATTCATAGGCCATGTTATGAGGAAAGGGGAATTAGAGCGCCTGGTCACAACAGGATAGCTGGAGGGAAAGAACACCACGTAGACCCAGGGAGAAAATATTGGACGGACTTGCAGGGTGGCTGAGGACAGAGAGGGTGGAAGATGTGCTTGCGGCAACAAGGGATAGATACATATGGAGGGCCATAATCGCCAACGCCTTTTGGCAGGGAACATGATGATGATGATGTGTGCATGTGTTTGCATTATAATAATATGTTCGTAAGTTATAATCTGTATCGTTTATTCACATGTGTAGGCTACTTTCCTACAAAAATGAAAATGTGTGTGTAAGAGCGTATGTGTGTTTGATGTCTGTGTGTGTGTGTGTGCATCTTTAACCCATTCAAATCGATCTGGCCACATGATTATGCCATGGACAACATGTTTTGTTGCCAAGGGATCTATTACATGCGCTATGTGTGAGGAATACACGAAACGTCGATTTATCATCCGATCGTAAAAAGACTAAGTCATAACTCGAGGTCAGTATATGTATGCTGAGTCCGTGCGTGCCTTCTTCCTTTCGTGCCTCTGTGTGTGTGCGTGTGCGTGCTATGTGTGTATGTTGTGTTTGTGTGTGTGTTTGTATGTGTGCTTTGTCTATGTGTGTGTCTGTATGTGTGTTATGAATGAGTGCGTGTGTATGTCTGCTTGCCTGTGTGTGTGGTTCATGAAACTAACACTAACACCAACACTAACTTTATCACTTACATGTAAACGCGCACGTATTGACGCGTGGGTTTTTCAATGACAAGGACTGTCTTTCGTTTTAATCGGAAAATATAATCTCACTTTTTTCAAGCAGCTCCCATGTGAATGGAAAAGGCAAGCGCATTTGTATGGCTATGCCACTTCGATGGGATGAAAAGAAAATGGATGTTATTCCATAACAAAAACTGTTATGAGACAGGTTTCATGTCTCTGTAAAATACAGTATCTGGGCACGCCATTTCTTCATTTAAATATGACATTGAATTAGTTTGACCAGACCACGTACATAAAATGTAGTAGTCTGGCACGCCATTTCTCCATTCAAATATCGCACAAAATTAGTTTAACCAGACCACGTTTTTATTATTGTACGTTATGTATTTTTCCCTATCGTTTTTTCGGTGTGTGCGTGTCTTATCAATCTATATACACACACAAACACCTCTCTCTCTCTCTCTCTCTCTCTCTCTCTCTCTCTCTCTCTCTCTCTTCTCTCCTCTCTCTCCTCTCCCTCTCTCTACATATATGTATAGCATTGATCAGATTTTCCCAACAAAAATTTTACGAAAGGAATGAAAAGTATCCCTTTAACAAATATAATTATCGGACGGTATCGTCATCATACAGTGAAACTCTGTTATAGCGAGAGCGGACGGCCCAGGCACATTTTCTCGCTATTGCCGAGTTCTCGTTATTCCCAAATGACGAATTTACCAAGGGAAACAAAGGGAAATAATTTTGGCACCGGCGCCGTCGATGTGTTCATAATTAATCGATAGTGTCCCTTGATTACACACCGCACAAGGACGCGCCTTTCGTTGTTTTTCTTTGTTACCGGCCACCACGAGATGTGCCCTACCGGGAACTTGACGACGAGGTGGGGGTGGGGCGAGTGGCGAGAACTTTTGTGACCAGGAAGGATAGAAAATCTCTCGTTATTACCGAGATGATTATCCACTAACTCTCGTTAAACCCAATGGTTTATTCTTAAAGATTAAGAAGGATAAAAAACTGGGATTGAAAAATGTCTCGTTACTACAGTGTTCTCATTATTACAGTTGTCGTTATTAATGGACTCCACTGTATATGGTCTCTAAACCACATGAAAGACATGCTCACAAACACTTGGTGAAATTCATGAATGGTCAATCACCCACTTCAATCAGGATTCCCTGGACATCATTCAAGCAACACTCTTTCAAACATGAAAACAACCTTAGTTATTAGCCATAGATGAAACAGATTTTATCGGATTTTTTTTATCACTAAAATCATTTAACCTCATTCACCTTTACACCCTTCCTTCAGAACGTATAATCTAGTTGAACAACCTCTTATCTTTCCCCTTGATCAATCATACCTTCAGGAAAGGTTATGCGTGTATGTTATGATAGTCTACAGTACAGCAATGGCCTGGCAACACATTAAGATACGCAATCTATACACCAGGCTTAAGTGTAGGCCTATTACTTTTCCTCACAATTTTTTTAAGCTAAAGCACAAACGTTCTGTTCTACACCATGTCTGATTTACTTTGCACTGAGAAATCTACTCCCCTACCATGAAATGTTAGTCCCCTTCTGATTTTTCGACACCAAAGTTTCCTACTTGCGTGCCAAACATGCCTGTGCTCCCTTTCACCCGACACTCCCAGATCCTCTGTTTATTGGCAATCCTCTCCTCTCTTTTCACCCTGTTTCTGAGTCCGAGAACTTGATTAAATAATTTTAATTAAAATTCAATAGTATCGTGCCGGTAAAAAATCGCCGGCATTTTCCTTAACGATCCTCAAAGAAATGTGTTCCAAATTTGTGAACTCGACCCCATTCCGGCCTCTCTTTTCACACATCTACTTGCAACTTCTATCAATCACCACCATCGTCAATTCTTCTCTGGTCCCAGGAGTCTTCCCTTCTGCTTTCAAAACTGCTGTTGCTGGCCACTTCTCATGAAAAATAACCTCGATCCCAATGACCTTAAATATTGAATACTTTATCAAATTTCCCATTTCTCTCTAAGCTCCTCGAAAAAACAGCACTAGTTTTAACTGAATGAACATATCTCCTTAAATCATCTCCACCATCCTTACCAGTCTGCATATCGAACAACCACAGTATAGAAACGGCTCTTGTTCACATGGTCAACAAACTTTTTGCTTCTGATGCTGGTACAATTTATCTCCTAATACTCCTCTATCTGCCTGTTGCTTTTGATATTAATCACTCCATTCTTCTCTTTCGTCTTGACCACAATTTTGGAATTCATGGTACTGCTCATTCATGGTTCTCTTCCTATCTGCCTGACAGCTTTCAGTGAGTTGTCAACCGAAATCAATCTGAGCCTCTTCGGCTTTCTTGCGGACTTCCTCATAGATCTGTGGAAGGCCGTATCCTGTTCACCCTTTATACTTCACCCCTAGCCAACATCATCAACCAGCATAGCAGGAAATATCATTTTTTTCGCAGATGATTCACAACTACAGAATAACATAACCCTTGAAAATATTCTTTATCACAGAAGCATCCAGCTGCTACGTTGATATCCCGAACTGGATGACAAAACAAACTACATGTATACACTTAAATGGTGATAACACCGAAGCCAAGCTTGTAGGTACCAAAAATAAACTTGCCTCTATCACACTGAATGCTATCCAGCTAGGTGACAAGATCATCCCTCTCTCTGATTCTGTCAAGAACCTGGGTGTGGCCTTGGCTAATACTCTTTCCAATGAGAAGTTTCTGACGCAGACTCGCCAATCATGCTACTATCAGATTCGACGCATTAGTTACATTCGAAGATATCTTTTAACTGAGGCTGCATCTGAGTTTCTGACATCTCTCATTTTGTCTTGTCTTGATTACTGTAATGCTCTCCTTACTGGACTACCAGCTTCTCTCCTGCGTCTACAACGCATACAAGACATAGCTGCTCGTCTTTCCTCAAAAAGACATGGTTTGATTATGTCAGTCCTCTCCTTCGCTCTCTTCACTGGTTGCCTGTCTTAAAAAGAATTCAATATATGCTGGATCCCTTGTGTTATAAATTTATTCACCAATCTACCCCATCACATTTTTGCGACAACATCAGCATTTATACGCCATCTCGCACCTTGCGCTCAGCTTCGGACACTCTTTTCTCTCAGGTCCCTAGATTTAAACTATCAAGTGTTGGCCAACGTTCTTTTACCGTCTCGAGACCATTAGCCTGAAATAAACGTCAGCTCTGGCTTCGCCTAACGTTTACTCTTTTTGCTTTTAGGTCTAATTTGAAAACCAACCACCAACCTTTTTCCCCAGCAATGAATTCTACAGCTACTACTTTCCCTCAGTTTGTGTTTTAAATATTGTAAGGTGGTCTTTATTGTTTGTATGCGTATGCTTGGTGCGTGAGTGCGCTTTGATTTGAATTGTCAAGATTTGGCGTCGTATAAATACTGTATTCCTTATTATTATCATTATTACTATTATAAGTGGTAGTTGTAGAAGTAGTATTGTTGTTATTATTGTTGTTATTGTTAATGTTATTATCATTCTGAGGGCGAAACATTATTTTTAGAAACAAACATAAACTGTTCTGATCCAAATATCGAAGGATACTGCCTATAAGTCGCCCAACTAACCTGTTCTGATACAACTAGCGAAGTACATTGCCTATCAAACCCTCTACTAACGACAATGATTCTTGAACTACGATGCCAGACCGAGTAAAAGACTCCTGATAAGGAAAGCGCCGCCAAGGTCCTCCAAAAAGAGCACCTATAAACCAGGAACACCAAAGACTCACAACTTGAAATCACCTCAAGTAACCAACGGAAGTCGTATCTCGCAGGTAAACATGCGAGAAAATTAGGCAGCAGTTAGAATGACAGTAACGATTTAGGGTGATACAAAGTTTTGCAATGTCAAAATCTGGCACTATGTCGTGTATAATCAGCCGAGACATCTGAAATTGTAAAACCATGGGTCATTGTGACATACAGTGATTAAGCTTTTATCAAGATAATTCCACCGTGGCTTCTGCCTATATAGAATCTTTGAAAAACATGTTTGGTAAGGATTCATGAATAAACAACAAAAGAACTCATGAGCCTCACAGGCGTGCGCGCACATGTGACCCCCCTTTCCCCACCACACACACTCGCACAAACGCACGCCGGCGCACAAGCGAGTACACACACACACAAGCACTCGCACTCATGGACACACACACACACACACACACACACACGGGCACGCACGCACGCATATCTAGTGAAAAAAGGATTCATACCCAATTCAGATCCGAAGTCGATTGATAGACCGTAACATGTCTACCAAGCCACCCTTATTTAAGTTAACCACAAACAACTCGTGGGTGCGGTGGGACCCGCAGCACCAATATCTCGCCGCTCTCTGAACAGTCACCTCCCAAGCTCCAGATGCCACTCGATAGTCATTTCATCAAGCAAAGGGGTGTTGTCCATGTGTGCATGACACATTCGGACCCAATCATCAGTTATCTTGTTTACAAACCGAATGGCAAGGTGGGGTGATGACATACCCCGGGACATAACCACAGAACATGCACCATCCAGGTCAAGCTCATAAACCGGACCAAGAGAAAATGGAAGAACCCCGCACACCCCCCCCCCACCCCCCACTCTCGCCCTGTTTCGGATCTTCATCTCTTTTTCGGGCAGTACGCCCTGTCACCAAATCCTTTCCCCGACAGCAGCCGGAAGCTCCTAAGTCTGCCTTATTTCAACCACATGGGTTGTTTGAACGGTCCCGAAAGTGGCCTCGCATAATGCTCCAGACACAGCCCATTTTACTGTTAGACAAGGTCTGACATGCCCCAAAAGGGATCCCATGTTTGCCATCTTCGCAAGCAGCCAGCAGGTCTTTCCCTGCAGTCATCAGACCTGATTCCCTGAGGTCAGTGGCCAAGCCACAAGCCGAAGCAAAGAAGAATTTGTGTTCAAGCGACATTCGGATTTGCCCTTTTCTCGCCTGTTAGACCGTAACGACTTGTCTACCAACCAGCGTTAATTAATTCAATAGGTCTCCAAACCTGTCCAAACATATTCAATCTTGAAACACTAATGAAAACGAATTACTATCATTACCATCTTGACTTCGTGGTGCTACCAAAACTTTCGATGACACATTCGGTATTTATGTTGACGTTCCTCTCCAAGTGCAATCCCAAGCAACACGTTTGACGAGTTCTAGACCAAAGGAAACGATCGTCACCTTCTTTGATAGCAGACAGGACCTTCTTTGTGGAGGACTTCAACACTGACAGAACCTTCTGGGAGATCCATCAAGATTGTTTCCTTTCTCTATCCCTACTCACCCAACCCCTCCACTCCTCTCCCTTTTTTCGTTTTTTTTTTAATTTGTCTCAAATGTTTCATTGGTATTCTTAGAGACATATTTGATTTCTGTCTAAATTGTCTTTTTGTTTGCCCATCACAAGGAACCCCTTTTTTTCTTTTATTTTGAATTTGTCTCAAATGTTTAAATTTCATTGATATTCTAAGAGACTTATATTCAATTTCTGTCCAAAATGTCCTTTTTTTCGTTTGTTTGTTTGCCCTTACTGTTCATCCCAAGGAACCCCTTTTTCAATTCTATTTCGTATTTGTCTCAAATGTTTCTATGTCATTGATATTCATAGAGACTTGCATCAAATGCTGTCAAAAATGTCTTCTTATTTGTTTGGCATTTTTTGTGTGCTTGTTTGACCTTACCATTCATCCCAATGAAGCCAAACCTGATTTCCCTCTTATGGGATTGAGGACCACCTACCCATTTCACTCAAACTCATCGTAAACATCTCTATCCAGAAATGAATACAAACTCCTTACTGATGGATTTTTTTTCGTGCATACAGAATACACGAAGCCAGAGATCGACGTAAATCAGCCTCCATTTGTCTAGAAAGGGGAATCAGAAGTGTGACTAGGAGGTGAGAAATGGACTTGGGGGGATGAAAAATGGGAATTGGGGTGAACAAATAGACCTATGTGCTGAAGTTTGAAAGAAGAGTAGTATGATGTGTTTCCAGCAATCGGAACCAGCGGATGTGTGGTATTGCTGGGGACAAATCTATCCGCCTTGTTCCTGAATCCTCTTTGTGCGGATGATGTGCGTATTGGTCTGAGCTCTCTTTCAGTATTAGGGATTACATCGCAACCCGTACAAAGATAGTTCGATGGGCATCACATCAGTTCTTCGTTTACCGCTTTATTCTTGTTTTCTTCCTCTTCTTCGTTGTCTCCGATTCTCTGCTGTCACTGCCTACCTCCAACTGTTCTTATCTTCTCCTCTCTTTCTTCTTTGCTTGCTTTTGTTTTTGTTCTTGTCCTTTTGTTTTTCTTATTGGTGTACTTGTTTTTTGTCTTCTTGTTTTTTTTTTTCTTCTGCTTCTTTTTTTTTTCTTCTTCTTTTTGCTCTTTTTCTTCTTGTTCTTCTTGTTGTTGCTGTTGCTGTTGTTCTTTGTCTTTACCATCACTCCGTTGTTGTTGTTGTTGTTGTTGTTCTTCTTCTTTCTTTAGTTTATTATTTCTTTTTACTTACATGGACTGGTTACTCTGTCAAGAGATAACCTGATTATTTTGTTCTTTTGCAAATGGGTTGAAAAGCCTACAAATTAAAACAAATATGTGTTAAGGTTCACGCTTGTATGCTTTTCTGTATCTACTCTCTCTCTCTCTCTCTCTCTCTCTCTCTCTCTCTCTCTCTCTCTCTCTCCTCTCTTCATGATCTGGTCCCCATTTCAAGATGTTACTCAGCCCTTGTTCTCTCGTGAATGACTTGAAAAGCCCCTACATTAAGCCATTCCGTATTCACATTTGTATGTTTTTACTTCTATGTTTGTTCTGTGTTCTTTCTTTCTTTCTTCCTTCCTAGCTGTCATCGACTCTTTTCTTCCCTGATCTGGTTCGTTCGTAACAAAAAAAATCTTCCTGTTTCTTGTGTTCCATTGAAATAGGGCTGAAAAATCATCACTTGCTGTATTCAGTTTGGCATTTGTCTTTATTTCTTTTCTTTCTTTCTCTTTCTTTCCTTCGTTTGTTCGTTCATTCATTCATTCTTTTTATGGGTTTTTTCATGATCTGGTTCCGACTTTGAGTTTATCCTATTCATTATCTCTTGTGGATAGGCTGGAAGTTCCAGCCTTCACATTAAACAATGATGTATTATATGAATACTCAAATTTTCTTTTTTTTTTCTTCCGCTGTGCATTAGTTAATGAATTAATACAATTAATACAAAACAAACAAAAAGAATTAAAGAAAACATGAAGGTAAAATCATTAACTCGATTAACGTATTAGATAATTAATAAAATAATTCATTTATTTATGTTTCCTTTCTGTCTTTTATTTATTTATATTTCTTTTCTTCATCTATTCTATAGTCTGAGTGGGTTTTTTTTCTTTTTGTCAATAGGTACCTCGTTCTTTTAGTTTTCTTGTATATGCGCTGAAAGTGTACACATTAAACCATGTAGTCATAGTAGTATTTATGTTTCTTTTCTATTTCCTCAATGTCTGTCTTTCTTTCTTTTTCTTCTTTGATTCCTATCATTTATATTTTCAAGGTGTGGCTTTCATGTCAACAGATCACGCAGTCCTTTGTGCCACCTGCCAAAATATGCCGAAAGGCCTAGACATTACTCCAGATCGTATTCGTATTCCAGTTTTTCTTTCCGTCTCTGCTTTTTCTTCCTGTGTCGATTTGCTTTTATTTTGTTTTGTTTTCATTCTTTTTCTTCTTTTGCTAATCATCATCAAGAGAAACTGAAACTGAAACATCATCATACTCATCATCGTCACAATCATGGCCGTTACTGTGATTTTGTGTTCTTATTTTTGTTCTTGTTGTCTTTGTTGTTGTTGATGTTGTATTTGTTGTTGTTGATGTTGTTTTGATGTTGTTGTTGTTCTTCTTCTTCTACTTCTTCGTCTTCTTCGTTTTCCTCTTCTTCTTCTTCCCTCCTCCTCCTCTTCTTCTTCTTCCCTCCTCCTCCGCCTTTTCTTTTTCTTAGTCTCCATCTTCTTTTTAAGTTGCTGTCATCTTAAAGTTGTTTTCTTAGGCCGAATATGTGAGAGAAAGAAGACAAAGTCCTACATGTTTGCAACTGCATCTCTTGACTCTTGCCACCAGGGGTTTGTGTTTAGAATGTTTGTACACGTGAAGGCTTTTTAGCGGATATGCTCAGTCAGTTGGAATAGCTCGTGTACTTTGGATTCATAAAAGTTATGAGTTGACTGATCTAAAAAGAAAGATTTTTGCTCTTTGTCGTATGCATATGGTGCGATCAACAGGAGTGTCTTGGAATTCATTCGTCACTTACATGCGTGCAGTTTGTTGTGATGTGTTTTTTTAATACGCATGTGTGTTTATGTATATATGTGTACTACTACTACCGGTACTACTGCTGATGTACTACTGTTACTACTACTACTATTACCATCACTACTTCTTCCTCTACCACCACCATCACCATTACTACTACTACTACTACTATTCTACCACCACCATTACTACCACTACTACCCTCACCACTACAACTACTACTAATGCTGCTGCTGCTATCACTATTACTGCTAATGCTGCTCCATTACTAGTCCTACTGCTCCTGCTATTTCAATTATTGCTAATACTGTTGCTGTTGCTGTTGCTGCTGCTACTACCACTATTACTGCTAATGCTGCTCTCTTACTATTCTACTGCTCCTGCTGTTGCAGTTATTACTAAGACTGTCACTGTTGTTGCTGTTGCTGTTACCATACAACACCACCTGTTGCAGCTCCTGCTTTCTCTAAATCCATCAATGCAGTATTGACCGACAGATAGTTATGTTCTCCATCAAAACATAAAGAACCATTGCCAACATCAAAACTCAGACCCTGACTATTATTGTTATATAGAGTGTAATGACTGTTATGTTAACAAGAAATACCACGAGGGTGTGGATCGAACCCGGAGCACCAATTCCTCGCCACTCTCAGGACAATCGTCTCCCAAGCTCCCAACGCCACTCGATAGCCATTTCATCAAGCAAAGGAGGGTCGTCTATGTCCTGCATGACCCACCCGGATCCAGTCGTCAGTTACCTTGTTTACAAACCGAATGACCAGGTGGGGAGGTGACAACCCCCTGGACAGAACCACACAACGCGCACCAAGAAGGTCCAGTCCAGCCTCCGGACAAAGAGAAAATGGAAGACCCCTCTCTCGCCCCAGGCTGGTCTTTTTCTCTTTCGGGCAGTCCGCCCTGACACCAGCTCGCATAGCTGCCAGCTCCTTTCCCTTTACTATTTTAAAGTTTCGGTAGTCAGCGGTCGGAAGCTCCCAACATTGTCTTACTTCAACCACAAACGTGGTTTGAAAGGCCCCTAAAGTGGTCAAGCATGATTCTCCAGACACAGCCTATTTTGTTGTTCAGCAAGCTGACATCCCAAGTTTACCGTCTTTCCGTATAAAGGATATTGACTGAGTTTTTCT
This sequence comes from Monoplex corrugatus, assembly GCA_030674185.1. NCBI lineage: Eukaryota > Metazoa > Mollusca > Gastropoda > Littorinimorpha > Ranellidae > Monoplex > Monoplex corrugatus. The sequence continues at coordinate 59,606,205 of CM060305.1, forward strand.
GTGGCAGAGAAGCCAGGGTCTCTCCATGCCTTGACACACCGTTAATCTAGCTACGCACAAAAAGTTAAGGATCACTATGAGAAAACAGGTGCGTAATAAACTCAGTTCGCTACTGTTATTTATTTCTCAGTCCAGCCAAATTGTTATGAATTCTTGTTCAGCTGTAAGTGGGCGATGTTGTGTTAGTGCGAAAATTGCACGGGATTCTCTACTACTGAGCTAGTTCGCTACTGTTATTTATTTCTCAGTCCAGCCAAATTGTTATGAATTCTTGTTCAGCTGTAAGTGGGCGATGTTGTGTTAGTGCGAAAATTGCACGGGATTCTCTACTACTGAGCTTGGCCGCAAACGGAAAAGCGGAAACTTGCGAAAAAGGATCTTGTTTTGGACCGTTCTGCCTGAACACATTGCACAAGCCAGATGGAAAAACCATTATGCACGTGCAAGCACTGCTGTTTATGTGTGAGATGCTGTCTCTTGCTTGGCTTTATAAGAAGACATTCCACCAGTAGTAGGCCTGATCTGACAATGCCTCCACGACGAAAATTGAGCGAGTTTGAGAGGGGACGAGCTGTTGCATGGTTCCAAGATGGTGTTCCCAAGCGAGAAGTGGCCAGGCGACTTCAGGTGTCCATCTCGGTCATTGTCAGATTGATTCAACGCTTCACAGCCACTGGGAGGGTCCATGAAAGATGCAGATCTGGTCGACCGAAGAAGACAAACCCACGTGAAGATCGTCTCATTGAACGACAAGCCCTGCAGACAAGAACAGCCTCTTCCAGCATCATTCGAAGGCAGCTGAGGGTGGCTACTAACATCAACATCAGCCAGCAGACCATACAGAACCGCCTTCATGGGTTTAACCTCCGTTCTCGTCGCCCAGCAGTACGGCCACGCTTAACTCCAGCCCATAGGGCAGCACGCCGACCCTTCTGCAGACGTCACGTGAGGTGGACACGTCAGCAATAGTCCCAGGTCCTGTTCAGTGATGAATCACGCTTCACCATGAACCACAACGACAGCCGACTGAGGGTCTGGAGGCGCCCAGGGCAACGCTTTATTGACACCACTGTCCAAGAAAAGGTGGCCTTTGGTGGAGGTTCTGTAATGGTCTGGGGGGCCTTCAGCCTTCACCACAGAACACCCTTGTATCATGTACAGAGTAACCTGACTGGCCTCCGATACCGGGATGAGATCCATCGACCGCTGGCTGTGCCTACACTGCAGCAGATGGGACCGACGGCTGTCTACCAGGATGACAACGCTCGCCCCCACAGGGCAAGGGTGGTCAACGACTTCCTGCAGCAGTCTGGAGTCAACAGAATGGAGTGGCCAGCATGCAGTCCCGATCTCAACCCGATTGAGAACCTCTGGGATGAGTTGGATCGCAAAGTGAGGAGCAACCACCCCCCTCCCAGGGATGCCCAACACCTCTACCAGATGCTGCAGGCTGAGTGGCAGGCGCTTCCACAGAGGATCTTCACCAACCTAGTCAACTCGATGAGGACTCGCTGCGTCGAGTGCCAGAACAGCCATGGCGGTTACACGCATTACTGAACTTTTGGGAGCATCAGAATGCCCTGTCTTGTGATTTCAATGACTTTGGGAAATCAAATTTCTATACGTACCCACTTTGATCAAATGTACACACCAAACGATTGCTCGAAATTGAAGGCAATTGTGTATCGATATCACTAAAGCATGGAATTAAATGTTTGCCAAACTTCAACGCATTGGCTTTCTTATTTTGAAAGTTATGAATTTTTGTGCAAGTGATCCTTAACTTTTTGTGCGTAGTGTAGTATGTTGGCCATGTGTTCTGTGGAGAACGTCAGTCATCACAGTGAAGTGATCCCTAGAGACGTTCGCCTGCCAATAATTAAACTCGAGGGTCCAGGATTCGCTCCCCGTAGAGGCCTCGACTTTTCTCCTCAGATTGACGAGAAAATCGAACTGAACGTCTAGTCCTTCGGAAGGGGACGAAAAACGAGTTGGACCCATGTGCCTTCTGGCTGCGGACGCTGAAGATCCCACAGCAGTTAAAAACCGTAAAGAGCAGGGCATTATCCGGCTGCTTCGGTATAAAACATTAGAGAGATAGATTGAATTACCAGGTCCCACCCCTTAAAGACCTATTAGCCTTCTTGCTTTTCTGAAGTCTCAGTTAAAAAAATTTAATATGAATTTGAAGCGAGGGAGAGGAGATTGGCGCCGCCCTCGTGGTGCTAACCCCGGGAAAAGTTGAGGTATCTGCCACCTCACTCCCCAAGACCCCAGAGTTATGGATCTAGGTAGGACCTGGACAGCTTGTGGGTTTATGTGCAGGCTTGTGCCGTGATCATTCTGGATTTTCTCCATCACATGGCACTTGTGACGTTAGTGCATACGGAATTCATTCCTAGCGTGGAGATGTCTTCTTGAGAAACTGAAACTAAAACTGAAAAGTCATCCCAGCTATCCAGACACACAAGGGGCTTTTTTTTAAATGAAATATGTAATCTAGTGGTTATATACCACATGTCTATGACGCAAGAAACCCCAGTTCGGATCAACGATCAGACGGGATTTTTTAAATTCCTCTGCACAAGATTTTAAGCGGTGGCTTATGTGCTAGTCTTCAGAATGAGTCGATAAGCTGAGATCCCGTGTGCAGCAACGCACTTGGCGCATGTTAAATATCCCCCGGAGACAAAGGAGATGACCCTGGCAAAATTATGTAAGATAAAAATCTATTTTCATAGGTAAACACATCCACGAACACAGCAAAAACAAAAACAAACAAAAAACCCCGAAATAAACCCAAACCAAAATGAAACAACATAACATAAACAACAAAATGGAGAGGACTGTTTCGAGGCACTCATTCCCTCGAGGAGAGCACTCTGAATTTCACATGGTAAATCCATTGTGACATAGAAAGATGCAAATGCAAAACTAAATGCTATTCAGCCTCCCTAAAGAATACTTGGCTCAATTATGCGAGTCTTGCACTTAAGCCCCGATGTATCCAGCTGAATTCACACCCTACAGCATAAAACCTGGTTTATTTGTCGCAAGTGGATGAACACGGACAGGATGGGAGAAGTACTTGCAGCGATAGATTCATATGGAAGGCCATGATCGCCAACGCCATGCGGCAGGGTACATGATGATGTGTCGCCAACTTTTAATGGGTGGTTGTTTGGTATTTTATAGGCCTGTTTTGCCGCTTCCACATATCATTGCATTTGATCTCCATTGATCTACATTTCATAATGTTTAAATAAATTTAATTTCCTTTTTTGCTTTGAGGTGTCTGTGCGGGGTGGGTAGAGGAGTGATGTCACGTAGCTTTGGTTATTTTTGTCAGTGTTTAGAACCCAGCCAACTGCTCTGAGCCATATCAGAAGTATAACCAGTTCCAACGTAGCACACATATCGGAAGTATGACCAGTTCCAACGTAGCACACATATCAGAAGTATGACCAGTTCCAACGTAGCAGCATATCGGAAGTATGACCAGTTCCAACGTAGCACATATCAGAAGTATAACCAGTTCCAACGTAAGCACACATATCAGAAGTATGACCAGTTCCAACGTAGCACACATCAGAAGTATGACCAGTTCCAACGTAGCACACATATCGGAAGTATAACCGGTTCCAACGTATCACACATATCGGAAGTATAACAGTTCCAACTTAACACACACATATCGGAAGTATGACCAGTTCCAACTTGACACACACATATCAGAAGTATAACCAATTCAACTTAAACACAATCAGTAATATAACCATTCCAACTTAACACATATCAGAAGTATGAACCAGTTCCAACTTAACACACACATATCGAAGTATAACCAAATTCCAACTTAACACACACATATCAGAAGTATAACCAATTCCAACGTAACACACAATCGTAGTATAACCAATTCCAACGTAACACACATCATAGTATAACAATTCCAACGTAACGTACACATATCAGAGGTACAACCATTCCAACGTAACGCACGCATATCAGAAGTATAACCCACTCCAATGTAACACACATAGCAGAGGTATGACCAATTCCAACATAACACGCACATATCAGAGGTGTAACTGATTCCAACATAACACGCACATAAAACACATTGACGATTCCGAGGGGGAAAAAGTGGAAAAGAAAAGGAACTCGAACGCATATCTTTGATTTCACGCAAATAAGCTAAAGATTGCCCGTGGCATTGGCCGTTACACCCAGTTTATCAGCAAAGTAATTTAGAAAAAAACAACTGAACACAAATGCACAAACATAACCAAGTACACAAAATGTACATAAAAAACTGGTCTATACTGTCTAAAATTGCCATGGAGTTCTCGGTTCTTTGCAGCTTAAAACATAATGCATCATGCACACAGTTATTACTGTAATCCTGGTAGGCAAAGAGTGTTAAGACTTCATGGAAAATATGTAGGTGAATAGACGATCAAGGCAGAATATGAGAAAGGATGATATGACAGAAAACGAAGGAGCAAGCTAGAAATAAAGAGGGATTGGTTCCTAGGGCTAACTGTAGTGCAACGTTTCGATGTTCACGTGGTATTATGGTGACGGCGAAGTTTAATGAAAACACGAGGCAAAATGATGTTTTTGTCTATACGCATGAAATCATAACTCGAAAAACATAAATGTATTTACATTGCTTGACCATGTCCCTTATGACTGCGTTAATTGCTTATGCATGTACATTGATTATACAAAAGTTTAATTTGTTTTTACTCACGAAAAGTTGAGAAAAAAATTAAATCACCAGAACCAGATTCTGCACTTGTTAACACTACTGTGATCTTAAAGACACTTTGTCGCAGACACACGAACAGACGCTTTGTCACAGGCACCCAGACACTTTGTTACAGACACACGAAGAGATGAACCTCTCTCTGGCTAACTCGAAACATCGTCCGCTCTGTTTCAATAGAACGATATGCCAGACAAACAGAAAATACACTGATCAACTGCATCTTCAAATAGTCTCATAAGTACGTCCTACTTCACCGCTGTCTCCGACAGACATGCATCAATTTTCCGCTTTTCAGCTTACCGATTGTTTGTACCCCCATAATGATCTTAATGAAATCGAATCATATTCCTCGTGTTAGTGATTTATGCATGGTTCTTTAGGCGTAATTAGTCGTGAAGACAAGATCAATCGATTGACTGGCAGAAGACGGGTACTTTTCTATTTATGCGAACACTCCGGAATATTCCAAGATAACTTACAATTATTTGATCTACAGTTTGTGCCAGGAGATGTTGTGGGATATGATGTGGTCTGCAGCTAGATCAAAAGTCTAGCGTACCGTAGACTGAAGCTACAGAAGTGGAGTGTTTGCCACTCCCATCTATTCGGCGCTGCCGTGGTCTTCCTCTGATTCTGAAGCCTGAGAATCTGATATTGAAAGCTTTCACAGAGTGTTTATTTTAATGCCCAGTCTTTCTGTCATACCAAAACTGACTACACTGCTGACTGTCTTTGAACACAATTTTGATTTTGTTTTTAATCACAAACCTGGCTGAAATGTCATAGTCAAGAACCCAAGATAAAACAGCTCACTCCATCTGGCTATAGAATAGTCTTCCCCACGCCCTTCTTTAGGTGGTGTTATTGCTGTCCTGTACAGAGATGTCCTAAGAATTGTCTATCTTTAAGCCAAACCCTCCCTTTTACACATTTTCTTTGAAGCTCTGGAAGTCACTTTCAACACCTCTGGTGAAACTTATCTTTTCCTGCCTCTATCGCCTGTCTCCTAACAGCACTAATAATCTGACAGTAGGCCTATGTTTCATCCTGGAATTCGAATTATTCATTGACCTGTTGTTCCCTTAGTCAAGGTAAATTAACTGCTTTAGGTGATCAGAATTTTCATTTTGACAGCCAAACTTATTCTCACATCAAGTGCCTTTGTCTTTCACTGTCCAACCGCTCCCTTTTTCAGCACAAAGAAAGCAAAATTATTGATTGGGTAATCGTACGTGATCCCATCCATTGGCTACTTCAATATCAGTTACCAAAGAAATTTCTTCTGTTCATTTTGCTGTTCGTTTCTCTAAATCGAACCGAAACTTCCAGATATAAGCACACAGTTATTTACGTAATCTTAAGTTTATTGATCTTAACACCTTCGTTTCTGAAGTGACTGAACTTCTCTCTCAAGTCAGTGATTCCACTGATCCTGCTACTTTTACATGTCGATTTTCCGCCGTTTGCTTTAAACAAGCATACCTCTCTCTCCACCCGTGTTCTGCCTGATCGTCATGTGCGCCTTGTTATGCACCTCACCTACACAAAACAAAGCAAGAATGCTGGAGCACCGAGTGCCAGTGGCAGCCTTCTAGACTACAAATACACCGTCAGTTTATCAGTCTATGCTCAACAAGATAGCTGCTCTGTAAAACGAAAACTGATTATTTTTTCTCACAAATTCTTGAAGCACAAAACATAAGAAAAATCTGTTCTCCACCATGTCTGACTTACTTGGTAATGAGAAATCAACTCCCAAGCCATCAAATGTTAGTCAAGATGATCTCCCCTCTGCCTTTTGGATATTTTTCTCCATCAAGATTCTTAATTTGCGTACCTAATTTCACTCAGCTCCCTTTCGTTTAACATTTCCAGTCCTTCATTTATTGGCACGCCTCTCCTATTTCTTCCCAGTATCTGAGAAAAAATAATCGACACGAGTCGTTATAAGAGAAGTCGCGAGTTTGGATGCTGCTGAAGCTGAAAAATTACGATTAACAGAATTAAATAGTTGCAGTTGAAAGTCACACAACCGACAGGTTTGAGTGAAGAATTTTTGTATGAAAAGTGGAGAATAAAACAAACCAACCAACCCGCCAAGGTTCTTGACTGTATCAGAAAAGATGGGGTATGCAGACAATGCAACAGCACACCTGCACATTGCGGGCAAAACATCGTGCGTACACGCTTAAAAAAAGAAACACATATCAGGAAATCTTCAAAAATACTTCAGAAGTTCAATGAACTCGAAATGTCTTTAAGTAATCGAACTAGACCAAACAACACTTTAGATTAGAAATATTACTTCCTGAGTGTATAATGGATAGAAATAAGCTCTAATTTCTCTGTCATCTAAAACGGAACACTTCTACTCCCACACACTGACAAGATACGTAGAACTCTGAATACTGATGATGCCAATAGGTATGAAATGGCGGGAGCTAAAAACAAATGATACAAAGACATTTGGTTATCGACCAACTGCAAAAACTTAACCCTTTGATTCCCTCCTGTAGGAAGGTGGTGGATAGGGTAAAGTTTTTGTTTTGCTAGCATGGCTGCCGATACAGGATGCTGGTGGACAGGGTGCAGGAGTCAAAGGATTAAGCAATTACCAGTTATCTTCCAAAGACGCTGACCGTGATGAACTCGCTTTGTTTTTCCGTCTTCCGCCTAAACCTGTTCTATTGGCTGTTTCACACACACACACACACACACACACACACACACACACACACACACACACACACACACACACACACACACACACAAGTGCGCGCACACACACAGATAGATATATAAAGTAGTTATTAGATAGGCAGATGGATACATAATTTGTTGGCAGACAGATAGATAAATCGTTTGTTCTTAAATGGGGGGGGGGGGGGGAACAGATTGAAACTAAAACGAGAGAGAAAGATTGTGTATTTGCTTTTGCTTTTACTTAATAAGTGGAGATGTCTCGCTGAAACAGACGGGTTTTAAAGCGAAAAAAAAAAAGGGGGGGGGGGGGCTGGGCGGGGGATTGAGTTAGTCTGAAAACAGAAGAGGCGGAAAAAACATGTCACTGCAGGTTGTCTTGGGAATACAGTTCCAGTTTAGTGGCTCAGCGATCTGCGACATATCGAAGGACATTCGTTCGTGTGGCATGACCATCTGGTGTATAAGTACAGGTTAATGATTGCAGTACTTATGCTGCTTTTGTCCTCACGAACTGTGGGGAGCTAACCATCGTGTGCGAGTAACGATCCGTCTCATCAAAGCTCCGTTGATTTAGCCTCTGGGATTCTCTTTCATATGCCAGCCACTCAGCATGCTATATCAGTGTATACGTATGTCAGTATAATGTCAGTATATATGTCTTACTGTGCCTTTTTAATGCCTTTTCTACCGGAGTGTCTGTTGGCGTATTCGTATTCGTACTCTCTCTGATTCTCTGTCTGTCTGTATGTCTGTCTCTGTTCTCTGTCTCTCTTTCTCTCTCCCTCTGCCCCCCCCCCTCTCTCTCTCTCATGCTGTCTTTCTCTCTGTCTTGTCTCTCCTGTCTGTCTGTCTCTCTCTCTCTGTCTTTCTCTCCCTCTGTCTCTCTGTCTCTTCCTTTGTCTGTCGTCTGTCTCTGTTTCTCTCCCTCTGTCTCTCTTTTGCTCTCTCTTTCTCTCTCTCTCTCATGTTCTCTCTGTCTCTGTCTTCCTCTCTCTCTCTCTCTAAAAGTGCATAAGCGGGATGTCTTAATATTTAGTAGCTTAGATTTTACATTTCTTTTTGATATATGAATTATGTTTTTTGGTATTCTATTTTTTCTTGGAAGCGTGTACATGCTTATTGTTTTGCAAACATCACAACAGAAGATTGGGAAAAGATATCCAGCCTTTACCTATCAGACGGGGAAAAAATCAGACCGGATCGAAACTCTCTCTCTCTCTCTCTCTCTCTCTCTCTCTCTCTCTCTCTCTCTCTCTCTCTCTCTCTCTCTCCCTCATTCTGTCTCATTCTGTCTCTGTCTCTCTCCTCTTTGTCTGTCTGTCTGTCTGTCTCTCTTTCACTGTCTCTTTCTCAGCCTCTCTCTACTACTGTTACTACTACAACTACTACTGCTACTACTATTACTATTGCTACTACTACTATTACTGTTACTATTGCTGCTGCTGCTGTACTACTACTACTACTACTACTATTACGACTACAACAACTACTACTACTACAACTGCTAGAAAATAACTACTATTGCAGCTGCTGCTTCTACTACAGCTGCCACTACTGATGCTCTACGACTACTATCTTTACTCCTATGCATCACAAAATAACTCGTCAGGAAAGAACAATAGCTATCCTCGTTTGTCCAACTGTCAGGCACTTTCTTCCCCATGGCAATGCCGCAGATTACTTCCTCTTTCTAGAAACTTTGCTATTTCCTACATGACTCTTTGATGTCCTTGTTGACGTGGAAATGATTTCCCTTGAGAAAAGAACTGTCTTCTTAGTAATTCATACTCGTACAGGAGTGAAGAAACCGATCACTGTTCAGTTCGGATTTCAAAATGACATTTGTTTCATGTAACAATTTCCTATGGGATCTTGACAATCTGTTGTTCTTCACGAAATGTAGAAAATGAAAGATAGGCAAGTGCTTTTCGAATTCAGAGAACAATCTCCTTCTTCTCCTTGCAGAATGGTTTCCCATGAGATGCTGGGATGCCAGTTTATTTCTTTTGGCATCGACGTCTTCCGTGATTGTTGGCCTTGAAATTGTTTTGATAGCTTCATATGGCAAAATCTCATACTGCACGCACGTGTATTTACACAGACAGCTGCACCTACGTATATAAGTACGCCACGCACAAACGCGTGCACACACACGCTCTCTCTCTCTCTCTCTCTCTCTCTCTCTCTCTCTCTCTCTCTCTCTTTCTCTCTCTCTCTCTCCTCTCTCTCTTCTCTCACTCTCTCTCTCTTTCTCTCTCTCTCTGAGACGGTGATAACTGTTCCATGCTCCAACAAGAACACAAAGGTTATACTTTATAATAATAATAATTACAATATTTATATAGCGCAAAATCTTGATAAAATCAAATCTAAGCGCTGAAACACGCACGCGCACGCACGCACGCACGCACGCACACACACACACACACGCACACACACACACACACACACACACACACACACACACACGGCTATAAATGGGGAGAAAGAATAAAAACAATGGAAAATTATAGAGAGCATATTATATACAATTATATATTGCAATGTGATTCCCCTCCGAGTGGAGACAGGCTGCAGAGGGGATTGAGTGAGGTCAGGATTTTATGCAGAGGAGAAAAGGTGAGTTTTGAGAGCGGACTTGAAGGAGACAAAAGTAGGTTGCTGACGGACTGAGAGAGGAAGTTTGTTCCAGGAGAGCGGACCAGAAACAGAGAAGGCTCGTGGACCATAGGTATTGAACTTAGTGCGTGGAAAGCGAAAAGTCAGAGGATCGGAGGCAGAGCGGAGGGTACGTGAGGGAACATAGATCTCAAGTAGGCTTGACAGGTAATCGGGGGCTGCGTTATTGAGGCTTTTGTAGCACATGGTGTCTAGTTTGTACTGTATGCGCTTTGATACAGGGAGCCAGTGAAGTTGTGCCAAGAGAGGAGATATGTGGTCAGCTTTTTTCTTTTTGAGTACAAGGCGTGCAGCATTGTTTTGAATGCGCTGTAGGATGTGAGTGGTGGAGGCAGGAAGACCGGACAGGAGTGAATTGCAATAGTCAATGCGAGACATTATGAAGGAGAGAACGAGTTTTGCAGTTGTTTCCACAGAGAGATACTTCCTGATCAGGCTTATACGATGAAGGTGATAGTAGCAAGATCTGGCAGTTTGAGAAACAAAGTTGTTCATGGAGAAGGTAGAGTCAATGCAGACACCAAAGTTTTTAGCTGAATCAGAAATTGGGACTGATGTGTTACATAATGGGAGAGAAAGAGGAGGCAGCTGAGAAAGTTTCTGACGGGTGCCAATGAGGATAGCTTCTGTCTTGTCATCATTTAGCTGAAGTTTGTTGTATGTCATCCAATTTTTAATGTCCGAGTAACACTCAGTGGTGCGAGTCAGGAGGCGCTGTATATTGTCAGGTGAGTGACTGTCTTGAAGTTGGGTGTCATCAGCATAGACGTGGTGTTCTATAGAGTGGGAGTTGATGATGGTGGACAGGGGGGAGGTGTAAAGAGTGAAAAGAACAGGGCCAAGGACAGATCCTTGTGGAACACCACAGGTCAGGTATGCAGGTTGAGAGTAAGTGCCATTGATGAGAACAGTTTGTTTTCTGTTTGATAGATATGAAGTGAACCAGGAGAGAGCAATGTCAGAGATGCCAAAAGTATGATGAAGTCTAGAAAGGAGAATACCATGATGAATGGTATCAAAGGCTGCAGACAGATCAAGGAGTGTGAGGAGAGAGACTTTGCCAGTATCAGTTGCAAGGAGGAGATTGTTGAGAATGTGTAGCAAGGCAGTTTCAGTGCTATGGCACTGGCGGTAGGCTGACTGGAAAGGATTGAGGAGATTGTTGGCAGACAGGTGAGAGTTCAGTTGGTTGAGGACAACTTTTTCAAGCAGTTTTGACAAGAAAGAGAGATTAGAGATAGGCCGGTAATTTTTCAGTTCATTTGGGTCTAAATTGTATTTCTTGAGGAGAGGGTGAACAATAGCAGACTTGAAAGAATCTGGGACAGTTCCAGTTTGGAGAGAAGTGTTGATGATGTCAGTGATGAATGGGAGGAGCGTAGGGAGACAGTCAGAGTAGAGAGAACTGGAAGAGGATCCAGTTCGCAGGTTTTGAACGACATGGATCTGATTTGTGTTGATAATTTCTTCTTGTGAGACTGGGGTAAAAGTAGTAAGAGGTGTGCCAGAGAAGGAAGGGTCAGGTGGGCATGGTTGACAGGGTGTCCTGTCAAGCCTGTCACGAAGAGTTTGTATTTTGGTGGTGAAATACTTGGAGAATACAGATGGGAGTTCTTCATTTGTGTGTTTTGTTGGGAGATGATTCATGGTTGTAAAGAGTTCTTTTGAAGAAGAGGCATTCAGGATCTTGGTTTGGAAATAGCTTGTTTTTGCAGATGCAATGAGGGTGGATACTTTTGTTTTAGAGGCTTGGAAAAGTTGCCTATGTACAGTGAGTTTGGATTTGCACCAGCGGCGCTCTGCTCTGCGGCGGGCACGTTTTGCACAGGCAATCTCATGAGTGAGCCAGGGGTAGGGGGGCGGTCAGGTAAAAGACGTGGTTGTGGCTGGAGCATGAGTGTCCAGAAGATGGTGGAGAGTAGTGTAGAATTCATCGGCAAGGTTATGTGACTTTTCAGAAAGGAGACGGAAGGCATCAGATGAAAATGTGGAGAGGTCGATAGATTTGAGATTGCGTCGAGTCACTGTGCGCATGGTACGGGAAGGAGGAGGAATGTCAAGAGAACAGAGAATTGCAGAGTGGTCAGATGGAAGGGCTGAAGTTAGACGGGTAGAAAGAACTAAGCAGTTATCAGTACTGAATTGTGGTGATCACGAGAAATGATCCAGTCAAGAATGTGACCTTTTTGATGGGTTGGTTCAGAAATGTGTTGAGTCATATTGTGATTGGACAGAGAGTTGATGATATGTCTTGTGTCATAACGGTGAGTGTTGTCATAGTGGACATTGATGTCACCTAGAATGATGAGATTTCCAGGTAAGAGGCAGTAGTAATCAAGAAGTTGATCAAAGTCAGAGAGAAACATGGATGTGGTGAGCTTGTTGGCAGAGCTAGGTGGAGGTCGATAGACACAGAAGGTGATGGGGTGAGGGGTGGATTGGAAGGATACTTCAACTGCTCGAAAGAAGGATGGGAGAAAGGCAGAGACTACAAGAAAGACAGGCGGGAATGGAGTGAGTCGTTGTAGAGGATGGCGATACCACCACCTCGGGATGAGCGATGGAAAGAAGCAAGCCTGTAACCACTCGGAGTGAGACTCGCATGTATAGGTTCATGACCAAGGGGTTAAGCCATGTTTCGGTGATAAAAGCAATGTCAACATGCTCATCTGCGATAAAGTCAGCAATGACATCGGCTTTGCCATCAGTGCATGTTGACTGAGCTTAAAAAGGCATAGTTTTAGTTTATCACAATGCGGCGGCCGAGGTGGAGACGAAGGCAGCACCGACGGGACAGAAGACGAAGGCGACACCAGCGGGGCAGAAGATGAAGGCAGCAACGACGGGACAGAAGACGAAGGAGGCACCAGTGGGACAGAAGACAAGGCAGCACCAGCGGAACAGAAGATGAGGTCAGCGCCGGCGGACAGAAGACGAAGCGGCACGGGGACAGAAGACGGGCACGGCGGGACAGAAGGCGAAGCGGCACCGGCGGGACAGAAGGCGAAGGCGGCACCGGCGGGACAGAAGGCGAAGGCGAAGACGGCAGAGGAGGAGACGAAGTTTGCAGCAGCAAGGTCGAGTGCAGGGCAGTGGAGGAGACGAAGAAGCAGAAGAGTGGTGTCGGACTGGCACAGCAGGAGGCAGATTGTGCCAAAGTCGGTGGAGACGTCCACCACGACAGGATCGCGCAGTGCGGGGCTTAGGACACAGCCCCAGTGTTCGTATGCGCTGGTAGACGCCTCCACCGAGGTAGCACTTGCTGTGTTTAAAAAGTGTCAGTCCAATTTGTTTTATAAAAGACGGGTCCATAATTGCGAGCCAGTCAGGAGAGGAAGATACTTGCAGGTTGGTGTGTGGGTTGGTCAGTTCACAACACTTAAAACCAGAGAACACAAAGGTTTGGGAAAGCTGTAGCGTTGGGCGAACACAGTGGCTAAAATGTAAACTACAGTTCACAGATAAAATGTCCGACTTGAGCGGCTGAATTAAAATGATGAAAATAGGTGTAAAAACTTTGAAATCAGATTATCTGGTAAAATATTCAAAATTAAAAAAAAAATTTACATCACCGTGTGTCGGGATTTAAAAGCAACAAACTGATACAAAATTCAATGCATAAAATCAAATAGAACCACGATAAAATCACTGTAAAACACCATACCACACACTTCTTACAATCAGGCGATCTAAAATTTGAAGGACGTTTTTCTTTTCTGTTTTTACGCAAGAAACAAACGCATGCTTTGACCTTTAGAAGCGCAACATGTGGTAAGGTAGCATGACTGGTCTAGATGAAGGATAATATAAGTATGTCAAACAATGGTATTGTCCATGTTTATATATTTTCTCTTTTTTTTTATTTCTGAGAAAATGGTTTGGAAGATTGAAAGGATCAAAACAAAACAACAACAACAACAACACAAACAAAAACAATGCAAAACAAGCAAGAAAACAAATATGCTAAACTATTCTAACAATATATTTTTATGTAGCAATTGTAAGGAAATAACAAACTTTTGGGGGAAACTGTTTTGTATTTAACAAGATCACTGTGATCTTGATTCAGCTTTGAATTAAAAAAGATTCACTGTGAAATGAAAACAAGTGTAGACTCTTTTGATAGTAAAAATGGAATTTTAGTTGTAGAAAGTGGGCTCTTTGTGGACCATCCTCAAAAACTACTGAGATTTGGCATACTTTCTAGTAGTATGACTTTAACCATGCTACCATGACTGTCAAACTTAAGCATTTGCGACACCTCAACGGTCATATCCTTTGAACTCCAATTTAATGGAGATCCGTTCTAGAGACAGCTAATAAAAACAACAACAGTAGCAATGAAAAGATGGTGAAAATGAGTTTACAACATTTACAACAACAACAACAAGGGAGGGAACCAAAAAAAAAAGAAACAGAAACTGATTCAGAAATACCAAAGGTCCATTTGAAAATTGTGTGAATATATCGTAAATATGAAAAGACTACAACACATAGTCTTCCTTGATAACACAGTAAGAACATTTGAACTTGTTTAACCGTCACGCACTTGTAGTAACTGAATTTGAGATGAGGCAATGTCATTAAAGTTTCAGCTTCAATTTCAATATCTCGAGACAACGTCTTCGAGCTCTGAATAAATTCCATATGTACTGATCCACCAATGCCCTGTGATTAAAAAAATCAAAATGACCAAGGCACAATCCTTCAGCTCGCACTCAATCCCTATGCGCTGACAAGATTTTCTATAAGTCCTACATAGCGTATAAAAAATGAAGCGAAAATCTGGCTCGCCCAAGGGTGAATTATATGACTACTGTGTTATGTCATCAGAAAGAGATTTCTTGAATGTTATATAGAACCGATAATTTTAGATGGTTGTGAGGCGTGGACAGTCAACACGCAAAGCCAGAACAAGACTGAGGCAGCCGAGATGTGGTTTCTAAGAAGAATGTTGAGAGTTCCATGGACAGCAAAGAAAAAAACAACAAAAAAAAAACAAAACAGAAAAAAATACAAAACAAAACGAGACAGTCTTGATGGAGGCAGACACAAGATCATTGATCAGGAATACTAGGAAATGACACGCAACATTTATAGGCTATTTTATGAGGCAAGGGGAATCAGAACACCTGGTCACAACAGGAATGCTGGACGGAAAGAGAGCACCAGGTAGACCCAGGAGAAAATATTGGACGGACTTAGAGGACAGACAGGGTGGAAGATGTGCTTGCGGCAACAAGGGATATAAATACCTAAGGAGGGCTATGATCGCCAACGCCATGCGGCAGGGCACATGATGATGATAATGATTTTAGACACATGTCATGACTTCGTGATTACTCAACGATCGACACCTTTCTCTACACATCTGAGTTTGTTTGTTTCAATTTTGTCTGATTGTTTAGTTTGTGAGTTTGGTTCTTATTTTTTGTTAGTTTGTTTCTTTCTTGTGCTTGTGTATGTTTGTTCGTCATTTTCTTTGTTCGTGTGCTTGTTTACTATTTTTATCGTTAAGAGAATTTGAACGAGAGAAAGAAAGAGTGAGAGAGAGAGAGAGAGGGAGGGCGAGAGAGAAGGGGGAGGAGAGAATAGCAACGACCAATGTATTCGCCCTAAAATGTTTGTCATGGGAGAACTATAACCATGGGAATGAAGACTGGAATATTCATATACTGAGCCGTCAGTTCACGAGTACCACTGTAGTTCTTTTTTCCATATTGGCGGGGCTTTTTCTGTACAGAGATCAATGTTTGAATGGCCGACGTGGAAACAATGACCGCCCAGTCAAGTGCAATTGATTGTGTTATTCATTCATTGTTCTTCACAAACGTTTGCATCGTTTTAAAGCTTGGCTGACCCCAGGATGTATATATTTGGAATGTCTGTGTGTCCTTTTATATAAGTATATCTGTAAGTATGTGGTATGCATGTATGTGTGGTGTATGTATGTATGAGAGAGAGAGACAGACAGACAGACAGAAATACACCTACACAGACGGAGACAGACAGAGACTTGGAGAGATGACAAAGAGAATCAGAGAGAGACCGAGAGAAGAGAGAAGACAGACAGAAACACAGAAAGAAAAGACAGACAGACAGAGAGGGAAAACAGACAGACAGAGACAAACAGACAGAGATAGACAGACAGAACAGAGAAATCCCAGCTCAACCACCTATGCATCTCTTCCTCGGCCATTGCAGTATTACAAAATACTTCCTTGTCATTCATATTTTGTTCTTCAATGTGTAGCTTCGTGACGTCTTTGTTGATGGGCGAGATGATTTCCCCTGAGAATGGACAGATATCGACTTAAATTTCCACACAACGTAACGTGAAGTCTCGTCTGATTAGATTAAATTTCAAAATGGATAAGTTCAAATCTCTGAAAATTATTTCCTTTGGGAATTTAAGACTTTCGCCTTCTTTCACGAGATATGCATATTGAAATGTGAACATTTGATTGAAATATAGCTGGGTAAGATTATCTCTGATGCCAGAGCATCATGCTCCTAAAGCAGTAGGTGTGGGGCCAATCCTCGGACGTGCCACTGTTGTTTCCTTTTTTGTAGTTTATTTCTTATTTCTTCTTTTTTATTGGGGTGCGGAACGAAATTCTTACCAGATCCAGTAGTTGTAAGAAACTCTGGGGAAAGTCGGACAGCAGTAGGTCCTCAAAGGAGAAACCCCCGGCAAGCAAGTGTTTCGGCCCTTGACTCCTGACACTCTGAGGGGGCCGGTCAGCATCCAGGTCATCATTCCTGGATACCCCTCTGCTGTTTTGTTGCTGTTGTTGTTGTTGTTATTGTTGATGTTATTGTTGTTGTTATTGTTGTTGTTGTTGTTGTTTGGGGGAAAGATTGCAAATGTTATAAAAGCAAGACAGTGAATAAAGGGTTGATTCTGTCGTGTTGAAATTTATTACAGACAACGGCAATCCTTTATTATGTGAAGATGTATAAAACACGCACACACACACACACACACACACACACACACACACACACACACACACACACACACACACACACACACACACACACACACACACATACTCACACGCACACACACACACACACACACACACACACACACACACACACACACACACACACACACACACATATTTACTCCATACACTACATTCACTGGTCTCAGACCATTCAAGGTTCTTTGAAGATCTTACAAAATACTTGGACAATATCAACCGATCAGGTGCCCTAATTTCCCTAGACTTTTGTAATGCCTTTGATGCCGTCTCCCAAAGCTGTATTACAATAAATAGGAAATAATTACTGGCAGGTATGGGTGGAACACAGATGAAGCGCGATGAATCCCTCTTGAACAAACTCCATAGAACCTCCACATAGTAAGTGATTTATAAAGTACCTTCCATCAAATCAGGAAGAATTGAACACGACTGAAGTGACTCGCAACAAGCCCAGTGTCTTAAATGGGTGATCTCACATCAACTTCACAGTGATACTTTATGCACTTGGGATTTGACAAATTCCCCGATAATTTTTAAATGAGCTCGTATGGCTGTCTCAGCTGTAGTACTGAAACTAATTGATCCTGAATTTGGTTGGGCGAAGGAAAGCTAAAATGAGCGTTGTGAGAGCAATTACACTCAAGCAGAGCGAAAGTTGGAGCAAGAAAATAACACATTATTATGGGATCTGTCGCCCCCTAGCGGCTCCTTTTCAAGCTTTGAATGTGCTATGAACTCAGTGGAAAGACTGGGATGACGCACTCGAGTCTCATTTACGTCACAGATACGTCCTTGAAGGTCATGCATACATATTTTTGACCACCGACGTAAGCGTCTGTATTTAACGGGCCTGGTTAATGCCTAGATGTAGTAAAAAAAAAAAAAGCAAACGTTGAATACAGCCCTGCCACACATTCTCAATCAAAAATGGAATATTACGGCAGAATCATATCACCCTCATTCTCACCATCACAGTATGTGAAAAATGAACCCAGGTCTTGCAACCCTACATGTCCTGCTGCCTTGGTGACCTCAGTTCTGGTGTATTTGGAGATGTGTTGAAAAGCCGTAATGAGTGACACGGTTAAAGTGACACAGGAGCTATGCAGAAAAATTTTCAGTCTTAAAAAAAGGAAGAAAAAAGAAACATTACAGTACAAATGTTACCCAGCAAAGTTGAATATTACGATATCAAATGGTTTCACTTCACATTTACCCAACAAACACACTGCTAAACAAAATGGATATATCAATATCAATGTCGAACATATCCAGCTCAAAAAAACAAAACAAAACAAAAAACAAACAAACAAATAAAAAACGAACCTAAGTATCGCGAACGTTTTTATTTTCCTGGCTAAAGTTATACCAATTTGGGATATGATAAAAAAGAAAAGAAAGAAAAGAAAAAAGAAATAAACGCTGAAACACGACAACGCTTAAAACAATAGAAAGTATTGCAGTATTAACTTTAAGGAAACTACATCTTCCAATTGAGTATTGAAAATATTTAACCATCTGAAAACTTCTTTTTCAAATGTTGTATTAGTAAATATCGTAATAACAGCAATTTTTTTTCTACCTGCATGGTTTCAGAAAGACCTCTCGCTTAGAAGCAAAACTTTCAACAATTCAATGAAACCATGATAATGATTATGATGATATCGATGATGAAATGGATCACAGTGATCACAATGCTGATAGATTGTTTTTGTCATTAGTATTAATACTATCATTATTAGTTTGATTTCCAGCACGTAGTACTCAACTGAACGCGCTAAAGTGAAATGCAAATGAAAACAAAACGAAACAAAACTGAATCGAGGCTGACGGGATAGAGAACGGAATTCTAGCTGAATTGATCTAGAAAAAGAATGAATGATAACAAGTCTGAATGAATTGTGAACATATATGAACGACGAATACATGTAGTAATACTATAACCAACCAACCAACCAACCAACCAACCAACCAACCAACAGCCATCCAACCAACCAACCAACCAACCAGCCAGCCATCCAACCACCATCCAGCCAGCCAGCCATCCAACCAACCAACCAACCAATCAACCAAACAACAAACAAGCAAACATATAGGAAGCACCAAAGGACAACATCACCAGCGAGCCGAACTTCAAGACGTACGAACAATGAAGACCAGAGGATCCAAGAAATAACTGAGATAACCAACAAGTCACTAAAACCAGAATTACTCTCTCTACACACAACCAACGAAGGACCGACGCCAAAATTACTCCCAAGGCAGCCTCTTAAAGAAGAAAAAGACCAAGAAAACAAAAGGATTAAGGAGAAATCGATATGAACACTTTACTGAAGGTCACAACGAGAAGAACACACAGAGAGAGAAAGAACAGACAGACAGAGAGAGAGAGAGAAACAGACAGACAAACACACAGAGGGACGGACGGACAAACAAAGAGGCAGACCGACACAGAGACAAAAAAGATAGATACACAGACAAAGAAAGACAAACAGACAGATAGAAAGGCAGACATACATACAAAGAAAGACAAACAGACAGATGGAAAGGCAGACAGACATACACAGAGAAAGACAAGGAGGTAGACAAACATGCACAGGTGCAAACATAGAAATACACAAAGATAACAGACAGATCGAGTGAGACAGGAAGAGATCCCATTTAAGCATAGGTTCTGTTTCAGAACTGATACTTCCATATCTGATGTTCTTGTCGCTGGAATTGTTTTTAAGTCTGCTTACTTTGATAACAGCGTTTAGCTTGAATCCTACATTATTTCTAGTAGTTCTGCATCTACATGCCGGTATCTTTTTTTTTTCTACGTTTTAAAACAGGAAAAGAATAATAACACTAACAAAATATCAGTAACAGAAGAAACAACAGCGAAAAGGAAACTACAAAGAAACAACATCAACGAGGCAAAACAAAACAAAACACCTACAACGACAACAACAAGAAGGACAAAAAACAACAACAACAACAACGATAGCAACAACAAGGGAAAGGGCCAAAACTATGACAACTTGTTTTCAACTCCCCTCAGAGTGACTTGTGTGAAAGAAAAAACCAGCAGCAACGAAAACGTCAACATTAGCAGCGGAACTAGCAGCAGCAGATGACTAATTAAAAACAACAACAAAACAAAAACAACAAAACAAAAGCACAACAACAAAAAAACACTAAAAATTAAAGAAACGACAACGACGACGATGACACAAATGGTGATGATAAGGAGACTGTAGATAGTGATAATGATGATGACAGCAATGTCAGTGATGACAAAAAGGCGAAAGAGAAATGATGGTGGTGACAACAACAACGAACTCAGTGACGACAACAGACAGACTGGCGCGAACAGGCAAACCAACAAACAAGCAAGCATGTAGATAAATATATGATAAGTTGAGAAGCACAAATACAAACAGATAAATAGGGTCAGTTACAGAATATTTCTGTTCACTCCCCCCCCCCCCCTCCAAAAAAATTGGACATAAGATTTGGACTGAATATTTAAATCCCAATTTCAAGTGTTGCCTTTCCAACTTAAACATGGATAAATTTTGGCACAAGCATAAACCAATCTTTCATGAGAGGAACCAACTGTAATCCTTTGGCAAGGACGTGACTAAATGCAATAACTTAATAAAAGTAGACAGATTGTTATATAAAAAAAAACCCACCAAAAAACAAATAAAAAAAAACAAAATTCAAAAAAACAAAAAAGCAGATAAACAGACAGACAAACAAAAACAGGCAGACTAACAAACATACAGACAAGCAGGCAAACAGAGAAAGTTAAATTCATCATTAGAAATCCCTGGGGGTGCAACAAACGACATCACCTTCTGTTGCTCTCGTAAGAGAAGCATTAAGTGAAACGACCTCCTGGAGCAGGCGTCGTTTGGGAAAAAGAAAGACGAGAAAAGAGTAGCAGGAGAGGGCAGAAAAGGGGAAATAAAGGGCATGTGAGTGGAAAGAAAAAGAAAAGACTATCAAGCTTTTTAACAATCTCACTTTTAATAAGATAAATATTACTGAAATTCCACAGAAAATGATTGTCAAGCCCTAGTAACAATCTACCTTTTTAAAAAAAGAAATATTACAGAAATTCCAGACTTTTTCACGTCTCAAAAATCCGCCTGGCTTCAATATAATTTAACGAACATCGAGGACGATATCAGACTGTTATAACAATGAAATACATTTTCTGATATTGTCAGATGTGCTTGAAAGAGAGTTGTTTACATATTATTCTCAAAAATGTTGATTTAGACACTCCTTTTCTTTTTACTTTTTTCCTTCCCTTTGGTCTGTGTGATCTTCACCTTGAAGATTTCCATTCCAAACTTAATGCTCTCACTACTCGTCAAGAGTCATCAATCAAGATTTGATAGGGGCCTATTCATAAAGAGTTAAGAAACGTTTTTCTCAGAAATATTTGCTCAACTAGAATGACAGACGCACGTCTATCTGTGAATAGGAAACAATCACATTTCTTTGTTCTTTTAGCGACAGAAAGAAAGGGGGAGGGACAGAGAGAGAATGGAGAGAGGAGAGAGAGAATGAATGGAGAGAGAGATTGAGAGAGGAAGAGAGGAACAGACAGTCAGAGACAGAGACAGAAAGAAAGACTGTCACACACACACACACACACACACACACAACATACACACACACACACACACACACACACACACACACACAACACACACACACAACAACACACACACACACACACACACACACACAAACACAAAGAAAGATAGGCAGGCATGGCACACAGACAGACACACCGACAGAAGAAAAAGAAG
>CM060305.1:59633163-59643163 GCA_030674185.1 Monoplex corrugatus
AATTATATATTAAAACAAAGTGATTCCCCTCCGAGCGGAGACAGGCTGCAGAGGTGGGTTGAGTGAGGTTAGGATTTTATGCAGAGGAGAAAAGGTGAGTTTTGAGAGCGGACTTGAAGGAGGCAAAAGTAGGTTGCTGACGGACTGAGAGAGGAAGTTTGTTCCAGGAGAGTGGACCAGAAACAGAGAAGGCTCGTGGACCATAGGTATTGAGCTTAGTGCGTGGAAAGCGAAAAGTCAGAGGATCGGAGGCAGAGCGGAGGGTACG
This sequence comes from Monoplex corrugatus, assembly GCA_030674185.1. Classification (NCBI taxonomy): domain Eukaryota; kingdom Metazoa; phylum Mollusca; class Gastropoda; order Littorinimorpha; family Ranellidae; genus Monoplex; species Monoplex corrugatus. The sequence goes on from CM060305.1 coordinate 59,633,432, forward strand.
TGAGGGAACATAGATCTCAAGTAGGCTTGACAGGTAATCGGGGGCTGCGTTATTGAGGCTTTTGTAGCACATGGTGTCTAGTTTGTACTGTATGCGCTTTGATACAGGGAGCCAGTGAAGTTGTGCCAGGAGAGGAGATATGTGGTCAGCTTTTTTCTTTTTGAGTACAAGGCGTACAGCATTGTTTTGAATGCGCTGTAGGATGTGAATGGTGGAGGCAGGAAGACCAGACAGGAGTGAATTGCAATAGTCAATGCGAGACATTATGAAGGAGAGAACGAGTTTTGCAGTTGTTTCCACAGAGAGATACTTCCTGATCAGGCTTATACGATGGAGATGATAGTAGCAAGATCTGGCAGTTTGAGAAACAAAGTTGTTCATGGACAGGGTAGAGTCAATGCAGACACCAAGGTTTTTAGCTGAATCAGAAATTGGGACTGATGTGTTACATAATGGGAGAGAAAGAGGAGGCAGCTGGGAAAGTTTCTGACGGGTGCCAATGAGGATAGCTTCTGTCTTGTCGTCATTAAGCTGAAGTCTATTGTGTGTCATCCAGTTCTTAATGTCCGAGTAACACTCAGTGGTGCGAGTCAACAGGCGCTGTATATTATCAGGTGAGTCACTATCTTGAAGTTGGGTGTCATCAGCATAGAAGTGGTGTTTTATAGAGTGGGAGTTGATGATGGTGGACAGGGGGAGGTATAAAGAGTGAAAAGAACAGGGCCAAGGACAGATCCTTGTGGAACACCACAGGTCAGGTATGCAGGTTGAGAGTAAGTGCCATTGATGAGAACAGTTTGTTTTCTGTTTGATAAATACGAAGTGAAAAAGGAGAGAGCAATGTCAGAGATGCCAAAAGTATGATGAAGTCTAGAAAGGAGAATACCATGGTCAATGGTATCGAAAGCTGCAGACAGATCAAGAAGTGTGAGGAGAGAGACTTTGCCAGTATCAGTTGCAAGGAGGAGATTGTTGAGAATGTGTAGTAGGGCAGTTTCAGTGCTATGGCACTGGCGGTAGGCTGACTGGAAAGGATTGAGGAGATTGTTGGCAGACAGGTGAGAGTTCAGCTGGTTGAGGACGACTTTTTCAAGGAGTTTTGACAAGAAAGAGAGATTAGAGATAGGCCTGTAATTTTTCAGTTCATTTGGGTCTAAATTGTGTTTCTTGAGGAGAGGGTGAACAATAGCAGACTTGAAAGAATCTGGGACAGTTCCAGTTTGAAAAGAAGTGTTGATGATGTCAGTGATGAATGGGAGGAGAGTAGGGAGACAATCGGAGTAGAGAGAACGTGGAAGAGGATCCAGTTCGCAGGTTTTGAACGACATGGATCTGATTGTGTTGAAAATTTCTTCTTGTGAGACTGGGGTAAAAGTAGTGAGAGGTGTGCCAGAGAAGGAAGGGTCAGGTGGGCATGGTTGACAGGGTGTCCTGTCAAGCCTGTCACGAAGAGTTTGTATTTTGGTGGTGAAATACTTAGAGAATACAGATGGGAGTTCTTCATTTGTATGTTTTGTTGGGAGAGGTAAGTCTTTTCGTGTGCCAAGGAGATGATTCATGGTTGTAAAGAGTTCTTTTGAAGAAGAGGCATTCAGGATTTTGGTTTGGAAATAGCTTGTTTTTGCAGATGCAATGACGGTGGATACTTTTGTTTTAGAGGCTTGGAAAAGTTGCCTGTGTACAGTGAGTTTGGATTTGCGCCAGCGGCGCTCTGCTCTGCGGCGGGCACGTTTTGCACAGGCAATCTCATGAGTGAGCCAGGGGGTAGGGGGGCGGTCAGGTAAAAGACGGGTTGTGGCTGGAGCATGAGTGTCCAGAAGATGGTAGAGAGTAGTATAGAATTCATCGGCAAGGTTATGTGACTTTTCAGAAAGGAGACGGGAGGCATCAGATGAAAATGTGGAGAGGTCGATAGATTTGAGATTGCGTCGAGTCACTGTGCGCGTGGTACGGGAAGGAGGAGAAATGTCAAGAGAACAGAGAATTGCAGAGTGGTCAGATGGAAGGGCTGAAGTTAGACGGGTAGAAAGAACTAAGCAGTTGTTAGTAGCTGAATTGTGGTGATCACGAGAAATGATCCAGTCAAGAATGTGACCTTTTTGATGGGTTGGTTCAGAAATGTGTTGAGTCATATTGTGATTGGACAGAGAGTTGATGATATGTCTTATGTCATAACGGTGAGTGTTGTCATAGTGGACATTGATGTCACCTAGAATGATGAGATTTTCAGGTAAGAGGCAGTAGTGGTCAAGCAGTTGGTCAAAGTCAGAGAGAAACGTGGATGTGGTGAGTTTGTTGGCAGAGCTAGGTGGAGGTCGATAGACACAGGAGAAGGTGATGGGGTGAGGGGTGGATTGTACTGACAAGATTGCCAGAATGAAGAAATAACAGATGACACATAAACAGGACAAAGAAAAACATATGTATGAAACAACAACCAAGTAAAAGCATTGCTCATTGAAAAACATCTTCTCAACAAAACATCTTCTCATCAATCTCCAGCAAATCCGATTAAGTATTCATTGCTAAAACACGTTTACCTAACGATTGTCGCTTTATCCTTTTCTATGACAAAAAGTATAGAGCTTAACACATGCAGTGTCAAATATGTTTTTGTATGTCAGTCAGTCAAACGTTGTACAAAAACATGAGACAAAGGCAGACACACATAAAACAAATGCATGCTAACCCGTAAAACAACAGAAACAGTAATAAGAACATAATAATGATACTTGTAGTAAATACTACTTCTACTTCTACTACTACTACCGGTATTACTACTACTATTTTTTTTCACCTTTATTTTATTCCTTTTTAACAGTGAATAGACATCAACAAACAATGTAGTAACAAAACAAAACAAAAAATAATAACAATTTCAATTCATACACATAAAAGGAACGGCTTTTTTTACATCTGAGAACATAAATAAACATACAAAAGAAAACAAAAAATAAAAGCCATATTTCATACATGGGAGATTTCAGAGTGAACATCAAGATTACTACTACTACTATTACTACTACTACTACTACTACTAGTAGTAGTAGTAGTAGTAGTAATTGTTGTTGTCGTTGTTGTCATCGTCGTCGTTTTCGTCGTTGTCGTCGTCGTTGTTGTTGTTGTTGTTGTAAAAGTAGTAGCAATAATAAAGTAAAAAACATATCTTAAACAATAACAATTGTAACCATACAAATACAGTATCATATATTGACGGATGAGCAACACCATTGTAAAGTAAAACTTAGTAGATCTACGAGTATGTGTAAGTATACTGGCACATCGATTATGGGTGAAAGTACTGTAAGTCATAGTCAGGAGGAATTGGTATTGTTGACGTGAGTACATATGATTCTTAACTCTGAGGTTACTTGGATAGGAAAGCTAAAAAATACAAGTCACAAATAAGAAATCTTTAGGATTAGCATTTGTCCTTTTTTTCAAATAATTTCCAACATTATGAATAAAGTTTAATGAATACGAACAAGAGAAATGATATGGTTTGGATACACTCGTTAAAGGCATAGAAAGACACAAACATAGTCCCGAGCTGTGTGTGTGGGGGGGGGGTGTAGGGGGGTGTGGGGGGTCTTAATTCTGCTATTTAAAGAGAACAGTTTGATTGATAACAAAACCATACTATATGTTAGCTGTAGAGTACATCTATTGAAAGACAGCGGAGAATTTTTTGAAGGAGAAAAATTTAGCGCAAAACTGGTGTAAATGTACATGTATATGTCATTACTTTTGCTGGATGTGTATCACCTATCAAAAGTTATATACAAACATGTAAGAGATTAAAAACAACAAATCACTTAAAAGAACCCTTGCATTGAAAACAGTCTACTTGGTGCAGAAAGGTACGAGAATATATGATGTTTTCATATCAAAAGACAGGAACCCAAAATGTTGTTCAACATGGAATGGAACATTTCATTCGTACAAATGATTTTTTTAAAATTGTCCTTTCTTAAAATGCACAAAATAAGGATACTGAGCTTAGAAATGCTATAATCTGGATTGCCAGCAGAATATTTACTGCAAACATCAATTTGAAAAATAAAAGTTGACAATGATATATGTAGTTTCACCAGTATTTAACCCTTTTTATATTTTCTTATAGAATTTTTTAGTTGCACTGATAATGTTGCAATTTCTCGTTGTAGCATATGCCCCCACTTACTACCTTTATGAATTATGTTGTGATATAATCGACGCAATAGTTGACCGGTAGGTTTATATTTTTTCTACTTCGTGCGTTTCGTTTTGTCTATTTTCAATACATTTTTTTAGAATTGGGATTCTTTCTTTACTCTGATTAAAATTTGTGGATGTTATTTGATAAACGATATCATGCAATTTAAAGGAAAAACAATAGAGAAAATTAAGGATAATAATGTACAGATAGTGACAATAAGAATACTAAACCTTTACGGACAATCCATCTCCTCATCAAAAACTGGAAACTGGATATGTGATAAGTCCCCCTTCGTGCATATAAACATACATATTCTTGCATGACAGGCAATTGGAAATTAACACATAGGTTATAAAAGCTACACACGTAATCAAATACATGTCAAGAAAGTGAAACATAACAGTTTTATAGCTTTATATTATTATGGAAAAACTATGGTACAATATAGTTTATGTGATAATGAACAGAGAAATTGCATCAGAATCTCTCAGTTTTAATAATCACATATATCATTGGGTCGGTGCATTTCGAATCATACAAAAAATGATAAATTCTCAGAAAAGTAATAAACTTGTGCATTACTCATTACACCATCGTACAACCATGGCCATCCCATTGCTATTAGGCATATTTTAGCGTAGAAATATATATTTCCTGTGTATGTATAATCATTTATTTTTCAAAAACAGCTTCTAAAGATTCTTTCTGTATTGTTGTCTATAGTTAGCACAGAATAAATCTGCATGGATAAGGACTTTATTTATATGCTGTTGTATTACGGTTTATCCCTCTCCCAGGAGAATCCCAGAAAACCCAACCAGACAACAGCGTCAGCTACACCCAAAAGATGAACATTATCAAATCATTCCTTAAACTACAGCCAGGAATGGACGACTACCGTCTTTTGTCCAGAGATCACGAAGTGATGCTGATGAGATTCTGCAACAAGTCACAGCTGGCTCAACACCTATATGTACAGCATGTTCGAACTGATGCTTTCACAGCCTGCCCCTGCGGGTACAAGAACCAGATAGCTGAACACATTTTTATTCCGAGCTGATGTTAACTTCCTCTTTTATTTTTTTTCTGCTTCTTAAGTACTAAGTGTAAGTCACATGGGTGACTCGGCCTTGAAAGTCCCACCACCTTGGAGGTAAAGCTTTGAATCCAGGTTCAGGAAAGGAAAAATACAAAAATGGCGACAGCAGAAGAGCCTTCAGGAGTCATGAGTGGGTGTGGTCCGGCCAGCTTAGAGTGTAAGGAATTTAGGGTCGGAATATTTGTTTCAGGGAATTTGGAGGGGGGGAGGTAGAAGGGAGGGCTTCTTCTTTCAGAACATTCTACTGCCCAGCTGTCCCCCAGTTTCCTGCTACTTTCCTCCATTGCCTGCGGGTGAAATGAAGATGGATTATGACTTAAAAAAGACGTGAATGTGTTTTCATCTGATGCTGCTTCTATCCAATGGATCGATTAGAAACATGGTCAAATACAGCTCATCTGACCACCAAGCTTCATGGCACCCAGCAAGAAATGGGAAAAAACCCGGCTATATTCATCACCAGATATGGCTTGTCCATCTATACCGTCTCTCTCTCTCTCTCTCTCTCTCTCTCTCTCTCTCTCTCTCTCCTTCTCTCTCTCCTCTCTCTCTCTCTCTCCTCTCTGTCGGTCTGTCCGTCTGTCTGTCTGTCTCTCTCTCTCTCCCTCTCTCTCCTCTCCTTCTCTCTCCTCTCTCTGTGTCTGTCTCTGTCTTTCTTTGTCTCTCTCTCTCTCTCTCTGTGACTTTGTCTCTGCTATCTCTCTCTTTCCTCTCTCTCTCTGTCTCTGGCTCTCTCTCTCTCTCCGTCTCTCTGTTTGTCTCTCTCTGTCTTGTCTCTCTGTCTCTTTCTCTTTCTCTCCCACCCAATCTTTCCCTCGTTCAATTCCTTTTCCAAAGATCCCTCTCTCTGTCCCAATCTTTCCCTCTTTCAATTCCTTTTCCAAAGATCCCTCTCTCTGTCCCAATCTTTCCCTCTTTCAATTCCTTTTCAAAGATCCTCTCTCTGTCCCAATCTTTCCCTCTTTCAATTCCTTTTCCAAAGATCCCTCTCTCTGTCCCAATCTTTCCCTCTTTCAATTCCTTTCCAAAGATCCTCTCTTGTCCAATCTTTCCTCTTTCATTCCTTTTCCAAAGATATATCTCTCTCTCTATTCCAATCTTTCTCTCTTTCAATTCCTTTTCCATAGATCTTTCTCTCTCTCTCTCTCTCTCTCTCTCTCTCTCTCTCTCTCTCTCTCAACCTTTCCCTCTCTCTCAACCTTTCCCTCTTTCAATTCCTTTTCCAAAGATCCCTCTCTCTATCCCAACGTTTCTCTCTTTGAAGTCCCTTTTTTCCAAAGAATTCTCTGTCTTTCCAAAATCTTTCCCTCTTTCAATTCCTTTTCCAAAGGACGTTTAGAGTTCGTCAGACGGAAAATTAGGCGATATGTTGCTACATTAACAGATGGGCCTCATTTCCATGTCATCACAAGCCGTGAAATTATCTGGACGTGGGTGGTGACAGCCACTGCTTGTCATGAAAGATAGTTTTTTTCTCTCAGACACTGAATTGCAGTATGTATTATTGCATGACGAGGAAAAGTTTAATTAATGGGTGCTGAAATGCTGAATGAAGCAAGAACATGTGATAGATGACTGGGTGTAATGATAAGAAAGGAATATACAAATGAGAGGCAGACCAAGAGAAAGAGACACGTTAAAAGGAAGAGAGAGAGAGGGGGGAGAGGGAGGGAGAGAGAGAGAAACAGGGACAGAGACAGAGAGACAGAGAGACACAGAGAGCCAGACAGAGACAGAGACAGAGAGACAAAGACAGAGAGAGACACAGACACAGAAAGAGAGAGAGAAAGAGAAAGAGAGAGACACACATAATGACAGAGAGACAGAGAGAGACAGAGAGAGAGAGAGAGAGAGACAGATTGACAGAGACAGAGAGAGACAGAAAGAGAGAGACAAAGACAGAGACAAAGACAGAGAGACAGAGAGAGAGAGAGACAGAGAGAGAAAAACAGAGACAGAGACAGAGACAGAGAGACAGATAGAGAGACAGAGACAGAGAAACAGAGACAGACAGAGACAGAGACAGACGGAGAAACAGAGAGAGAGAGAGAGAGACAAACAGACAGACGAACAGACAGGCCCTCAATGACGCATCAGTTAAATATATGAGACTCGACTGTGTGATCCCAGTTTTCCCAATAAGCCCATAGCATGCTCAGCTTTAAGTAGCAGCGGGTTGGGGCTGAAAAACATTCTCACTGTTCCGCTAATGACTGCACCATGGCACCTGATTCGCTTGCTAAAAAATTGATTTTATTTTTCAAATAGAGTTTTTCGTAATTTAATGGTGTCAGGATAAGCCGAAGTATTCTCTAAATGCTAGCTTCTTTGGACAAGACACGCTGTCCATATGGAAGACCACCGCATCCCAAAGAAGCTTCTGTGTGAGGAGCTGAAGCCAAGATATTGTGATCAAGGAAGACAAAAAACGATACAAAAACACTCTGAAGGCCAGCCGCATCATCTGTGCCATCTAAACACCAATTGGGAAAGGACTGCTCACAGCAGAGTAAGCTGGTTACAGCTGTGCACGCAGGGTTTATAACGTTTCAACAGTCCAGAACAGCTGCTATGCACAAAATAAAAAAAATAAAAAGGGAGGGGGGGGGGGGGAAGAAGCAGAACCCAAGACAGCAAAATTTCTCCCCATGCAAAACCTGTGGAACAATGTGTGCTTCCAGGATCAATCCTGTGTCCCACATGGTGTGTGCTTCCAGGATCAATCTTGTGTGTCCCACATGGTGTGTGCTTCCAGGATCAATCTTGTGTGCCCCACATGATGTGTGGTTCCAGGATCAATCTTGTGTGTCCCACATGGTGTGTGCTTCCAGGATCAATCTTGTGTGCCCCACATGGTGTGTGCTTCCGAGATCAATCTTGTGTGTCCCATATGGTGTGTGCTTCCAGGATCAATCTTGTGTGTCCCACATGATGTGTGGTTCCAGGATCAATCTTGTGTGTCCCACATGGTGTGCGCTTCCAGGATCAATCTTGTGTGTCCCATATGGTGTGTGCTTCCAGGATCAATCTTGTGTGTCCCACATGATGTGTGCTTCCAGGATCAATCTTGTGTGTCCCACATGATGTGTGCTTCCAGGATCAATCTTGTGTGCCCCACATGGTGTGTGCTTCCGAGATCAATCCTGTGTCCCACATGGTGTGTGCTTCCAGGATCAGTCTTGTGTCCCACATGATGTGTGCTTCCAGGATCAGTCTTGTGTGTCCCACATGGTGTGTGCTTCCAGGATCAGTCTTGTGTCCCACAGGGTATGTGCTTCCAGGATCAGTCTTGTGTCCCACATGGTATGTGCTTGCAGGATCAGTCTTGAGTCCCACATGATGTGTTTTTCCAGGATCAGTCTTGTGTCCCACATCGTGTGTGCTTTCAGGATTAGTCTTGTGTCCCACAGGGTGTGTGCTTCCAGGATCAGTCTTGTGTCCCACATGGTATGTGCTTCCAGGATCAGTCTTGTGTCCCACATGGTATGTGCTTCCAGGATCAGTCTTGTGTCCAACACAGTGTGTGCTTTCAGGATCAGTCTTGTGTCCCACATGGTATGTGCATCCAGGATCAGTCTTGTGTCCCACAGGGTGTGTGTTTCCAGGATCAGTCTTGTGTCCCACATGGTCTGTGCTTCCAGGATCAGTCTTGTGTCCCACAAGAAGTCCAAACCAAGCGATACAGGGCAAGTATGCGTACTCTTCCGTCGGATCAACGGGAGAGTCCAACTGATGCTGAGCAGGCTGTCACACATCTCGTTTCTGATCATTAGTCAACAATCCATGGCTGAGGAATATGACATCATTGTGATTAATGTTAATGTCATTTATTCTTTACAGCCCACAATGCTAGGTCCTCAGAAAAAAAAGTTATTGTTACACGAGGAAATAAAGTTGATGCTGAATATGGTATACGTTCGTTATAAATTCTAGGAGGCATTCATCGATAGATATCTGAAAACAAACTTGGAGGCTGAGAAATAGGTATTGACAAACTCTGCTTGCGTGATGATTGAATAAAGAAATGTTTTGTTGATTATTGATCAAATGGAAGTTTATAACTATCTCATAATGTTTTGTTGATCATTGATCAAATGGAAATTTATAACTATTTCATAATGTTTTGTTGATCATTGATCAAATGAAAGTTTATAACTATCTCATTTTTTATCGTCCTCTGAAGATATTGTTTGCACATAAAAATTCATGCTTAAATATCAATGATATTGATATCAATGTCATCTATAGAATACAGTCTTTTTCAAAGGCAGTTCTCCCCCCACTTAACAGTTAAAAGGATCGTTAATTTCTTTTCCTGTCCAAATCAAACGTAATACCTTTCAAAGCAAGTGTCCTCTAAAGATCAACCACGAGAACGAACGAGCACGGTGTGAGAGTAATTGTCACAATGAAACAACAAGTAACAAACATGTCC
>CM060305.1:59648163-59653163 GCA_030674185.1 Monoplex corrugatus
CTTCTCTCTCTCTCTCTCTCTCTCTCTCTCTCTCTCTCTTCTCTCTCTCTCTCTCTCTTGAAACTACCGCACGTTTTTGCCACTCAAAAGATTTTGACACCCATTAAAGCTTTTTTCCACTATGTGAGAACATGCCTCGCGATTCAGGTGGTCAGAACAAATGAAATGAGCAGCAGGCATGGTTATTATCGCCCACGTCCACACAGTGTTACAGCATGCCATGGCATGCTAATGAAACCCAGCTGCTGAAGATGCTATTCTATCTGACGACCTCCAAACGCTTCTTGGAAAGCAATTTAACATAACGGTGGAAAGAGAGAGAGAGGGGGGGGGGGGGTTAGACAGAGACAGAGAGACAGAGAGATTTTATGCAGACATGCTGATCAGCAGATACATAGTTATATGCAGGGTTAGCGATGACTACGACAAGAATTATTATAACAACTATGACAACAATGAAAATACTACTGTCGGTGTTTCCACTCTAACTGTTTCTCTTCCTGCTATTGTTGCTGTTGATGCTATTGCTAATAGTATTGTTGTTGCTGTTTAATATTGTTGTACTTGCTGCTGCTGTTGTTGTTACAACTGTTGTTGCTATCACTTTGTTGTTGCTGTTGCTGCAGTTGTTGTTGCTATCGGTATTGTTGCTATTGCTATTGTTGTTGCTGTCACTGTTGGTGTTACAGCTGCCGTTGCTACTGCTGTTGGTAGTACTATTTCTGTTAGTGTTTCTGATGTTGTTGTGTTTATTGTTGTTACTACCCATTTTGTCGTTGCTACGAATCTCCATGTTGTCGCTGCTGCTGTTTTTGTTGTTACTGTTTTGTTGTTGCTGTTGTTGTTGTTTTTGCTGTTGTTGTTGTTTTTGCTAATAGTGCTATTGTTGCTACGCTGTTGTTGTTGCTACTGATTTTTGTTGTTGCTGCTGTTATTGCTGCTGCTGCTGTAGTTAATGGTATTTCTGTTTTTCTTGCTATTATTATGTTGTTGCTACTGTTGTTGCTGTTGCTACTTTTGTTGCTGTTGTTGTTACTGATGTTGTTGCGTTAGTGTTGTTGTTGCTGTTACTGTTATTGTTGCTACTGTTGTTGTTTGTTTTTCTTCTTCTTGTTATTCTTCTTGTTGTTGTTGTTACTACTGCTGTTGTTTTTGTTTCTGTTGTTGTTGCTGCAACTCTTGTTGTTGCTGCTGTTGTTACTGTTTTTGTTGCTGTTTTGTTGCTACAATTGTTTTTGTTGTTTCTGCTGTTGTTGTTGTTACTGTTGTCATTGTTGTCACTGTGACGGTTATTCTTATTGTTGTTCTGCTGTCACTGCTGTTGTTGTCAGTACTGTTGTTGTTGTTGCTAAAATTGTTATAGTTGCTGCCTTTGTTGATGTTGCTGCTGTTGTTGTTATTGCTCTTACTGTTGTGTTTGCTACGCATGTTGTTGTTATTATTGTTACTGTTGTTGCTGTTACTGTTGTTGTTGCTGTTCCCATTGTTGTTACTATAAGTGTTTTTGTTGTTGTTTCTGTTGTTGTTGTTTTTTTTACTTTTGTTGCTGCTGTTACTGTCGTTGTTGTTGCTATTATTGTTGTTGTTGCTTCTTATACAATTGTTGTTGCTGTTGTTCATGCCATACTGTTAGTGCTACACTTGTTGTTGTTGTTTTTATACTACTGTTGTTGTTGTTTGTGTGTTGTGATACTGCCGTTATTGCTGTTTCTGTTGTTGTTGATGCTACTGCATGTATGTTGTTGTTGTTGTGTGCTGCTGTTGCTTTTACTGTTGTTGTTGCTTTACATGTACTGTTGTTGTTGGTGTTGCTGTTGCTACTACTGTTGTTGTTGCTGTTATTAGTGTTGTTGTTGCTACTACCGTTAGTTTTGCTGTTGCTATTGTTTGGTGTTGCTACTACTGCTGGTTTTGCTGTTATTATGTGATGTTGCTGTTGCTATTGCTGGTCCTGTTTCTGATACTGTTGTTGTTGATGCTCGTTTTGTTGTACCACTACTCCTATGTTGCTGCGGTTGCCACTATTTATACTTCTGTTGCTGTTTGTGCTATCCTTGTTGCTGTCATTCTTTGTTTTGTTGCTGCTCTTGCGGCTTCTTTACCTGTTCTTGTTCCAGTTACTTTTACTGTTGCTCCTATCGCTGTTGCTGGCACTGCCATTCTTTCTGTTGCTATTGTTGTTATCATGATTTTAATGACAATGAGAACAAATACAAACGAATCACAGAAAATATGATGGTGGTGGTGGTGATGATGATGATGATGATGATGGCAATGATGATGATGATAAGGATGATGATGGTGATTGTAATGATCGTGATGATGCTGAGGGTGAAGATGCGTCATGGTCATTTCATCTTATTACTGAATATTTATGATTAATTAATCTTCTATAATTTCACATAACAGTCATTTTATTTGTTACCATTTACTCACAAAAATGATTCCTGGAGCATCTGAAACTGTCTCTTTTTATATTTCTGAATGTGTGATTTTTTCACAACGCTGTGTGTAGTCCGCACGGAATGAGAAAAATCCATCATCAAATTACATGCAGTTTGCATGAGAGAACTGGAAATTGATTTGAATAGACATACACGCAGCTGTTCGTAAGCAAAGAACGACTCGTGGAAAAATAGTTCTGTTTCAATCTGGGAACGATGTTATTCAGTGCAGTTCATCAGGACAGGAAACCCAACTTTAGTTACATCACAGCCATAACATGTTCGTTTTCAGCTTGTGTCTGCGTGTGAGTGTGTGTGTTTATTTCTCTGTGTCTGTTTTTCTGTCTGTCTCTCTTGCTTTCTGACACTGTCTCTCTGTCCCTGTCTGTCAGTCTGTCTCTGTCTCTGTCTCTGTCTGTTTCTGTCCCTGTCTCTTCTTCTCTTCCTCTCTCTCTCTCTCTCTCTCTCTCTCTCTCACACACACACACACACACACACACACACACACACGCGCCCCGCGCGCGCGCGCGCCACACACACGCACTAGCACATACGTTTATATACACATATCCCCCATACCCAATATCTCTCACACTCACGCCCACACACCACACACACACACACATAAACATACACGCTATCTCTGTCTGTCTGTCTCTGTCTGTCTGTCTGTCTCTGTCTGTCTCTGTCTGTCTCCCTGTCCTGCCCTATCTGTGTCTCAGTGTCTCTGTCTATGCCTCTATATCTGTCTACCTGTCTCTCTCTCTTTCTCTCTCTCTCTCCCCTCTCTCACATTTACTCTCTCTTCGTCTCAAACTATTCCATGTTTTTGCCAATCAAAATATTACAACAGCCATAAAAGCTTTCTCCAGCATTTGAGAACATGCCCTGCGCATCCAGTTGTGAGAACAAATGACATGAACACCAAGCATGATCATTATCGCCCCTGTCCACACAATGTTACAGCAGGTGATGGCATGGTATTAAAGCATGGCTGTTGAAGTAGCTGTTCCCTCTGATGACCGTAAAATATTTTTCACTTGATCTTTCGCTCTTTGTCGTCCTTCCTTTCCTCCCGTTTCCCTCAATCTCTCTCTCTCCTCTCTCTCTCTCTCTCTCTCTTTTTCTCTGTCTCTGTGTCAAACACACACACACACACACACACACACACACACACACACACCACACACACACACACACACACACACACACATCACACACATTTTACATACACAAAAACACATACACGAACACACATTACCTATCTAATATACATGAACACGCAATATATATCATCTTGTCATTTTCTCTCTTTCTCTTTCTCTCACTCACTCTCTCTCTCAGTCCCTCCCTCTCTCTCTCTCTCTCTCACACTATCTTTCTTTCACTCCCTCTCTCTCTCTTTCTCTCTCTCTCTCTCTAACTGTTACTTTCTCTTTTCATCACAAATTATTGCATGTTTTTGCTGATCAAAATAGTTCAACTGCATGAAGCTTCTCCAGCATTTGAGAACATGCCCTGCGCTTCCGGTTGTGAGAACAAATGAAATGAACATCAAGCAGTGATTGTTATCGTCCCTGTCCACACAATGTTACAGCAGGCAATGGCTTGTTAATGAAGCGTGGCTGTTAAAGTAGCTATTCCCTCTGACAACCGTGAAATGTTTTTCTCTTTATCATTCTGTCTTTGTCTGTCCTTTTCTCTCTCTCACTCTCTCTTTCTCTCTCTCTCTCTCTCTTTCTCTCTCTCTCTTTCCCTCTCTCTTTCTCTCTCTCTCTCTCTCTCTCCTTCTCTCTCTCTGTCTCTCTTTCTCTCTCCATTTCTGTCTGTCTCCCTTAGTGTCTCTCAGACTCTCTCTTGGTCTCTCTATTTCTGTCACTGTCTCCTCTGTCTGTCTGCCTCCCTGTCTCTGCCTCTATCTCTGTCCCTGTCAATGTCTCTATCTCACTCTTTCTTTCTCTCTCTCCCCCCTCTCTCTCTTTCTCTTTCTTTTCTCTCCCCCTCTCTCTCTCTCTGTCAGTCTTGTCTGTCTTTTTCTGTCTCTGTCTGTCTGCCTGTCTGCCTCTATGTCTGTCTTTCTGTATATCCATCTGTCTCTCTGTCTGCCTGTATCTCTGTCTCTGTCTTTTGTCTCTTTGACTGTCTGTAACTCTGTCTGTTTCTCTCTCTCTCTTTAATTCTCACTCTCTCTTTCCTCCTCCTCTCACTCTCCCACTCTCTCTCTTTCCCTCCCCCTCTCTCTCTTTCTGTCTCTGTGTCTTTTTCTCTGTATCTCTATTCTTCTCTTTGTTTCTCTATCTAACTCTCTGACTCTCTCCCTCTCACACACTCTCTCTCTCTGTATGCCTATCTGTCTGTCTGTCTGTCTGCCTGTTTCTCTCTCTTTCTTTCTTTCTTTTTTCTTTCTCTCTCTCACATACACTTTTACTCTCTTTCTCATCTCAAAGTATTGCACATTTTTGTCAATCAAAATATTTTAACAGCCACGAAAGCTTTCTCCAGCATTTGGGAACATGCCCTGCACTTCCGGTGCTGAGAACAAATGAAATGAACATC
>CM060305.1:59665663-59673163 GCA_030674185.1 Monoplex corrugatus
TTACAGAAGCAAATTATATTTAATGTAAGCCCTGTTTAACATTTGATGTTATCAAACATATGGAGAGACTGGCATAACACGACTACATAAGATTTTCAATCAGGCATGGAGGAAAAACAGTCCCTAATGACTAGAAAAAAGCAATTGTCATGCCTCTGTGGAAGAAATGAGGAGATGAATGATATTGTAAGACACACTGTGACATCTCATTCTCAGCCACTTACGGAAAATCTATGCTAAAGTACTGGGACATAGGATTAGACCTTTGTAGAATCCCGAATGAGTGAGGCACAGTTTGGATTTAGGATATCCGAAAAGACCATTGAGTATGACAAAGAACTAAACATGGTATTTGTGGACCAAGAGAAAGCCTTCGATAGAGTAGAGAGAAATATGCTGTGCGCAGTTCTAGAGACCTATGGCATTCAAGGACAGTTAATAGAGAACATCATGACGATGTACCAACACAATCGAAGTGCAGTGAGAACACCAGACCACCTCAGAAGGTAACTTGACTTAAAAACAGAAGTGCGCCAAGGCTGTGTTTTGTCCCCTCTATCATTCATCATTTACATGGACAAGATCACAAAAGAAACAAATTCAAATCTTGAAGACCATAATAAAAAAAAACTATTTGCTGATGACCTTGACCTAATTAATGAAGATGCAGAAGAGTAACATGAACACATCAGTAACTTGAATGCAAGATGAGATTATAACATGAAAATCACAGTATCTAAAACAGAGGTTATGAAGGTGAGCAGAAGCCCAGCCAAGCAGGAATTACAGGTCAACAACATGGAACCGAAACAAGTTGAAGAACTCATATACTTAGGAACCATCTTTACACAGAATGGCAGCATTGATAGGGAAAGTTAAACAAGAATCCAGAAAGCAAATGCAGTGACTTATCAGCTGACCCCTCTGCTATCACATCCACGCATACCTATGGATACAAAGGTTAAACAAATAAGCACTATTTTTATATCAACGTTTTGTGGGTCAGCGCAAGATATGGACACTTCTCCAAAGACAGAAAAGCGAAATGTTAGATGGCGATATGGTGTCTCAAAAAAGATAGTGAATGGCTCACGTCGAGAGGAGGGGACTGTGCAGTCAGAGGATGAAATGGTTCGGTCACCTCATGAGGTTTCCAAATGAACAGCAAGTATACAGAGCTTATAACATGAAAAATCACGGATCCAAAGGAAGGTGGCGTCCTAGGAACCGATGGATAGAAGGTCTGAAAGAAACAACTGAAAGAATCGAACTGTGGCAAAAGCTACCCATCTGGCTCTCTGTCTGTCTCTCTGTCTCTTTCTCTGTTGTAAATCTGTGAGTCTGTGTGACTGTCCCCCATCTCTCTCTTTCTCTCTCCCACCTCTTTCTTGTATCTTCTCTTGTAAATCTGTGATCTGTGTTACTGTTCCCTACCTCCCTCTCTCTCTCTTTCTCTCTCTTGTAAGTCTGTGAGTCTGTGTTACTGTTCCCTCTCTCCTCTCTCTTTCTCTCTCTTGTAAGTCTGTGAGTCTGTGTTACTGTTCCCCACTCTCTCTCTTTCTCTCTCTTGTAAGTCTGTGAGTCTGTGTTACTGTTCCCACCTCTCTCTCTTCTCTCTCTTGTAAGTCTGTGAGTCTGTGTGACACTGTCCCCTTATCTCCCCCCCCCCTCTCTCCCTGTCTCTCTCTGATCAGGTACGTTTCATATAATCTATGAACAATTCCGTCTTTGGCTAAACGAATTAGAGTAGATGAAGACACTGTCCATCTCACCGTCCCTTGACAGTAAGCATCGTGTGGTTCCCTGGACGTTTCATTTCTCAAGACTTTGTAATCATTTTTGTGCTCCCCAGACACATTCATCATGCCATTATGGTATATTTTTTTCTGTAGAACTCCGTGGCTGTTCTTGTGTCAACGACCTTATCATTTTCTTGATAGTACGACGATATTTCTGTATTGTGTCTGTGTGTTTCCGTTTGGTGTCATGATTTTTGGACTGTTCTACGTAGTTTACATTCGACCTTCGAAACAAAAATCCGTTATTATTCTTGTTTTTCTTGTTCACTCTCAAACATCAACAAATCCTATTTGTCTTTGATTTCCTGGTGAGTTATGTCTTTGTTTTTTTTTTATTCATTGATGCATTTATTTTCGCTTATTTTAGTCACAGGCGGATATTGAGAATAGCAACCGACACGTTTAGAAATGGGCTTTTTGCTAATATTTTCTACCGTTGGACAATGAGATAATACTTTCATTGTCATTCTCTCTCTTTCTCTCTCTCTCTCTCTCTCTCTCTCTCTCTCTCTTTCTTTCTTTCTCTCTTTTTCTTTCTCTTTCTGTTTTTCTTTGTCTCTGTCTGTCTGTCTCTCTGTCTCTCTTTCTCCCTCCCTCCCTCCCTTTTTCTCTCTCTACTTCTCCCTTCTCTTTCTTTCTCTCTCTCTCTCTCTCTCTCTCTCTCTCAGTAGACTTTCATTGTATAAAGCTCTTTTCCGCACCAACACTGAAGTGTATTCTCAGGAAAATATCAAGAATTTGTAGATTTGCTCTGATCCCTTCATACTAGTGCCTGTTCATGTAGCAGTATTTGACAGTCGTGCGCAGGCATGTTTGTTGGCTGTTATTTCGTTATCTCAGCAACTCTGTCTGGCCTTTCTTTTTTTCTCTCTCTTGTTTGTGTATTAATCCTACTAATATTTATAAGGGGCTTGCTTTCATTCGTACTATGTTTGACTTGACCAGGATAAAGAAAATAACTAGGTGAACGTTCACGCGTAATTTATCTTTTATGTGCAATCGATGTTATCAGACAAAGACAAAGATCAGACGTAAGTTTTTATTTGATTAATAAGAAGAAAGATATTCTCTCAAAGCTTTCCCCAAGAGTGATTCATGTGTCTTCCAACTCATGTCTAGCAGTAATTACCCAACTCATCGTCATCATGTGCCCTGCCGCATGACGTTGGCGATCATTGCCCTCCACACGAGTCTATCCCTTCTCGCTGCAAATACATCTTCCACCCTCTCTGTCCTCAGCAGGTCCGTCCAACATTTTCTCCCTGGGTCTACCTGCTGCTCTTTTTCCACCCAGATTCCCTGTTCTGGCTAGGTGCTCTAATTTTTCTTCTCTCATAACGTGTCCTATAACTGTTGCTCGTCTTTTCCTAATCTTCTTCATTCATGTTCTTTTTTGTGTGTGTCTGACTCCTTCAAGACTGTCTCGTTTGTTTGCTTTCTTATCCATGGTCCTCTTAATATTCTTCTTATAAACTACATTTCAGCTGCCTCAGTCTTGTTCTGATTTTGTTTTCTTGACTGTCCACACTTCACATCCGTATAGTAGTATCAGTTCCATGTAACACTGAAGAACTCTCTTCCTGCTGTTAATTGATAGGACTAAGAATAAGGATACAGAAACCTCAACCAGACAAAAGCAACGGGTATGTATAAAGTATATTCCTTGACTTTTTGTTTGTTTGCATTGTGATCAGATCGATATGATGATCATCATTATCATATTAATCAAAGAACATAACTCTTGAGAGTCACGTAGGAATCATCTCCCATATTGCAGAACTTCTCAAATCCAACACACTGAATGGGTAGCGCAAACTGTTGGATTTGAGAAGTTCTGCAATATGGGAGATAATTCCTACGTGACTCTCAAGATTTATGTTCTTTGATTAATATCATAAACATTCTCCCTGCTTCCCTCTTATTTCTTTGATCATCATTATCGTTATGCTTGGAAAGTATTATCAAAACCCGTATTATCAAAATCATTGTTCGTACATGCATTGTTGGGGTGGGGGTGGGGTGAGGGGGTGGGTGTAATCTTCATTAAATATAGGGATATTTCATTTAACTTGTAAAGGATGTGCACACGCGTGTGTGTGTGTATGTATGCGCGTATGTGCATGCGCGCGTGTGTGTGCGTGTGTGCGTGTGTGTGTGTGTGTGTGTGTGTGCGTGTGTGTGCACGTGCGTATGTATGTGTGTGTGAGCGCGCGCGAGTGTGTGTGTGTGTGTGTGTGTGTTTGTGTGTGTGTGTGTGTGTGTGTGTGTGTGTGTGTGTGTGTGTGTGTGGTGTGTATGTGTGTGTGTGTGTGTGTGTGTGTGTGTATGTGTGACAATTTTTATTTTAATTTGACAGTTCATGGTATTCGATGATAGTTGCTTGCTACAAGCCATGTCTTGGCAAAATTTTCTCAGTTATATATGGGTGGAGCTTCATCCAATTTCGATCAAAGGTGTGGATCCGTATAGAGTCACGATTACATAAGTCTGGAAGAGAGATGTCACACAAACAAACAAAAAGAGTGCCTGAAATCAGCACTTTTCAAGAAAAGCTTTTCCGTGGTACTTTCCCCCAAGCTCCTAACAATATTTATATTTTGTTTTCACTGTCTTGGCTTTTGCCATTGTCCTTGCTTTATGTCTGATACTAAATTAAGATAAACTTTGACCGATGTCGAAAGCGAGCTGTATCTTCTTGATTACTTACTTAGTTACTTACGTACTTACTTAACTATTTACTTATGTACTTTACTTACTTACTCACTCACTCTCTCACCGACTCACTCACTTATTCACTCACTCACTCACTCACTTTTTCACCCACTCACTCACTCACCCACTCACCCACTCACTCACTTATTCACTCACTCACTCACTCACTTATTTACTTACTTTACTTACTTACTTGCTTACTTACTTACTTACTTACTTACTTACCTACTTACTTACTTACTTACTTACCTGCCTACTCACTCACTCACTCACTCACTCATTCATTCATTCATTTTCTTACATATTTATTTACTTATTTACTTCCTTACTCTCTTATTTACTTACTTACTTATTAATGTACCTACGTACTTACTTGCTTGCTTACTTGGTACGTACTTACGTACTTACTTCCTTGCTTACTTCCTTACTCATACACTTACGTACTCACTCACGTCCTCACTCTTTTACTTACTTACTTATTTGCTTGCTTACTCATTTATTTATTTACTTACTTACGTACCTACGTACTTACGTACTTACTTGGTTGCTTGCTTGCTACGTACTTACATATTTACTTGCTAGCTTGCTTGCTTACTTACTCACTCACTTACGTACTCACTCTTTTACTTACATACTCACTTACTTGCTTGTATACTCACTTACTTACTCACTTACTTATTTACTTATTGATTGACTGACTGACTGACTAACTAACTGACTGACTTACTAGGCTTCTGTACATTGCACAATGTTGTGAGTACATCATTTTCCCCACGGATAGACATAATAACATCGGAATTCCGTAAATCAGTTTGAATGAATCAAATTCACAGATGTTTATGTGTGAAGCAGAGTTCGAGGAAAAAGTGTTTTAATTCAGGTTCTATCACCGATCTTGTAGGACTATTTAAAGCAACGCTTCGGGATAAACAATGCAACTTGAATTACATTTCAAACTCTATTTTGTTTACCTGCCATTTGCCCTAGCCTGTCTCTGCTTGTATATCTGTCTTACTGTTTATTTGTTTGCTTGTTTGTCTGTCTGTCTTTCTCCCTCTTCTCTGTCTATCTGTCTGTCTCTCTGTCAGCCTCTCTTTCTGTCTCTCTCTCTTTCTCTGTCACTGTTTTTCTGTCTTTGTCTCTGTCACATTTTGTCTCCCTCTCCGTCTCTGTCTGTCTGTCTGTCTCTCTCTCTCTTTCTCTCTCTCTCTCTCTCTCTCTCTCTCTCTCTCTCTCACACACACACACACTCTCTCCCCAATACATTGATATTCAAATGTTGCATTATATTGATATCCTCATGCAATCAGATATATATATATATATATATATGTATACATATTTCATTTGTATAAATATATGCCCTTCATGGCATTATCATCTACATGTATTAGTGCATAAATCTATTTGTACGGGATGGACGAATAAAGGGCGAAATTATCAACGTTTCCCGCTACCCTTCAAAATAAAAATGTGGTGTTGTTCTTGTTCTCTCACCCAGGTTCTCTCTCTCTCTTCTCTCTCTCTCTCTCTCTCTCTCTCTCTCTCTCTCTCTCTCTCTTTCTTTCTTTCTATCCGCTCTCTCTCTCTCTCTTTTTCTCTTTCTGTCTCTCTCTCATTCTGTCTTATTCTGTTTCACCAGTTTCTTTTCCTCTTCTTCTTCTTCTTTTTCTTCTACTTTTTCTCCTCCTTCTTCATCATCATCACCATCATCATCAGCAGCAGCAGCAGCAGCAGCAACAGCATCACCATCATCATCATCTTCTTCTTCTTCTTCTTCCTCTCTTCCTGTTCTTCTTCCTCCTCTTCCTCTTCTTCTTCCTTCCTCTTCCTCTTCTTCTTCTTTTTCTTCTTCTTCTTCTTGTTCTTCTTCCTGTTCTTGTTCTTCTTTTTCTTCTTCTTCTTCTACTACTACTACTACTACTACTCTTTCTTCGCCTTTGTCTTCTTCGTCTCGTACCTTTTCCTGTGAATGCTCATTGGAGCTTCACACAAAAGAACTGTTCACCAGATTCCTCCAGGTCTGATGATGTGTGCCAAAGCCTAGGCCTCTGTCCGTTGCACAATGTTGTCAATCCATCGGTTATTTTTTCTAAGGGTAGGCGAAATATCATCGGAGCACCATAAATCAGTCTGAATGAATCAGATACTCAGATCTTTGCTGGTGAAGCAGGGTTCGTGGAGAAGTGTTTTAATCCAGTTTCAATCTCAGATCTTTTAGAACTACGTAAAGCAAGGCCTCAGGAAAAGCAATTCAACTTGAAGTACATTTCAGACTCTACCTTGTTTAACTTCGATTTGTCCAGCCCCTCTTTGGTTCTACATCTGACTGTCTGTCTGTCTGTTTGTTTATGTCCTTGTCTGTCTGTCTGTCTGTCTGTCTCTTTTTGTCTGTTTTTCTGTCTCTGTCTGTCTGCCTGTGTGTCTGTCTCTCGTCTCTCTTCTCTCCGTCTCTCTCTATTCCTCTCTCTCTCTCTGTCTCTGTTTCCGTCTTTGTCTGTCTCTCTATCTATCTATCTCTCTTTCTCTCTCCCTACCTCTTTCTCTGTCTCTTGTCTCTGTCTGTCTCTCTGTCTCTGTCTGCCTCTGTTTGTCTGTCTGTCTGCCTGTCTGTTCGTCTGTCTCTGTCTGTCTCTTTGTCTGTCTGTCTGTCTGTCTGTCTGTCTCTCTCTCTCTCTCTGTCTCTCTCTCTCTCTGTCTCTCTCAACATGCTGATATTCAACTTTGGCATTATATTGATATCCCTGTGCACTCATATTTCATACATTGTAAATACATGTGCATGCCCTTCATGGCATTACCATCTACATTCATCAGTACCAAACATCAGCGTGTACGGGGTGGATGAACAGAAGGCAGAATTATCCTCTTTTACTACTACCTTTCAAAAGAAAATAGTGTTGTTGTTCGTACGTGTTCTCTTTCTGACCCTCCCTCTCTCTCCCCCTGTCTGTCTCTGTCTGTCTGTCTGTATATCTGTCTGTCAGTC
>CM060305.1:59678163-59693163 GCA_030674185.1 Monoplex corrugatus
TACACAACAACATTGAAGCAGTTTAACAGGCAGTGGTTGTTGTCACCAGCAGCCACTCTTTATCACCTACAGCCAC
This sequence comes from Monoplex corrugatus, assembly GCA_030674185.1. Classification (NCBI taxonomy): domain Eukaryota; kingdom Metazoa; phylum Mollusca; class Gastropoda; order Littorinimorpha; family Ranellidae; genus Monoplex; species Monoplex corrugatus. The sequence goes on from CM060305.1 coordinate 59,678,240, forward strand.
TCTTTATTACATATAGCCACTCTTTATCACCTGCAGCCACTCTTTATCACCTACAGCCACTCTTTATTACACGCAGCCACTCTTTATCACCTGCAGCCACTCTTTATTACATGCAGCCACTCTTTATCACCTACAGCCACTCTTTATTACATGCAGCCACTCTTTATCACCTGCAGCCACTCTTTATCACCTACAGCCACTCTTTATTACATGCAGCCACTCTTTATCACCTGCAGCCACTCTTTATCGCCTGCAGCCGCTCTTTATTACATGCAGCCACTCTTTATCGCCTGCAGCCACTCTTTATCGCCTGCAGCCACTCTTTATCACCTGCAGCCACTCTTTATCGCCTGCAGCCACTCTTCTGTCCCGCCGGTGCCGCCTCCGTCTTCTGTTCCGCCGGTGTCGCCTTCGTCTTTGGTCCCGCCGGCGCTGCCCTCGTCTTCCGTCCCGCTGGTGCCGCCTTCGTCTTCTGTCCTGCGTGTGCCGCCTTCGTCTTCTGTCCCGTCGTTGCTGCCTTCGTCTTGTGCCCCGCTGGTGTCGCTTTCGTCCTCTGTCTCGTCGGTGCTGTCTTCACCTCTATCTCGGCCGCCGCCATGTGACTCTGGTAGACTAAAACTATGCCTTTTTAACGCTCAGTCAACATGTGCAGATGGCAAAGCCGATGTAATTGCTGATTTTATTGCAGATGAGCATGTTGACATTGTTTTTATCACAGAAACATGGCTTAACCCCCTTGGTCATGAATCTATACATGCGAGTCTCACTCCGAGTGGTTACAGGCTTGCTTCTTTCCATCCTCATCCCGAGGTGGTGGTATCGCCATCCTCTACAACGACTCACTCCATTCCCGCCTATCTTTCTCGCAGTCTCTGCCTTTCTTCCATCCTTCTTTCGAGCACGTTGAAGTATCCTTCCAATCCACCCCTCACCCCATCACCTTCTCTTGTGTCTATCGACCTCCACCTAGCTCTGCCACCAAGCTCACCACATCCATGTTTCTCTCTGACTTTGACCAACTTCTTGATTACTACTGCCTCTTACCTGGAAATCTCATCATTCTAGGTGACATCAATGTCCACTATGACAACACTCACCGTTATGACACAAGACATATCATCAACTCTCTGTCCAATCACAATATGACACAACATATTTCTGAACCAACCCCTAAAAAAGGTCACATTCTTGACTGGATCATTTCTCGTGATCACCACAATTCAGCTACTGACAACTGCCTAGTTCTTTCTACCCGTCTAACTTCAGCCCTTCCATCTGACCGCTCTGCAATTCTCTATTCTCTTGACATTTCTCCTCCTTCCCGTACCACGCGCACAGTGACTCGACGCAATCTCAAATCTATTGACCTCTCTACATTTTCATCTGATGCCTCCCGCCTCCTTTCTGAAAAGTCACATAACCTTGCCGATGAATTATATACTACTCTCCACCATCTTCTGGACACTCATGCTCCAGCCACAACCCGTCTTTTACCTGACCGCCCCCCTACCCCCTGGCTCACTCATGAGATTGCCTGTGCAAAACGTGCCCGCCGCAGAGCAGAGCGCCGCTGGCGCAAATCCAAACTCACTGTACATAGGCAACTTTTCCAAGCCTCTAAAACAAAAGTATCCACCCTCATTGCATCAGCAAAAACAAGCTATTTCCAAACCAAAATCCTGAATGCCTCTTCTTCAAGAGAACTCTTTACAACCATGAATCATCTCCTTGGCACACGAAAAGATTTACCTCTCCCAACAAAACACACAAATGAAGAACTCCCATCTGTATTCTCCAAGTATTTCACCACCAAAATACAAACTCTCCGTGACAGGCTTGACAGGACACCCTGTCAACCATGCCCACCTGACCCTTCCTTCTCTGGCACACCTCTTACTACTTTTACCCCAGTCTCACAAGAAGAAATTCTCAACACAATCAGATCCATGTCGTTCAAAACCTGCGAACTGGATCCTCTTCCAGGTTCTCTCTACTCTGACTGTCTCCCTAATCTCCTCCCATTCATCACTGACATCATCAACACTTCTCTTCAAACTGGAACTGTCCCAGATTCTTTCAAGTCTGCTATTGTTCACCCTCTCCTCAAGAAATACAATTTATACTCAAATGAACTGAAAAATTACCGGCCTATCTCTAATCTTCTTTCTTGTCAAAGCTCATCGAAAAAGTTGTCCTCAACCAGCTGAACTCTCACCTGTCTGCCAACAATCTTCTCAATCCTTTCCAGTCAGCCTACCGCCAGTGCCATAGCCTGAAACTGCCCTGCTACACATTCTCAACAATCTCCTCCTTGCAACTGATACTGGCAAAGTCTCTCTCCTCACACTCCTTGATCTGTCTGCAGCCTTTGATACCATTCATCATGGTATTCTCCTTTCTAGACTTCATCATACTTTTGGCATCTCTGACATTGCTCTCTCCTGGTTCACTTCATATCTATCAAACAGAAAACAAACTGTTCGCATTAATGGCACTTACTCTCAATCTGTATACCTGACCTGTGGTGTTCCACAAGGATCTGTCCTTGGCCCTGTTCTTTTCACTCTTTACACCTCCCCCCTGTCTACCATCATCAACTCCCACTCTATAAAACACCACTTCTATGCTGATGACACCCAACTTCTAGACAGTGACACACCAGACAATATACAGCGCCTCTTGACTCGCACCACTGAGTGTTACTCGGACATTAAGAACTGGATGACGTTCAACAAACTTCAGCTTAATGACGACAAGACAGAAGCTATCCTCATTGGCACCCGTCAGAAACTTTCTCAGCTGCCTCCTCTTTCTCTCCCATTTTGTAACACATCAGTCCCAATTTCTGATTCAGCTAAAAACCTTGGTGTCTGCATTGACTCTACCCTCTCCAAACAACTTTGTTTCTCAAACTGCCAGATCTTGCTACTATCACCTCCATCGTATAAGCCTGATCAGGAAGTATCTCTCTGTGGAAACAACTGCAAAACTCGTTCTCTCCTTCATAATGTCTCGCATTGACTATTGCAATTCACTCCTGTCTGATCTTCCTGCATCCACTATTCACATCCTGCAGCGCATTCAAAACAATGCTGCACGCCTTGTACTAAAAAAGAAAAAAGCTGACCACATATCTCCTCTCCTGGCACAACTTCACTGGCTCCCTGTATCAAAGCGCATACAGTACAAACTAGACACCATATACTCCAAAAGCCTCAATAACGCAGCCCCCGATTACCTGTCAAGCCTACTTGAGATCTATGTTCCCTCACGTACCCTCCGCTCTGCCTCCGATCCTCTGACTTTTCGCTTTCCACGCACTAAGCTCAATACCTATGGTCCACGAGCCTTCTCTGTTTCTGGTCCACTTTCCTGGAACAAACTTCCTCTCTCTGTCCGTCAGCAACCTACTTTTGTCTCCTTCAAGTCCGCTCTCAAAACTCACCTTTTCTCCTATGCATAAAATCCTGACCACACTCAATCCCCTCTGCAGCCTGTCTCCACTCGGATGGGAATCACATTGTAATATATAATTGTATATAATATGCTCTCTATAATTTTCCATTGCTTTTATTCTTTCTCCCCATTTTAGCCGTGTGCGTGTGCGTGTGTGCGTGTGTGTGTGTGTGTGTGTTTGTGTGTGTGTGTGTGTGTGTGTGTGTGTGTGTGTGTGTGTGTATGTGCGTGCGCGTGTGTCTGTTTTAGCGCTTAGATTTGATTTTATCAAGATTTTGCGCTATACAAAATAAAGTATTGTATTGTATTGTATTTATCACCTGCAACCACTCTTCATCGCCACTCTTTATCACATGCAGCCACTCTTTATCGCCTGCAGCCACTCTTTGTCGCCTGCAGCCACTCTTTATCACCTGCAGCCACTCTTTATCACCTGCAGCCACTCTTTATCGCCTGCAACCACTCTTTATCACCTGCAACCACTCTTTATCACCTGCAGCCACTCTTTATCACCCGCAGCCATTCTTTATCACCTGCAGCCACTCTTTATCACCTGCAGCCACTCTTTAAGCATCGTGTAGTGACAGGAACGTGAAGCCTGGCTGTTAATATAGCAATGTAACGATTCATTTCTCTGCTATGAACTGTAAACGAAGGGCAGAGGGAGAAAAGAAACAATAGAATGAAGAAGTGTGAAAAGGGAACAAAGGTGGAAAGAGAAGGAGGGAGGGGACAGAGAGAGAGAGAGAGAGAGAGAGAGAGAGAGAGAGAGAGCAGATGACAGAAAGAGAGAGAGAGAGAGAGCAGACGGACAGAAAGAGAGAGAGCCAGAGGGAGAAAAACAGAGAGAGAGAGAGAGACAGACAGACAGAGAGAGGCAGAGAGCCAGAGACAGGCACAGACAGAGAGACAGAGATAGACAGATAGACAGGCAGACATTGGACATTATATGTTTTCTTAAAGCAAGTCAGGTAAAACACAGGGTAGGTAAGATATCGGGACCTTTAGTCAAATCTACAATTACCATGTTGAGTTCCTGGTAATGTTCTTTATCTTGCACCTGACATACTTCAAGCACATGTCACACTCGTGCCTCTTCCACGACGACAGCCACACTGACAACTAGGAATGATGGGGTCAACTACATGCGTTATGACTGCTGAAGATGTTGTGGCAAGGACCATCCCCACAAGAAATCAGCACACAGTTACATGTGATTTACACCAGAATATTGAACATCAGTCAGGGTGTATTATATACATATCACTGATTCCGGCAAAGATCTTTCCCTTAATGCATGCATAATCTTCTCTCACCAGTTCAGTAAAATCAGCACGCATTTACATCTGATCTACTACAGAGTACCGAAAATCAATTTGGATGCATTGTATACACAGCTGTTTAAACGATAAATAACATGTACAAACACATTTTCAATCCGATTCCACTTTTAGTTATTTATACGCCGTGCTGCGCTTCAAGAAATAGAACTCCACTGTAATTACTTTCAAAGCTCTTAGTTATCTTCTCTTTTCATCTGTCTGTTTAACACCGTCTCCTCCTGTCTGTCTGTCTGTCTGGCTGGCTGGCTGGCTCTCATTCTATGGGAGGACATGTCAAAAAGCGAATGCTGGATTAATCACTTCCTTACAAATGATTGTTCTTTCCATTGATTAACTAAACGGCCAAGCCGAATAAGCAATTCCTGTGGCATATTCTGATAGAAATTAGAAATGGAACTAGCTCCAAATACATTCTTTGCACTCCAAACGTGTTGTGTGTCCTCGACCCAAATCTGCTAAATATCTTTTTGCAGATGTATTAAGCTTTCACAAAGCTCTGCACTGGCACTGAACAAGTGTTTAAATTTTCGGTATACTTATGGAAAAAGACGTGATGTCCATAATAACATTGAACCGTTTAAACCAGAAAACTATTATATTGCCTTGACCCATTTACGTGGCCGGAGGATCGGTAATATCACAGCATACATTACAATTTTTCTAAAACTTTTTCTTGAGCTGACAACAATAGTGCAAGACTCTTAAAAGACTATTGGTACATAATAAAGTATCTTTCTTATGGCTTAGGTAATCTTTTTCTGTCTTGCTGTCTTATTATATGATATTGTGTTTTCGACACACATCTCGTATATTGCATGAACATAGTCAAATTCCAGTTCCTCTTATATCGGAAAAGAATATTGTCGAAAAGATTGCTTGACAATTTACAGGGAGACCACGTGCTATTTGTAAAAGTTCCATACAGCCCTGTACCAAACAACAATCAGAATTACCAAATTAGTAATCTCGTACAAAGTACCTATCCTTTTCCTATGACATTACTTGTTTTATTTATATTGACTCCTCATTGTTTGACACGTAGTGTGATGGGGCAAATGCCATCGGTCGCACGCAATGAAAACTTCTTGGGAGAATAGGTGAGAAGCAGAGACAGCAAGAGACAAAACCAGGCAGACATCCATATATGGAAAAATACAGACAGACAGACAGACAAACAGACAGATAGACAGACAGACAGACAGACACATAGACAGACCGATCAATCAAGCATAAATAACCACAGGCTTTTTGTTTTTAACAGAGGAAAATAACTAAGTGTTGTTTTGTATGCAATTCTCTACGCGCATGCAAATCATAAATTTCATTATGTGTGTGTTATGATGATAAGCATTTACCCATAAAATTATTAAAAATAACATGTTCTGGTTTGAATAGTATGTTATATATCTATTTATCATTTTCATTCATTCATTCATGCATTTATTTATTTATTTATTAATGTATTTATTCACCTATTCATGTGCTTATTCATTCGTTTATGTATTCATTCGTTTATTTGTTTGTATATATATGTATATATATATATATATATATATATATATATACATATATATATATAAATATATAATATATATATATATGTATCTGTGTGTGTGTGTGTGTGTGTGTGTGTGTGTGTGTGTGTGTGTGTGTGTGTGTGTGTGTGTGTGTGTGTGTATGTGTGTGTGTGTGTGTGTGTGCACGTCTTTTAATACAAATACTTTAATAGGTGATATATATGATAAGCATAAATGGAAATTGAATTAACCTTTGTCATAACAAGATGAAATATTATATGCTGTTTTTGTGACATGGGATATGTATGAATATAATTATCAATTCTATAGTTTTGTTTTGATATTGTTTACCCTTTGGATCAGGTTGAACTTGTACTTATTGTTGTCATTCGAGAAAAAACAACATCATCTTTTTCTGTACTTCCTGCTGATGTTTTCACATTCCACTCCTCAAATATTTTACCCTGATTAATTATTGTTTAGTTCTGAATTACGTCGAAAAGATTTCCAGGCAAACCTGATTTTGTTGCCAATTACTCTCTGTCATTAGGCAGCCATCAGCACATTTCAATTAAAGAAATACATTCGAATATTTTGACTTGACGTGATTTTTATCAGAATAATGTAAAATTTAATTCTTTGATGAAACATCAGGGAACAGCTTGTCTGGGCTGTTTTCCTTATATTATGTTGTGTGTGTGTGTGTGTGTGTGTGTGTGTGTGTGTGTGTGTGTGTGTGTGTGTGTGTGGTGTGTGTGTGTGTGTGTGTGTTCGCGCGCGCGCACGCTTGTGTGTGCTTGTGTGTGTATGCCTGTCTTTCTGTCTATATATTTCTGCGTATGCGTGTATGTGTGTGTGTGTGTGCTTGTGTGTTTCCGTCTTTCTGTGTGTGTATATCTGTGTGTCTGTGTGTGTATGTATGCATGTGTTTTCGAGTGTGTTGTATGTGTGTATGCGTGCGTGCGTGCGCGAGAGCGCATTTGTCTAAATGTGTGTAAATGTGTGTGTGTGTGTGTGTCCCTGTGTGAACATGTATGCTGCTGTGAAAGACTGTAAACAACTGAGCACGAGAGAAAGTTTCCAATTTCCTTTATTGTCTAAACTAAGCCCACACTCAACGCAATAGCCGCCTATATTTAAACAATGCAGAAACAAGGGAGGCCCATTCCAGCTAAATTTCCTGTGGTGGAAACATAGCACTTGCATTTCTAACACTTCTTTCCCCCATTGATTTTACATATCCTCCACAGTGCACGTGGCTGATTTACACATACCATCAGACATTATACAAACTGAAAACTGTGTTAGTGTGCAGTTATGTCTATTCAATTTTCTTTGAATGGCTTGGTTCGCATTGTTTAGAGGCGAGTGCATGTATACAAGACGATGTTTACACAGCACACCAAACATGCATTATCTTTGTGTGTCTGTTCTGTGCTAAAGTAGGTCTTAAAGAGTACAGATTGCTTTCCTGGAGGTTGTTCCTGAAGATACTTTTTCGAGATAAAAACGCTTGTGCTAAAGAACGGATACTAAGGGTTATGCCCTGTTATCTTAAAAAGTAAACATATACAAGTCTACAGTTTTCGTGGTGGATATTTATCAATTATTCCAGTGCATAATTGTTTATGACAAATTGAGCAGATTTGCAAAGCCAGCCACCAGGGCAAAGCGCCTGTGGTTCTGGTTGTGTTAAATACGCGTTCTGATTTTTTTTCTTTTTACGTCTTTTTTTTTTTTTTTCTTTCTGGTTCCTGTTTGCTTAAACGCTGGCAGTCACACATGTTTTGGATTACAAAAAGTAGTAATTGTGAGGTCCAAGGTTACAATCCTCACCAGTTCAAATGGCTAGCTTATCATCACTAGTCTCTATGGAGTTCCTGCTACTGGGTCTTACACTGGATGAACTTAGGATTGATGAGATGTGGAGGAATCGAAATAGGAGGCCTGAGAGCAATGCCATAGAACGTAAAATGTAACAGGGCAAACAAAAAGTCGTGGAAGCTGTGACAGCCATATAAAAAAGAAACAAGCACATACAAACACACACACACACACACACACACACACACGCTCACACACACACACATGCAGAGAGAGAGAGAGAGGAAGGGAGGGAGAGAGGAAGAGACTAAAGTAAAAGGAAACAACTAATAGCGTGTACAATCATGACACTGTTTTAATCCTTTTCAATAATTCAGTTCAGTTTGAGTTTGAGTTTCGGCATCCCAAGATGGTGTCCACAGTTCGAATGAAACCCATAGGCATTTAATGCCACATATGCCACGTGCTTGATGAAATGCAAAATGATCATACCATAACCCTTCGCCTGCACATAAGCCATAAACGTTGGCAAAGTCTTAGAAAAATCAATACGCCGAACCCATAATGTCAATAATGATTTGAATCTATAACATGTTTCTGTCTAGGAAAACACCAGATGTATTGTGCCATGTTCTCTAGGTATGTGGAAATAAGTATCCACTGAGCTTTGAGTGAATTTGATTTGTCCATGCATTATGATTCTCTCTCTCTCTCTGTCTCCTCTCTCTCTCTCTCTTTCTCTCTCTCTCTCTCTCTCTCTCTCTCTCTCTCTCTCCTCTCTCACTCTCTCTCTCTCTCTCTCTCGGTATGTGTGAATTTTCTAAGTGCATTTAATGGATTTGTTTTAAGCTACATAAACAGGCTATGCGTATGGCAAGGGGTTTGACTTCGTCAGAGCTTAAGACGCTTTAAGAAGTGTTGTGATTCACTTTACACACGTTTACATCCATTTTGAAATCGTTACAACATAACACATATACTGGTTAGATCACAACTTATGAATTCTCTCTCTCTCTCTCTCTCTCTCTCTCTCTCTCTCTCTCTCTCTCTCTCTCTCTATGTGTGTGTGTGTGTGTCGCACAAACACACACGCACACACTCTCTCAGAAATTAAACTGTTGTTACAATTTGTTTTGACAGGAGTCCCAGGAGAGAAGTAAACAACATGACATGTCCTGTCAACAGTGTTAACACAACGGCCAATCACAACGCAGCATTTCTGTCATAGCAACCCACGTGCCCAAATCATCTCTCCATGAGGCGGAACTGAAAATTCCAACATGTTTTGATAGCAAAGCAATTTTTTTCTTTTTTTTCCCCTATGAAACTAATTTTTCAATCGTGCATTTTCTACAAACTCTTTTCTTGTTATTATTGGCGTTGTTGTCTTATTTGTAATGTGTATGTGTGTGTGTGTGTGTGTGGGGTTTGTGTGTGTGTGTGTGTGTGTGTTGTGTGTGTGTGTGTGTGTGTGTGTGTATGTGTGGTGTGTGTGTGTGTGTGTGTGTGTGTGTGTGTGTGTGGTGTGTGTGTGTGTGTGTGTGAGACCTGTCACCAGTCAGCATCATCCAGTTCGTTGGTAGCCTCTACAACAGACATCACAACAACTTTCCTCCATTTACTCCAGTCTGTGTTATCTCACAGACCCTCAAACCGTTGATGATGATGATGCTGTTCATGCAGGTGGGTGGCGTGTCTAGATTACTTCTGGCCACAAAGTTGTTAAACTGTTGTCTTTAGGATTATGTTGGCGTTGCAGGTTGCATGGCTTTTTTGTTGTTGATGTGTTGATTTGTTGAATGTGTATGTGTGTGATACTGCCTTTCATATTGTCTGATGGAAAGCAATGTTTACAAAATCACCATTTGAAAATAGCCTGGACTGTTTCTATGAAAATAGACGTACTGCATGATTCTACGAACCTCTGTGCGAGTAAGTGCCTACATATTAATGCTATTGCCAACATTATTATAATCATTAATATCATAATTACTACAACTGAAGTGGGCTGCGCAGCTCAATGATTAAATCACATGCCTAGGATTCAGGAAATGTAGGCTCGAATTGTGGATCAATCAAAGAGTTTTCTACCGTCTCCCCTAGATCTTAAGTGATGATCTGAGTACTAATTCTTCAGACATGATGATAAATCAGTCTTGTGTACAGAAATTACTCAGCTTCCATTAAAGATCAAACCTCAACAAAGGAGTTATTCCTAAAAAAAACTGTAACAAAATGCTCTTCAATAGGTACATAGAAATACATACACACAGGAAAACTATGGATGGTGGTACGCCACAGCTATATACTTCTCCTACTTGGAGAACAATTTAAAACTTCACATGACATTTAATGTGACAATAGTGTTTCATGAAAACAAGTCCATTGTATTTACGTAATACTGACAAGATTTTATGCATGTTTTGTTTCTTAGAGTTTGATTTAGTTATCTACGTCTATTTGCTTCGGTCCCCAAACGTGTTTCATTTTGTCCCTCCTTCTATTGATCTAGTATAGCTGCACCTTTTTCTGTTAGGTATTTATTTGTTTATATTTCTGCTCATGTGGACAACTTATGACAGTATGATGAGAAAGCCATTATGCTGTCTGTCTCTCAGTCTATGTCTCTGCTGTTTGCCCTGCTTTCTGTCTGTCTATCTGTCTGTCTGTCTCTCTCCCTCTCTCTCTTTCTCTCTCTCTCTCTTTCTGTTTCTCTCTATCTCTGTTTTTTCTCTTTGTCTCTGTCTCTCTCTATTTCTGTCTGTCTGTCTGTTTGTCTATCTCTCTCTATATATATTTCTTTCTCTCTCCCTCCCTCCCTCTCTCACTCTCTATCTCTCTTACTTTTACACACACACACACACACAACACACACACACACACAGCACACAACACACACACACACACACACACACACACACACACACACACAACACATACGCACGCACACTCGCTCAACACAAACAAAATCCAACCAAAACAACAACAGACTGAAACTCATAAAAAGAGACACAAAATATCCGATACAATCGAAATAGCGTAAAACAACAGTAAAACCTAACTCCTTACCCCCTTCATGTGTGTGTGCACTTTTCAATCCATTCTGAAATAATGACAAACCAGGAATCGATAGGTCTTACAGAATACAGTCTGCTATTTATGGATTGGAAAGGAAATTAGAGTGCTCGCCAACACAGGTGACTCGTGATCGCTATCGCTCGTGCAGGAAGTATTAGTCACGGTAAGAAGCTCAGTTATGCAATATCGTGTGGAGTTTCTTGGTCTAAGGAGACCGATATGGCATAATAGAACTTTTGTTATTTATTTATTTATTTGTTTAATTTTATTTATGTATTTATTTGTTTATGTATTATTTGTTTATCTATGTATTTATTCGTTCATGCATTTATTTTGCATTTGTTTATTTGTTTAATAATGATTCATTCATTCATTATGCATTCATTCATTCATTCATTCATTCATTTATTCATTCATTCATGCTGCATGCTGCATTCGTTCATTCATTCATTCATTCAATTGCTCGTTCGTTCGTTCGTTCATTGGCTTGTTCGTTCATTCATTCATTCATTTATTCGTTCGCTCGTTCGTTCGTCCCTTCGTTCGTACATTCATTCATTCATTCATTCATTCATTCATTCACTTCTTCGTTCGTTCGTATATTCATTGATTCATTGATTCATTGATCTTACTGGCCGAGTTCAAGGCTGACAAAGACCAGAGCGGATTCAGTCAACGGAGCGAAGTAGTCAGCGAATACGTAAAGCTGAGATCGATATGCTTAGCATCATAACTTAGTTTTCTTACTATTGTAATCAGTTCACTTTGATTTACAATAAAAGTCAAATATCAATGAAAAGTGTGATACCAGTCAGTAATGTAAACGAATGTGGAAAACTTGAAAACAATTGTTAAATTTTATCTCATTTGCAAGCACATATCTAGAGTACATTTTATTTCGTTTATTTTTGTTAATCTCTCTTTTTTTTTTTTTTTTTGAGTGTTGCACATGTCCTTCTTCATTGATGCTTTTCTTCTTTCTTTTCTTTTTTTTTTCCGCACCCCTCCCCTTCTTTCTACACACGACTTATGTTACACATATTTGTAAAATGGCTGATTGTAATAATAATAAATAAAGTAATAACATTCATAAGGCGACAGTTCTTAATACAAGAATCAAACCAAAAAGCGCACGCTCTCATCTTTCACCAAAGCAATCACACAACAACGAGAGTACGACAAATGAGAGGGCAGGTAGGGGGAGAAATCACTGTTTAGCAAAAAAAGTATGTCTTCAACCAGTCGCCGTGGTGTAGTGGTAAACGCAACGGACTACCGATTGGAAGGTTGTAGGTTCGAATCCTCATCAGTCCCTTCAAAAATCGTGGGATTTTTCGGCTCTAACCGGCTCCTACCCAGAGTTGGGCGTGCCATTGGCTCATTGGGAAGACTGGGACCAGACAGTCGAGTCTCATCCACTTCATGGATGCGTCATTGAGGGTATTGCTTAAATCATCTGATCAACACCGCAGGTGTCTGTATCTCTTAGGCCTGGTTGACGCCAGGATATATTATGATAGTAAGCGTAGAGTACAACTCTGTCACGTAGTCTCAATCCTAGATGGAACTCCATATTATCATGATTATCATCCACATCGACATCATCATCACTGCATAATAAAAACTTAATGGCTACCTGGTTGAACCTGGCTCTCAGTTACAAAAAAGGCTACTTACTGCGTAGCTTTCATCGGAGATCCAGCCGACTTCTTCAGCGCAACTGCTGGGTTGAGAACTGGCTTCAGTGCGCACCGCCGTGAGCGAACTCACGACAGTGCGACTGAATAAGTGAGGAGTACACCGATGGCAGGTTGTGTCGGCCCCGGTCACGGTTGAGGGTGGGGTTCCTTGCGGCGATGTAAACTGCCTCCTTTACTCCCCTCTGGAACCATCTTGCTTCTTTGTCGAGAACTTGCACATTGCACATAATAAAAACTGTTTCAACTTCTGTGGCCATTAAAGTGGCGTAGAAAATGGGACAAAAAAAAAGGGTGAGCACAAAGGTAATCTCTCTGAGTGCAATGATCCTAGAAAAAAAAGTATGTCTTCAAGGTAAACTTGAAGGAAGACAGAGTATTTGACTATCGAATAGACTGGGGCAGACCATTCCGGTTGTACGGACCAGACACAGAAAAAGAGTGGAGACTGACTGTAGAACGTCTGTATCGAGGAATTCGTACGAAAACACTTAGTGCCAGAAGCAGAACGGAAAAGTTGGGAAAAGGGTGGACAATCTGAGGTGGTCACGAAAATGAATAAGTCCAGTACTATTGAAACACTTATAGCATGATGCATTGATTTTGAATGAAATTCTTTGAGAAACAGGCAACCAGTTGAGAAAATGAAGCAACTGATTGACTGGATCATGCCGTTTTTTTTAAACGAAGGGTAAGACGCGTCGCGGAACTAATTGTGCAATAAAATTTACTGTTGATAGAATGGGGCTTGTTATTGTTGCTCAATGCCCTGGATTTACATTTGCCGCATATGATCCAGTGTCTATGTGCATGTGAAATAATCACATGAGAATTTACTTAATATCACATATAAATATGTTTGTCTGTCTGTCTGTCTCCGTCTTCCTGTCTTTGTTTTGTTGTCGTTCTTGATTCGTAAGACAAATGAAAAAAAAAAAACCAAGAGAGAGAGAGGCAGACAGACAGACAGAGAAAGAGAGAGAGAGATAGAGAGACAGACAGACAGAAAAAGAGAGAAAGGGAGAAAGAGAGAGAGACAGACAGGCAGAAAAAGAGAGAGAAAGAGAGAGAGAGCGACAGAGAAAGAGAGAGAGACAGAGCGACAAAAAAGAAAGAGAGACAGAGAGAGAGAGAGAGACAGAGATAGAGACAAAGACAGAGACAGAGAGAAAGAGAGTCTTGAGTCTTGAGTCTTGATGAAAGAGAAATACTATGGCACAACTCTTTCTTCTCACTCCACCCACTCCCTTGTTTGTGTAAGTGTATTCGTTTTGGTTCTTTTAATCATGAATGTATTAAAACGAAAGTGCGAAGGTCTTGAAGACAATAAAAGGATTTGCTCTTTATATGTCGCGTCCATTAATGGCATCATATTTTCCTGCCTTTTACGTCAACAAGATGTGTTTTATAACCAAGGTGTGTGTTTCTTAGAATTACAGTACATAAGCACGAACATCTCGCAGGAAATACCAAGGGAGAAGTGGTATTTGTCTGTTTTTTTTTGTTTGCTTGCTTCTTTGTTTGATTGTTTGTTTCCCAATTAAGTTAAAACGTGAGGCTGAAATGGAAATAAATGGAATCGTGATTTTAATGTTACCAAGAAAGCTTTTAGAATTTTTAGAGTTTTCTGCGAGTGAAAGAAAATCACCAGTGGTTGGGTTTCACTGCCATTCTCCTTCTGCTCTTCCGGCTTCTCTGTCTGTGTCTGTCTGTCTGTCTGTCTGTCTGCCTATCTGTATGTCTGTCTGTGTGTCCGTCTGTCAGATAGATAGATAGACAGACAGATAGATAGATAGATAGATAGGTATATAGATAGAGAGATAGATAGGTAGATAGATAGATAGATAGATAGATCGATAGATAGATAGATAGATAGATAGATAGATAGATAGATAGATAGATAGATAGATAGATAGATAGATAGATAGATAGATTGCAAGCACTTTTGTCAACATTTGCCACAGCTGAATACATTTCTTTCTTTGTTTTTCGGTAGTTGAGGTGTTAAA
>CM060305.1:59698163-59720663 GCA_030674185.1 Monoplex corrugatus
ACCTTTGTGCTCACCTCTGGGGTTTTTTTGGTCCCATTTTCTACGCCACTTTAATGGCTACAGAAGCTGAAACAGTTTTTGTTATGAGATGATGATGATGTCGATGTGGATGATAATCATGATGCTATGGAGTTCCATCTTGGATTGAGACTGCGTGACAGGGTTGTACTCTACGCTTACTATCATAACATATCCTGGCGTCAATCAGGCCCGAGAGATACAGACACCTGAAGATTTGAGCAACACCCTCAATGGCGCATTCACGAAGTGGATGAGACTCGACTGTGTGGTTCCAGTCTTCCCAATGAACCCACAGCACGCCCAACTCTGGGTTGTTGCCGGTTAGAGCCGAAAAATCCCACAATGATTTTTGAAGGCACTGATCGGGATTCGAACCCATAACCTTCCAGTCGGTAGTCCGTTGCGTTAACCACTATGCCACGGCGACTGGTCAATTTTCTTTATTAATACACACGCGCATATTCTCACTAACTCAACATTCCAAATATTCACACAATAGTTATAAACATCCAACACAAATGGCAGTGGCACTGTCTTAAAATCAACCCACACATACTGTCTATAGCTCACAAATATCTTCAGGCAATGGCATTAAGAGTCTATGAACTGGCGCTGCCGACGCTGAACATCACAAGTCGAAGGGTGCTCAGAGCAGCTGTAGTCAGAGGACGTACAAAAAAGAAATAACGAATCAAACGAAGTGAAGTGACGAAAACGAAATGACGAATCTGACTTCCTAGCTGCAGGGGTTTTGTCGATAAATGGCTGGCTTAGAGAGAGAAACACACACAGAGACATACAGTGAGAGAGAGAGAGAGAGAGAGAGAGAGAGAGAGAGAGAGAGAGAAAGAAAGACAGACAGACAGACAGACAGGCAGACAGACAGACAGACAGACAGAGACAACATTTGATTGAAAATGTGTGTGTGTGTGTGTGTGTGTGTGTGTGTGTGTGTGTGTGTGTGTGAGGGGGGGAGAGAAAGGGAGGAGGGAGGCAGGGAGAGGGAAAAAGAGAAAGAGAGAGAAAGAGAAAGCGAGAGAGAGAAAGAGAGAGAGAGAGAGGGAGAGAGAGAGAGAGAGAAACAAGGCGAGGAGAGGAAGGAAGAACAACGAAGAAGAAAGAAGCAGAAGAAGAAGAAAGACAAGAAAAAAAAAGACATTTCGGTTTCAGTTTCTCAAGATGTCGTCTCCATGGTCGGAATTCACTTATGCCACTATCGCAACGTGATGGAGAAGATTCACAATGATCACGGCACAAGCCTTAAGTCTGCACATAAACCTATGAGCTTGCCAGGTCCTGAGGTCCTACCTAACGTATAAGTTTAGTATCTTATACTAATGTTCTCGTATCAGTCTGCCATTGGAACAATCTTACCTACATTGTAATTACATGTGCATCTGCTAATCTCCTCTTTTGAAAATAGAGATAATAAAAGTAAAGAATACAAACAGAAAATATGAAATGTAAAATGAAAAGGGACTTAACAAAAACATAACCATCCATTAACACACAACAGTCTCACATTAAAAAAAAACCCCAGTCAGTATTGCACATAACCTTCATTATTTATATTAACAACAAATGGTGAAAATAATGTCTCCTTTATCATAGCTCCTCCAATCTATCATTTACCATAGATGAAAAGAAAAAAAGAAGAGAAATAGGGAGATAAATTAATAAGTAATGAATACGAATTAAGAAATAATTATAGCGCGCACACACACACACACACACACACACACACACACACACACACGCACACGCACACACACACACACGCATGCGCACGCACACACACACACACACACACACACACACACACACACACACACACACACACACCAAAAGAAAAAGAAAAAGAAGAAGAAGACGAAGAAGAAGAAGAAAAACAAGAAAAACAAGGAGAAAAAGAACAAGAACAAGAAGAACAAGAAAAAGAAGAAAAAGGAAAACAAGAAGAAAATCAACAAGAACAAGAACAAGAAGCTGAAGAGGGTTAAGAACAAGAACAAGAAGAGGTCGCATACGTGAAACAAAGACAGAAAATACTTATGCTGAAGAATAGTGGAAAACTATTAACGTGTGAGATTTATTTCTTGACTTGCCATTGTGCAGAAACTGTGTGCTGTCAAACTATAACAAAAGGTAACAGGATGAAACCATGCCTGACAAAAAGACATGAACAATGACACTGACTCTCCTAAAGGGCGATTTCATAGGAAGATCATTATTTCCTGATTGCCTGCTATTTTATTCCTTTTGTGCGAAGATTTGCACTAATCCTGACGGGAATTTTGACATTTTATTGTTTATCTATCTGTCAGTGTGTCTATCTAACTGTCTGTTTGTCTGCCTGTCTGTCTCTGTCTGTCTGTCTTCTCTCTCTCTCTCTCTCTGTCTGTCTGTGTTTCTCAGTGTCTCTGTGCTACTGTCTCTGTCTGTCTGCCTGTCTCTCTTTCTTTCTCTCTCTCTCTCTCTCTCTCTCTCTCTCTCTCTTCCTCTGTCAGTCTGTCTCAGTGTCTCTGTGTTTCTGTGTCTGTGTCTTTGTCAGTATCTCTGTCTATCTCTGTGTCTATCTCTTTGTCTGTCTGTCTGTCTCTGTCTCCGTCTGTCTCTGTCTCTGTCTCCGTCTGTCTCTGTCTGTCTGTCACTCTTTCTGTCTCTCTGTCTCTGTCTCTGTCTGTCTCTGTCTGTCTCTGTCTGTCTGTCTCTCTTTCTGTCTCTCTGTCTCTCTCTCTCTTTCTCTCTCTCTCTCTCTTGGGCATTTCAGTCAAGTGGATACTTAGAGCACGTCCGACAAGAGGGTCTTTGGTTCAATGCATCTAGACACCTTTGCCTTGGGGGTAAGGGATAGACCTTTTTTATTATCTTCCATGTCACCCGTTTCATGTGTTTGCCTGCAGAAAATGAAATATATACATTAAACATACTTCAGTACTATCAGTGGTTGACTTATGGAAAAAGAAAAAAAAAGAAAGAAAAAAAAAACACCCAACAGAAAAGCAATGGCAAATTTCAACGGAAGAGCATTTGAGATAAAATATTCTACCGTCGGGAAATTAAGTATTGTTTCATTATCTTTATCTCATTGATTGTTTCGTTTGTCTGTTTGTTTGTTAAATGCTTGTTTTTTTTCTTCTTTTCTCTTAGATGCTCTTTTATTGCAGTTTTTTTTTTAATATGATTTGATTATTTTTAATAAACGCAGTTCTAATTTCTTTTAATCTTTGTAAGCTTTCGTTGTATGTGTAGAATATCAAGGATTAGCTGTAAGACAGATCAATCAGGAAGTTATGCTTCAATCCATGAGTACTAACGTCTTTTCAAGTTTCCAGCTATTTCTCGCATTAGCAAGGGATGTGCACTGATGGCGATCACGTGGATCCAGCGGATGAGTAGGTGTAGTGGTCTTCAGCGTTTCCTGTGGGTCTTCATGTAGGATACAAGACTAATCATGGAGGCATGATTCTTCCGCAAGCAATGCATAAGAAGGGGTACTGCCGACTTGGGTTCTACTGCTGGTGGTCCTTCATCTGTTGAATAACTGCTAATCAGATGTGGTTGTGCCTTCTGTACACTGTTGTCACCAAGCTGATGTGGTCTGGGTTATGATTGCCCAGTTGACGGCATTGTAGCAGCAGGTTGCTGAGGTTGGTTTTAGCGGATCTTGTATCACTTTAGTGCTTTTCCCTAGTCATGGTGTCCTTGCTGCTGCTTTGTGTTCCAGATCATCTTTGAGATGTGGTCGAACAACGTGTCTTTTCCCAAACAAAGGTATCATTTGATGAGTAAGCACCCAGTGCTTGGTAAGCCATACTTGTTCAGAACTTCAGGGTTGGACAGTCGATCTTGTCACGTGAGGTTGCAAGTCTTACGCGAACATCTTTAGTGGAGCTGTCCCAGCTGTTGAATGTGCTGTCGTTTAGGATGAATTAAGTAGGACAGGTAAAAATAATGTCAATCCATAACGCATTTTCTTTTATTCAAACGTTTTTTATTCATTCTGAGCACAATATTAACAAATACAAAATTAAACAGCAAAAGTAAATGTAACCCTACAGCAACAATAATCCCAATTCATGCAAAATATCCAAATGGTTAATATACAAGTATATAATTATACACATTGCGTGAAATATAATTGACAACAGAAAATATATAACATGAAAATTAAACAACAAGAAACGTGTCATCATACACGAGGAGATTTTTGAGAATTCAGACAAGCTATCACATCTTATTACGTAAACTGACAATATGTGTATTATAGACTGAGTTAACAAGATCAAAGTTAAGTTGTTATCAATAGTAACCATGGTGACCATTTAGTTCTAAAAGTGGGCATAATCCATATCGGTTTTGCGCTGTGTTCTTCTGTCTAATATTTTCTGGCAAGATACCTTTTTAAAGAAATCATATTTCTTTTCAAATTGCATTTGTAAGTATACATTTGTTCAAAGAAGGATAGTCCAATCAAATGTCAGATGCGTGTACATACTTTCGTTGACACTATATGACAATGTTTTCACACAATCTAATTTTACACAGGTGATACATTCTCACTTCGAAAATTCTTCAATCCTTTTCCAGAATCGTCGCGCATTTACCACAAGATGTGTTTGTCATTTGGTTTTCATCTTAAATTCTGTAAGAAGGAAAAGTCTTCCAATACAAGCAGGACCAAGAATATCATCAATCTTAAAAACAAGCTCAGTGTATGTCAGGCATGCTAATCTATGGGTCTGAAGAAAGGATTAGTCTTCTGTTTGCAAACAAATACAGAGGCACCTCAGGATACGAGCGTCTCCCCATACGAGCAAATCAGGTTACGAGCAAAAAAATACCTGGAAAATTGGCCTCTGTATTCGAGCATTCGCTCGCGTTACGATCGACGTTGTGGTTACACCACGTGCTTCCCGCCGCTGCATCCCGCTCTCAGTGTGCGTTATTCTCTCGTAGCGGATGCATCTCTGCGTGCATTTGCACTTTTCGTTGTTTTTTTAAAAAAAAAATTATTATTCTTTTCTTTTTGTGGTTTATGTGAAGAAATTTTGTAACCCAAGATGTCGTCCAAGAAGATGGTTACTAAGGATAGTGCTGCTAAGAGGAAGAAGGATACAATTTCCATAGAATTGAAGAAGGAGATCATAGGAAAACACGTGCGTGGTCTACGTGTGGCTGATCTTTCCAAGTTGTTTGCAAAATTACTTTAATTCTGCATAAAATACCATGTTAATTTATTTTTATATTGATATTTTTGGGGTGTGGAACGGATTAATAGGATTTCCATTATTTTAAATGGGAAAATGAATTTTTGTTTGCGTTCATGAAAATAGGAACTGAAAAATGAAACCGTTGAATCGTTGGCAAGGTACGTTCGTAATTTAGTTAGTAAGATATCATGATCAACGAGATCAAAAGCTTTTTTAAAGTCTAGAAATACTGCTCCAGTTAATTTGCAGTCATTCATGGGTAATAACCAGGTGTTGGCATGCCGTGTTAGGGCTGTATGACAAGAGTGATTTTGACGGAAACCAGATTTCAGTGGATGAAGAAAACTTTTGGTTTCCAGGTAGTCTGAAAGGTGTTTATGGATATGTTTTTCTAAAGGCTTTGATAGGACAGAGAGAAGAGAAATTGGATTGTAATTAGTTATTTGTGAAATATCTTTCGTTTTTGGCCTTTTCCAGAGCTCTGGAGAATACGTTGTGTTTTATGCTGATGTTGTAAACATATATAAGTGGTTCCGTGATGTAGGGCAGAGACAGTTTTAGTATTTGGGGACTTATTTCATCTGGTCCTGATGATTTTTTTATTGTTCATTTTACTTATATACATTCCAGTTTCATGGACTGCTATACTGGGAATTCTTTTTAATGAACTTGTATTATTTGTCCTCTCTTTGCAAAAGTTAATAAGATTTTCAGAAGGGACATATTGATCAGTTAGAAATAGGATGGGTTAGTAATTTTGATACTGGCAGACAATGATCATTGAATTTGTTCGCTGTGAAATTGAGAGGCGTGCTTGGGAGCTTTTCCCCCACTTCCCTTAATAACTAAGTTCATTGCTCTCCATAGCGATGATACAAATTTACTGTTTTTTACCAGTCGATCAAAGAGAGACTTCTTGGCTTGACGGACCATTGATTTTTACCTTAGTACGCATCGTTTTGTATTGAATGAAGCGTTTTTCTTTCTTGAGGTTATCTCGCAATGCCATCGCATTGATAATGTCCGTTGATAGCCATGGGGGTATTGTTGGATGCTTTACTCTTTTCCGTCGTAGCGAGGCATGTTTATTTAAGACAGTCGTGAACAAGTTGTACCAAATGTCCAGGGCTTCGCTAGGATCACTAGGATTACTTGAGACAGAGTCAGAGAGAGAGAGAAAAACAGAGAGAGAGAGGGAGAGAGAGAGAAACAGAGAAACAGACAGACAGGCAGACAGACAAACAGTCAGACAGACAGACAGACCGACAGACAGACAGAGAGACAGACAGCGAGACAGAGAGAGAGAGAGAGAGAGAAGAGAGAAAGAGACAGAAGGACAGAGACAGGCAGACAGACAGACAGAGACAGAGAGAGACAGCCAGAGAGACTGATACACAGAGTGAGGCAAAGAGAGACAGACCCCTTTTGATGCTTGAGTTTAAAAATAATGAGGTGCACTCTAAAAGCTTTCTTAAAATCACTGAAATCACGATTCAGTTCTTTTCTTTACTCCAGTCACACTTGGGCTCAACAGGGGAACAGGAACAAAAAAGTGGGTGTTCTTTACAAGATGCTCAACTGCACTTGTCATTCTAAAGGACACACAATCTGTTTATATACACATTGGGAAATAAACTTTTTTGTCGTTTGCAGTTTGTTTGGAAGGGAATTCATGGCACTCGGACGATTGCATATACGCTCCACTCAAATTTGCCAGCAATAATTTGTAGACGCTCTTTTCCTGCGCAAGACACCTCACTGTCGGCTAATGTCTTGAAATGTGAAAGAGGGGTGAAGGGGGGGGGATGAGAGGGCCGTCTGAAGCATTAACTGACACCACCAGAATGATGGAAACGTTAAGATGGGCAGCCAGTAGGTCAGTTCTCTCTCCCTCTCTCTCTCTCTGTCTCTGTCTGTCTGTCTGTCTCTCTGTCACACACACACACAAACACAAACACACACACACACACACACACACACACACACACACCACACACACACACACACACACAAACAGACACACACACATATATGAACATATATAATTATATATATATGTATAATTATACACATATATATATGTATGTATATATGTACGTAAGTACTACGCAGGTATGTATGTATGTATGTATGTATGTATGTATATATGTATGTATGTGTGTATGTATATATGTACATAGTATGTATGTATGTATGCATGTATGTATGCATGTATGTATGTATGTATGTATGTATGTATGTAGGTATGTATGTATGTATGCATATATGTATGTATGTGTGCGTGTAAATTTCTTTTTCTTTTCTATTTTGCGGGCTCGGGTTGAACTCAAAGTCTCAGATGTTGAGTCCATGGTTGTATCAAAAGGACCAAGCAGCCTACATGTGAATGCGGCATGTCCAAGGGTTGAACATACTATCCCCTTTACAACTGAGCTAATTAGCTAATGGGCCACTGAGAATGGCGGAAAATGATTTGCCATCAGTATATGCCGTTCACACATAATGTAAGTTCTGTTTTTGTCTTCAAAATCTTGGTACGTATACCCCCCACTCCAACCTTCACCCCCACCCACAGGTATTCCTGGATAATAACAGAAAGACGTGAATTAGCAGAAAAAGGAAACAGATGTACATAGAAAATATCAGACAAATCTTGACAGCATTGTCTACTTCATGGGTTCAGACATATTTACTGTAAACGCAACACAACACGAAATGACGAAGCCATTTTACAAATTTCTCTCTATGATCTTCTTTGGACAAATTTACCACAGAAAACCTCTTTCCGGTTTATTTCTGTAGAAACAGATAGATGTGAAAATATCTGTGCATAAGTGAGAACATTTGTGGTGAAAGGGGAAGCATTCTTCCAGTATAAGAAACATACGTACAGTGCGAATGGTTCACCGAAAACTTGAATGCTTCAGAAAGAACAGCTGAACAATTTTCATGAGATGCACTGTTGCAGAGTGGGATTCATCAGCATAAAAATATCATTCAATGTTATGCTAACTGATGACAATGGTAAGTTGTAAGGTGTAGAGTGTAGGTGAAGAGAATTGGCCCAAGTACAGAGCCTTGGAGTACCCCATATGCAAATTTAACTGGCTGACATTTAGATTCATTTACCACGAATGACTGAAAGCAGTCGGACAGGAAGGACATTAACCACGAAAGAGCACTACACTAGATTTAAATGTGTTCTGCAGCCGAGAGAGAATGATGCGATAGTCAATGGAGTAGAAAGATCTAAAAGAATATGAAGGAAAATTCTCCTACATTTCGGTGAAAGTAACAAATCATTCATAATGTGAACGGAAGCAATTTTTCTGCTTAGTGTCAGTAAAGAAAATTTAAATCAAATTGACTGCTAGCGTTCGCGAAAATAGGGATCACAAATACACAACAGTAGAATGAGAACACGAATTCATCATGAAAAGCGCCATTTTTTCGACCAACTGGCCTCTATCGAGCGTAGACAAAAACAAGAAAATATTAAGTACACGAAAATTACAAGGGGGAGTGGAGCAGTAGCAAAACTTCCCTGATCTTCCAGCCTTTTTTATTGCTCATTGAAAAATCAGGCAAGGCTTGCTGGTTTTTGTTTGTTTGTTTGTTTTTTCTGTACGTTCTGTGTACTTATTCTTTTGTTGTCTTTTGTGTACTGTTGACAAAGGCCAGTTTGCACTTTTTCAAAGCATATTCGCGTTCTATTTATGTATGTAAAGCCAGTTTGCACTTTTTAAAGGCATATTCGCGTTCTATTTATGTATGTAAAGCCAGTTTGCACTTTTTAAAGGCATATTCGCGTTCTATTTTTGTATGTAAAGCCAGTTTGCACTTTTTAAAGGCATATTCGCGTTCTATTTATGTATGTAAAGCCAGTTTGCACTTTTTAAAGGCATATTCGCGTTCTATTTATGTATGTAAAGCCAGTTTGCACTTTTTAAAGGCATATTCGCGTTCTATTTTTGTATGTAAAGCCAGTTTGCACTTTTTAAAGGCATATTCGCGTTCTATTTATGTATGTAAAGCCAGTTTGCACTTTTTAAAGGCATATTCGCGTTCTATTTATGTATGTAAAGCCAGTTTGCACTTTTAAAGGCATATTCGCGTTCTATTTTTGTATGTAAAGCCAGTTTGCACTTTTTAAAGGCATATTCGCGTTCTATTTTTGTATGTAAAGCCAGTTTGCACTTTTTAAAGGCATATTCGCGTTCTATTTTTGTATGTAAAGCCAGTTTGCACTTTTTAAAGGCATATTCGCGTTCTATTTTTGTATGTTTCCAGTTTTCAATTGTCAGTGTTAGGATACTTCATATTTTTATACATGCGTCAACAAAACGTAAAAGCACAACGGAAATTGATGAATGGGTTAAAAATGGAGGAGGAGGCCGAGGAGACAGTGTAATATTGAACCAAGAAACACGAGATTCAAACCAAAGGCTGTAACTAAAAAGTGAACATTGGATTACAAAAAGGAAAGGAAAAATCATGCCAACATCCGTTTAACAATGCTTCTGATTTTCTGTTCGTGTCAAATAGATTGTGATGGATTTCTTCGCCTCCGGATGTCTTTGTGCGGAGCTATGTGTCGTCTTTTCTTTCAGGGGAGGAAAGCGCTTGACGTGACTAGCAAGAAAACAAAGACAAAATAATTCGCAATTGTAGACATATTTGTAGAAGGATGAAGCATTGCTGTTGCTGAAAAGGCATTCTTTCCATTTTTTTATCATTCTCAGAAGCAGTCTTTTTATCACATTTATTCCCACTCTTGTTTTTGCCTTTTCAACTTGATTCATTTTCAATCTTCTGTGTACTTTTGTTTTTAGATTTCCATTCTTGTTTCTGACTTTTCAATCTGAGTTACTTTTAATCTTCTGTGATTGTTTTTAGGATGTTATTTAATATTACCCAGTAAAAATACATGTGTGTGCATGTATGTATGTATGTGTGTGCGTGTGTATGTTCGCATGCGTGCGTGTGCGCGCGCGCGCGTGTGTGTGTGTGTGTGTGTGTGTGTGTGTGTGTGTGTGAGTGTGACTATGTGTGCCTTGTGCCTGTGTGCGTGTATATTTGTGACCAAAAATAGTGCTAGCAAGATTTTCTCCACTTTTTCTAGGTGGATCTTTGGTCAAATTTTTGGTGAAGTTTTGGGATTGCCTAATTCTTGAGCGCTATATGTGATTTCTGCATACATCTCCAAAGAAGGTTAATTTCTTTTTAAGGATGAACTGCACAAGTTTTCTCTGAATTTTCTGTTCGTTGAGTATGCTCTTGTCACTTCTCTTCTCTTTCCTTCTCACCGTTAAGAGTCGTCTATAGAACAACATTTCGGTTGAATGTAGTTTCTTTATTTCTCTTTTTGAATATCCATCCATCATCTCCTTAGGTCATGATAGTTCAGACTAGACGTCATTATTATCATTTTTAGTTTTGTGTCTATCGTTTTGTCTTTCCAGATGTTTGTGGGACATATCATCCGGTCTTTTTGTGTTTCTTTTTTGTTTTGTTTTTGTTTTGTTTTTGTCGTGCCAATTTTAGCGTTGATGTCGGTGGAACAGTCTCCATCGTTGGATTAAATCGATCCTGAATATTTGAACTGGCGTACTTCTTCCATTTTATCTTGACCTATACAGTTACAGTTGGATTTGGCAGGACCCGGGCCATCGTGTGAAAACTTGGTTTCCTTGGCATTCAGTGTAAGGTTCTTCTGTCCCCTGTTCTTATTCAGGACATTTATCACAGATGACACCTCCTGATCATTGTTTGCACTGACGGCTGAGGTTTAAGATTTTTTTTAACCTCTCACAACTTTTATGCCGTTTTCTTTCAGGTGTTAGCGTAGTGTTTCATTATCCATACCCCTCCCCCCACTTCACAATTGAAGGCCGTACCAGTGCATAGGCTTTGCGTAGGCGCGGATAGTCTACCAAATACTTGCTGGCAGATTTCGGTGGAGTGCAAGTGAAATTGTCCAATTGCAATGAAACCCTCTTGAACAAACTCCAAATTCCAAACTCCAAAGTCCAGTTCCTACATGGTAATCAGCAGTGACTGTGGACTTCTCAGGTGGAATATTAACGATTAAAACAGTGACAATAGTACTGGGGGGGGGGGGGGGAGTCTTCCTGCCCTGAAACCGTGGTTTCAGAACACTCTGGTCTCTCTGCATCCGCAGACACATGTTTGATTTGAATGTTTGAAAAGTGCTCAGTTTAGGTAGTTGTTGTTCCGTGTCGCCTTGCTCTTGTTTTCTTTCCTTCCAAACTTAACGCATTTTACGTTTTGTCATTGGTCTTCACCCTTGATCAAAATGTTATTAAGATACGTCCATAAGGAGCTGCAAAAAACTTGTTCCCATATTCGCCTCACAAATAGATATGCAAACACACGCGCGCGCACACACACACACACACAACACCACACACACCACGCACACACACACACACACCCATACACACGCGCGTGCACACACACACACACACGCACGCACACACGTAAGCACACACACGCACGCACGTGCATACAGACACACACACACACACAATATATATATATATATATATATATATACACATATACGCACAGGCACACACAAACACTTTCACGCACACACACATGCACACACACACGCACACACACACTCATGCACACACGGACACACGCACTCACGCACCTACACACACAGAGACACATAAACATGCAAACACACACACATGCACGCACGCACGCTCACACAACACACACACACACACACACACACTAAACATGCAAACACATAAACATGCACGCACGCATGCTCACACACACACACACACACACACACACACACACACACACACAGCACGCACGCACGCACGCACGCACACACGTATCATCATCATCATCATCATCATCCAGAATAGCGCTATATAGATTTATTATTATTATTATCATCATCATTATCATCATCATCGTCATCATCACCATATGTCCTGCCGCATGGCGTTGGCGATCATGGTCCTCCATTCGAATCTATCCCTTGTCCTTGCAAGTACATGAACATCTCCTGCCTTCTCTGTCCTCAACCACTCT
Source organism: Monoplex corrugatus (assembly GCA_030674185.1). Taxonomy (NCBI): domain Eukaryota; kingdom Metazoa; phylum Mollusca; class Gastropoda; order Littorinimorpha; family Ranellidae; genus Monoplex; species Monoplex corrugatus. Next base: position 59,710,475 of record CM060305.1, read on the forward strand.
GAAAGTCTGTCCAACATTTTCTCCCTGGGTCTACTTGGTGCTCTCCCTCCGCCCCTCCAGTTTTCCAGCTTTATGTAAACATAACACGGAAAATTAATAATCAAATTGTTTTTCCACACACAAGCCCTCCGGCAGACATGAAAAAATGTTATCTTTATTAGAAAAAGAAGATTAAAAAAGCATTGTTCAAATTGCCTCTGCAGAAAAAAAAAATCTTAAAATATGCAGCGCTGGTCCAGACAGGTTACAAGAGAGAGAGAGGAAACAATGGGCCTTTGTATTCAAATGCCCTTCAGGACTGAAAAAGCAATTTTTGACAGATTTCCCTCGGCTGTTTCTTCCATTCTTTTTCCATCCAATCATTTGGCCTCTGTCTTCTTGTGTCCAAGGATTGATGGGACACATGCACTGGCTGTGCATGATGTATTCTGTGCCACACAGACGGAGCTGAATGGGCAGCTTAGACCTCGAAACATAATGGTTCAGGCGTTCGCCTGCCAATAACTACACTCTCAACATTCCAGGGTTCGTTTCCTGTTGAGGCTTTGACTTTTCTCCTCAGTTTGATGGGAAAATGGAACTGAACGTCTAGTCCTTCTAAAGGAGATGAAAAACAAGTCGGACCCGTGCGTCTTCTGGCCTGCACACGCTAAAGACCCCATGCCAGTTGAAAATGGTGAATAGCAGGGCTCTCGACCTGGTATGAAACTTTGGAGAGATAGGTTGATTTTCTAATTCCTCCTTAAATGCCAAATTGCCTGCCCTGCCTGCCTTTTACAAAGTCATTGTCAAAAACAAAATAGACGTGACAATGCATAACGGTGACGCCCTCTCAAAAGGGAAAGCAGTCCCGACGTTCGCATGGTAAATCCACTGTGACAAAAGAAATAAATATGAATATGAATATGAATATGAATATGATATGAATATGAATATGAAACTCAAGATCTGAAAAGTATATCATTTCAGCCAGCAACGTGAGGAACTCTAGCTTCCAAGTCATATAGAGACTATAGAGATTGCGACAAGGTGGGTTGATTGGAACATCTGCCTATGACCTCATAAAGCAATTCTCAGTTTCTGGAAAGACGAGGACCAGAGGCCTAAAGAGGCAATGGCAGAAACAGCTGAAAAGAGTTTGATCTGGATCTGATTGACAATGAACAACAATGAACGTCATAATGTGTAAAAATTTCTCTATGTACAACAGGTGTCTGATAGCTAAGTGGTTAAGATATTTGTTGCACCAGTGATTTGACCCTGAGGCACTTCCTACCTTGAAGACACGGGTTCAAATCCAAAAGAGGAAAAACGGTGACAGCAGAAAGGTATCCCGGAGTCGTGACTTGAATGCATTCCAGTCCACTTAGAATGTAAGGATTTTAGGGTCCAAACGCTTACATGAAGGGGCTTTCTTCTTTGAGGACCTTCAGCTGTCCAGCTGTCCTCAGAATTTATTGCTACTGTTGAAAAATTGATGGGACTGATTGAATGTGTTCACATGTTTCTTTTTTACTGTGTGACAGCTTATTACACTCAGGATCTAATGTTCGTATCCCAGCCGCAACCTGACAAATGAAAACTGATCTGTGTAACGAGCTGACATTCTTCCCAGGTATTGTCATCGTGATCCTTAATTTCATCATCAGATCTCTGTTTAAACTACACAGAGACACAGACGACTAGCACTGTCTGTCTACAGAACAGCACGTGGTCCTGATCAAGCTCTGCATCGGCTACAACCGGCTTAGCCCACGCATGAATCGCAAGTTCAATCTGATGCCTTCACAAGCTTGTCCCTGCGGTACGAGTAAAGAAGGATCAGACAGCTGAATCCAAATACGAGTAAAGAATTATACAGCTGAATCCAGGTGCGAGTAAACAATGAGACAGCTGAGTCGGGTACGAGAAAAGAACAGAATTAGCTGAATCCTGGAACGAGTAAAGAAGAATGAGACAGCTGAATCCAGGAACGAGTAAAGAAGAATGAGACAGCTGAATCCAGGTACGAGTAAAGAAGAATGAGACAGCTGAATCCAGGAACGAGTAAAGAAGAATGAGACAGCTGAATCCAGGATCGAGTAAAGAAGAATGAGACAGCTGAATCCAGGTACGAGTAAAGAAGAATGAGACAGCTGAATCCAGGAACGAGTAAAGAAGAATGAGACAGCTGAATCCAGTACGAGTAAAGAAGAATGAGACAGCTGAATCCAGGAACGAGTAAAGAAGAATGAGACAGCTGAATCCAGGTACGAGTAAAGAAGAATGAGACAGCTGAATCCAGGAACGAGTAAAGAAGAATGAGACAGCTGAATCCAGGATCGAGTAAAGAAGAATGAGACAGCTGAATCCAGGTACGAGTAAAGAAGAATGAGACAGCTGAATCCAGTACGAGTAAAGAAGAATGAGACAGCTGGCCGGATCCAGGAACGAGTAAAGAAGAATGAGACAGCTGAATCCAGGTACGAGTAAAGAAGAATGAGACAGCTGAATCCCGGTACGAGTAAAGAAGAATGAGACAGCTGAATCCAGGAACGAGTAAAGAAGAATGAGACAGCTGAATCCAGGTACGAGTAAAGAAGAATGAGACAGCTGAATCCAGGTACGAGTAAAGAAGAATGAGACAGCTGAATCCAGGTACGAGTAAAGAAGAATGAGACAGCTGAATCAGGAACGAGTAAAGAAGAATGAGACAGCTGAATCCAGGTACGAGTAAAGAAGAATGAGACAGCTGAATCCAGATACGAGTAAAGAAGAATGAGACAGCTGAATCCAGTACGAGTAAAGAAGAATGAGACAGCTGGCCGGATCCAGGAACGAGTAAAGAAGAATGAGACAGCTGAATCCAGGTACGAGTAAAGAAGAATGAGACAGCTGAATCCAGGTACGAGTAAAGAAGAATGAGACAGCTGAATCCAGGTACGAGTAAAAAAGAATGAGACAGCTGAATCCAGGTACGAGTAAAGAAGAATGAGACAGCTGAATCCAGATACGAGTAAAGAAGAATGAGACAGCTGAATCCAGGTACGAGTAAAGAAGAATGAGACAGCTGAATCCAGGTACGAGTAAAGAAGAATGAGACAGCTGAATCCAGGAACGAGTAAAGAAGAATGAGACAGCTGAATCCAGTACGAGTGTGTGGGTGCGTGTGTTTGTCCAAATATGTTTTAATGCATGAAACCATTGATATGGCAAACCTACCCCCACCACACTTTTTTCATATAAAGGGCAACGAGCAATCTTTGATATGGAACATCTGCGCTATAATACTAGAATCACTTATCAACAATCACCACAATCTATGTTTTCTAATTCAGAGAACCGAGAAATCAGCACGTACCGTGTTCTGCGGCTCATCAAGCCTTACTCTTGTTGTGATGGTTGTTTCGAGAGATTTTGAGATGTGTTGGAGAAAGAAGGTTCAGTTCAGTTCATATTGCTTAAAGCCCAGCCGACCACTAGAGCCATATCAGGGCTCACACACGTCAAAAGAGAGAGAGAATAAAAAGGTGAGCGTCGTGATGATAATGTCATGAAAGCGGCGCAGACAACAAGAAAATGATAAAACAGACAAAATGATCAAACATAACTACATGAATATACAGTGAGATAAATAGACAACAACAACAACAAATACAGAGATGGAACAATTATTGAATAAATGAATAGCTAATAAATAAAAACCGATAAGTAAATACACACGAAATAGATAAACAAGCAAATAAATAAACAAATGGATAAATGAATAAGTAAATAAATAGATAGATTACTAAATGAATGAATAGACAGATAAATAAATGAATAAACAACTAAGAAATAAACAAATAAACAAATCAATACATACACATTAAATAATAATTAATAAATGAATAACAACTTGACAAACAATTCAATAATTCGTTGTACGTGTTATGTCCTGGAGATATGATGCTGAAATCCAGGTTTGAAAACGTTTTCTTCCCGATAAATAATTAAAAAAGAAAACATGGACTCCATTCATCAATTGTCCTTTGGGATGGAAGATGTAATTCTTGCATTATTTATCCTAGCTTCCTTTCTTTCAATCCTGAAAAATGGATGAACACTTGACTGAGTGCATGTGCGTGTGTGTGTGTGTGCATGTGCGTATATGCGATGCGTACGTGTGTGTTTATGTATGTATGTGTGTATGTGTGCGTGGTGTGTGTGTGTGTGGTGGTGTGTGTGTGTGTGTGACCGCGTGGGTGTTGTGTGTGAATGTGGTGTGTGTGTGTGGTGTGTGTGTGTGTTTTGTGTGTGTCTGTGTGTATGTGTGTGTGTTTGTGTCTGTGTGTGAGTTTGTATGTGCACGAGCGTGCTCGAATGTGTATACATGTGTGTACATGTATTGTGTGTGTGTGTGTGTGTGTGTGTGTGTGTTGTGTGTGTGTGTGTAGTGTGTGTTGTGAGTTGTGTGTGAGTATGTGTGTGCGTGAGTGTGTGTGTGTGTGTGTGTGTGTGTGTGTGTGTGTGGATCTGCCCTAGTGTGTGTGTTGTGTGTTGCCATATGTGTGTGTGTTGTGTGTGTGCCGCATATGGATGTGTTGTGTTGGTTGTGTGTGTGTGTGTGTGTGTGTTGTTTGTGTGTGTGTGTTGTGTGTTGTGTTGTGTGTGTGTGTGTGTTGTGTGTGTTGTGTGTGTGTGTGTGTGTGTGTGTCCTTGGCTTGAGTGCAGTGTGTGTGGCGAGTAAGCGTGTGTGTGTGTTTGTGTGTGTGTGTGTGTGTGTGTGTGTGTGTGTGTGTGTCTGTGTGATGGCGAGTGTGTGTTGTATGTGTGTGTGTGTGTCTGAGTGTGTGTGTGTGTCTGAGTGTGTGTTATGTGTGTGTGGATGCATGAATCAGTGTGAGTGTGCATGAGTGCGAGCGTGTATGTGTGTGTGTGTGTGTTGTGTGTTGTGTGTGTGTGTTGTGTGTGTGTGTGTGTGTGTGTGTGTGTGTGTCGTGTGCGTTATTGCTCTCTCTGTTCTACTGTGTTTATGTGTTTCATAGACAGAAAATATTCAAATATAGATAAACAATGTGAATCTAACAGATGGACAATCTTTTAAAACAATATCATGTCCTCAATATATCAAGCAATCAGTCAAGTATCTAACGTAGCAAATAAGAAAAATCAAGAAACTTAAAGCATATATTTGGGGGCTTATGCGGTTAGTTTGCACCAATGCAATTGTCAGTACTTATTTGAAATGATTTAGATATGCCGTTTGAATTTAAAGAGTTTGTTTGAATCTTTGTAAAATGTAAACTGCTTGCTTGTTCGAATGTTTCTGTTCTCAAGAAATAAAAAACAACAAATGTCTAAATGATTTTTGTGCGTGAAATTGAAGGTAAATGTATATACTACAGAACAGAATTTGTCCCAGTTCTGAACCTTGGGTAATTCCATACGTAATACGCAGCCTATCCAAATGAAAGTATCTATGCATACTGTTTGCTGACTTTCCAAAAGAATGATGAACTTAGTATAATGTGACATAAAAAATGTGTTCTTTGGTTTTGTTTCTTTTTTTCAAAAAAATTATGTACGATAATTTTAAAAGCTTTTGCGAAGTCCACAAAGAGAGCTCTGCAGGATATGTTTCCATTGATATTGTTCAACCATTTCTTCGACTACGTTAGTGAGAACTGTGTCTTGAGTAATTTTCTTAGCATCCGGATTTGTGGAGTGGTAGCTTTTTAGTTCTGCTTTGTTTTTGTAGAAGAGTAGACCTACAAGCTACTGATAAAAACCATAGACCAAAATATGAAAATGGAGCTGAGAAAATAAACAACAAAAAGGAGCAAATCAACATCAGACAAAAATAAACAAGCGAAGATACAAACAAACAAATAAACAAACAGAATAAAGCAAATTGTATCTAAAATTGTGATGATGAACACTTAGATACAACATATCTGGAAATAATTCGGAAAACATTGACTTTAAAACAATGGTACCATTCATCAAACTTTCCTTCAGGACAGGAGGTGTTGTTTATGATACATCAACCTCCACTTTCCCTTTTTTAGCCCCTAAGAATTGGAATAGATATGTGTGTGTGCATGTGTGTGTGTGTATGTGGTGTGTATGTGTGTGTGTAGTGTGTGTGTGTGTGTGTGTGTGTGTGTGTGTGTGTGTGTATGCCTGTGTGTGTGCGTGTGCTCGTGAGTGTGTGTGTGTGTGTGTGTGTGTGTGTGTGTGTGTGTGTGTGTGTGTGTGTGTGTGTGTGTGTGTTCATTTGTTATTTCTTTTAACGTCTATTCATATATACATTACCTGTGCTGGTAAAATACTAAATTAGGAAAAAGGTTGGGGAAGAAGGGGAACATTAAAATGTCGTGACCAAGGAAACGCTAACCTGACATCAACAGAGTGATTTGAGATGAGCAGTGAATATGCCACTTTTTATGCTGAAGGCTGGAATTTCCAATATCGAATATGCACGTTAAAGATCCTGTATGTTACACCAGTGTTTGATGGCTTGTGGAAACATGAAAACACCCAGCTGACACGTCCACTGAAGATGCAGACTTTGCAACAGCATAGTAAAGTGTGGTCAGCTCGCCTGACTTTATCATGTTACATGTTATATTCAGGAAGTCCAAAAGGGTTTCTTGATTACTTTGATAGTACACAAGAAGTCCAAATAAATTTATAGAACAGCTCGATCCTAAAAAAAAGAAAAGTTCATGGCAATACTGTGTAAACACTTGAGTGCATGCGTCAATCACCTGAGTTGTAGCTCGCATTGATGATTGTGCAGTTATCCAGTTTAGTTCTTATCTCAAGGAAGCACACGTTCTCTTGGTCTCCTGTTACGACTGATTTTTTCTGTATTTTTTTTTTAATAAACCTGGACTGAGTTTTGAGGAGATTCCTAACCTTATCTCTTTCCTGACTGAGGGCTATTATTCCTGGTACTAGTGTTGCATTTCCTTGCTGATCAATCCATGATTTTCATTTCCTTTTGATGGATTTAATGTCGTAGATTGTTTTCTTTTCTCTCTCTCTCTCTCTCTCTCTCTCTCTTCTCTCTCTCTCTCTCTCTCTCTCTCTCTCTCTCTCTCTCTCTCTCTCTCTCTCTCTCTCTCTCTCTTTACTGAAAACAAACTGGGCTTTAATTAAGTCGATATGATATTGAACGCACCAGAGACACATCATACTACTTATCGAGTGAAGGTTACCCATGGACCACTACAACATGATAGAGAGAGAGAGAGAGAGGGGGGGGCAGAGAGACAAACACAGAGACAAACAGAGATGGAGAGACAGAAAAACAGAGACACAGAGGCACAACAACATGGGAGAGAGAGAGAGAGTGAGAGAGAAAGAGCAGAGAGAGAAAGACAGACAGGCAGATGGACAGAAGGACAGATAGAGAGAGACTGAGTGAAAGACAGAAGAGAGAGGTGGTGTGTGTGTGTGTGTGTGGAGAGAGGAGAGAGAGAGAGAGGAGGAGTGTGTGTGCGGGTATATGTGTGTGTACGCGCACGCGCACACGCACACTCACGTAAGTTTGCTATTCCCAGTTGATAACACTGATAACCTTGTAAAGACAACTCGCTTTTTAATGGACGTTCATGCTAACCGCGTGAAAAACAAACTAGCTGTGTTATGGATGTTCCTGATCCCAGTAATGGTGTTAGCGGCCAGATCAGACAGGTCAGACGTCTAGGTCAGAAGGCGAGCAGATTCACAGCACTAGCTTCAATAACAATACAGGGCCCGCATTACCATTTGTTAACGTGACTGATCATGTCTGGCGTGATTAGTTATGTTCAGAGTCTGGAGTTCGGAATCAGTTCAAAACAGATTCATTCACTCAGACAATTCAATAAAAATCTGCCAGTAAATAAATGTCGAAGCTTTTTTGTTTCTTTCTTCTTTTTTTTCATTTTCAGTTTCGCTTTCTCTTTTCACTGAAAAAAACGGGGCTTTAAGTCGATATGATATTAAACGTAACAGAGACAATCATACTCCTCATAGAGTGAAATTCGCCCATGCATTACTACAGCATGAGAGAGGAGAGAGAGAGAGAGGAGAGAGAGAGAGAGAGAGAAAGAGAGACAGAGACAGAGATAGAAAGAGACAGAGACAGAGAGAGAAGTGGGTAGGGGAGAGAGACAAACACAGACAGAGAAAGATGGAGAGACAGAAAGACAGAGTCATAGAGGCACAGAGACAAAGGAGAGAGAGAGAGAGAGAGAGAGAGAGACAGAGACAGAGACAGAGACAGAGACAGAGACAGACAGACAGACAGACAGAGACACAGACAGAGAGAAGGGGGGAGTATGTGTGTGTGTGTGTGTGTGTGTGTTTGTGTGTGTGTGTGTGTGTGTGTGAGTGTGTGTGTGTGTGTGTGTTGTGTGTGTGTGTGTGTGTGTGTGTGTGTGTGGTGTGCACGCGCTCTTGGTCGCGTACTTTTGCTATTCATAGTTGATAACATGATAACATTGTAAAAATACAAACTCGCGTTTTAATGGACGTTCACATCAACTCGTGAAAAGACTAAACTCGCTTTTTAATGGACGTTCATGCTAACCTCGTGAAAAACAAACTAGTTGTGTTATGGATGTTCCTGATCCCTGTAATGGTGTTGGCGGCCAGGATCAGACGGGCCAGACGTCTAGGTCAGAAGGTGATGCAGATTCACAGCTGTAGCTTCAATCACAGTACAGGGCCCGCATTACCATTTGTTAACGTGACTGATCAGTGTCTGGCGTGATTCGGAGTTCATAGTCGGAATCAGTTCAAAAGGGATTCATTCACTCAGACAATTCAACCCAAATCTGCCAGTATCAAATGTCGTAGCATTTAAAAAAAAAAAATTTCTCTCTGTTTTAACTGAAAACAAACTGGGCTGTAAGTCGATATGCTACTAAAAGTAACAGAGACACATCATACTCATTATAGAGTGACATTTACCATCTACCACTACAACATGAGAGAGACAGACAGACAGACAGACATAGATAGAGACAGACAAAGACAGAGACAGGGACAGAGGTGGGAGAAGGGGAAAGAGACAAACACAGAGACAAAGAGAGGTGGAGAGACAGAAAGACAGAGTCACAGAGGCACAGAGACATAGGGGAGAGAGAGACAGAGACAGAGAAAAACAGAGAGAGACAGAGAGAGACACAGAGAGACAGAGACAGAGAGAAAGAAAGTACGAGGGAGAGAGAGAGAGAGAGACAGATAGACAGACAGAGACAGAGATAAAAAGAAAGAGAGAAAGAGTGTGTGTGTATGTGTGTGTGTGTGTGTGTGTGTGTGTGTGTGAGTGTGTGGGTGTGTGTAGGTGTGGGGGGTGCGCGCGTGTGCGTGTGTGTGCGTGCGTGTGCCCGCGTACGCTCACGTACGTTTGCTATTCCCAGTTGATTACATTGATAACCTTGTGAAACAACAAACTCGCTTTTTAATGGACGTTCACATTAACCTCGTGAAAAACAAACTAGCTGTGTTTTGGATGTTCCTGATCCCTGTAATGGTGTTAGCGGCCAGGATCAGACAGGTCAGACGTCTAGGTCAGAAGGCGATGCAGATTCACAGCACAAGCTTCAATCACAGTACAGGGCCCGCATTACCATTTGTTAACGTGACTGATCAGTGTCTGGCGTGATTAGTTATGTTCGGAGTCTGGAGTTCGGAATCAGTTCAAAAGGGATTCATTCACTCGGACAGTTCAACCCAAATTTGCCAGTGATTATCTGGCAGACTCCTTCATCTTGACATGAACTCTTTTGTGGTGGCAAGGTACTAAAAAATTTCCAGTAATTAACTAGCACACTCCTTCATCGTGATATAAACCCCTGTGCTGGCAAAGTACTGAAAATCTGCCAGTAATTATATGGCAGACTGCTTTTTCTTAATTTAAAACTCACTGCACTGGGAAAGTACTGAAAATCTCCCAGAAATTATCTACCAAAAAGTGCTGAAAATATCCCAGAAATTATCTACAAACTCCTTCATCCTGACATAATACTCACCTGTGCTGAAGAGGTACTGGATTAGGGAAGAGGGTGGGGAAGAAAGAGGGAAAATGAAATGTCGTGACCAAGAAACACTAACCTGACATCAACAGAGTGATTTGAAATGGGCAGTGACTAGGCTAGTTTTTTTCTATTGTGAAGGCTGGAACTGAAATCAAAACATCAGATCTCATGTCCATGGCTGTATCAAAAGAATC
>CM060305.1:59723163-59733163 GCA_030674185.1 Monoplex corrugatus
TGTCTGTCTGTCTGTCTCTAACTCACTCACTCACTCTGTCTGTGTGTCTGTCTCTCTGTCTGTCTGTCTGTCTCACTTTCTGTCTGTCTCTCGTTCTCTGTCTCTTTCTCTCTCTTTCTCTCTGAAATGAAACATATTAAACGTAACAGACACACATTATACTACTTATCAAATGAAATTTACTCGTGCACCACTACCACATGATAGATAGAAAGAGACGGGGAGAGAGAGACGTGGGAGAAAGAGTGAGAAAGAGAGAGAGAGAGAGAGAGAGAGAGAGAGAGAGAGAAATACAAAGACAAAGAGAGACGGAGAGGAAAAAGGACAGACACAGAGGCAAGAGATATGGCAGAGAGCGAGAGACAAAGAGAAGGGGAGAGAAAGAGAGAGAGAGAGAGAGAGAGAGAGAGAGAGAGAGAGAGAAAGAGATGTGACGTGTGTTGACAGTAAACAGCGTGCGGATAACAGCACGGCATGATATTCGTTTAAATGATAACTGATTGCTGTTCACTGTGAAATGTATATAAACTACGCACAAAAAGTTAAGGATCACTTGCACAAAAATTCATAACTTTCAAAATAAGAAAGCCAATGCGTTGAAGTTTGGCAAACATTTAATTCCATGCTTTAGTGATAACGAAACACAATTGCCTTCAATTTCGAGCAATCGTTTGGTGTGTACATTTGATCAAAGTGGGTACGTATCGAAATTTGATTTCCCAAAGTCATTGAAATCACAAGACAGGGCATTCTGATGCTCCCAAAAGTTCAGTAATGAGTGTAACCGCCATGGCTGTTCTGGCACTCGATGCAGCGAGTCCTCATCGAGTTGACCAGGTTGGTGAAGATCCTCTGTGGAAGCGCCTGCCACTCAGCCTGCAGCATCTGGCAGAGGTGTTGGGCATCCCTGGGAGGGGGGTGGTTGCTCCTCACTTTGCGATCCAGCTCATCCCAGAGCTTCTCAATCGGGTTGAGATCGGGACTGCATGCTGGCCACTCCATTCTGTTGACTCCAGACTGCTTCAGGAAGTCGTTGACCACCCTTGCCCTGTGGGGGCGAGCGTTGTCATCCTGGTAGACAGCCGTCGGTCCCATCTGCTGCAGTGTAGGCACAGCCAGCGGTCGAAGGATCTCATCCCGGTATCGGAGGCCAGTCAGGTTACCCTGTACATGATACAAGGGTGTTCTTGGTGAAGGCTGAAGGCCCCCCAGACCATTACAGAACCTCCACCAAAGGCCACCTTTTCTTGGACAGTGGTGTCAATAAAGCGTTGACCTGGGCGCCTCCAGACCATCAGTCGGCTGTCGTTGTGGTTCATGGTGAAGCGTGATTCATCACTGAACAGGACCTGGGACCATTGCTGACGTGTCCACCTCACGTGACGTCTGCAGAAGGCGCGGCGTGCTGCCCTATGGGCTGGAGTTAAGCGTGGCCGTACAGCTGGGCGACGAGAACGGAGGTTAAACCCATGAAGGCGGTTCCGTATGGTCTGCTGGCTGATGTTGATGTTAGTAGCCACCCTCAGCTGCCTTCGAATGATGCTGGAAGAGGCTGTTCTTGTCTGCAGGGCTTGTCGTTCAATGAGACGATCTTCACGTGGGTTTGTCTTCTTCGGTCGACCAGATCTGCGTCTTTCATGGACCCTCCCAGTGGCTGTGAAGCGTTGAATCAGTCTGACAATGACCGAGATGGACACCTGAAGTCGCCTGGCCACTTCTCGCTTGGGAACACCATCTTGGAACCATGCAACAGCTCGTCCCCTCTCAAACTCGCTCAATTTTCGTCGTGGAGGCATTGTCTGATCAGGCCTACTACTGGTGGAATGTCTTCTTATAAAGCCAAGCAAGAGACAGCATCTCACACATAAACAGCAGTGCTTGCACGTGCATAATGGTTTTTCCATCTGGCTTGTGCAATGTGTTCAGGCAGAACGGTCCAAAACAAGGTCCTTTTTCGCAAGTTTCCGCTTTTCCGTTTGCGGCCAAGCTCATTAGTAGAGAATCCCGTGCAATTTTCGCACTAACACAACATCGCCCACTTACAGCTGAACAAGAATTCATAACAATTTGGCTGGACTGAGAAATAAATAACAGTAGCGAACTGAGTTTATTACGCACCTGTTTTCTCATAGTGATCCTTAACTTTTTGTGCGTAGCTTATATAGACAGTTGAGAATCAGACAGTGAGGAGTAAAGACGAAAAAGCATTGCCCTGTCTTCCGAGTTGGCTGTAGAAAGAACGAAACATGGTGTCAGAATCGTGATTACGAACTCTAACAAAAATCCAGAATATTGAAGACTAAAGTTCAACCATGGAAGATGAACAAGATGAGAGAAGAGCCAGTCGACGACATGCCAAGATTCCCTTGCCTCCTAAACTTGATGTGAATGGAGGAAACCTGCAGAGCAGCTGGAGGAAATTCAAGAGGCTTTGGGACAGCTATGAAATTGTGACAACACAGACAGAAGAAGACTCAACATACAGAACAGCAGTTTTTCTTTCTTGCATCGGGCTGGATGCTATGGACATCTATGAAGGATTGGCATTTGCTAATGAAGCTGAAAGAAATGACATTGACACTGTTCTCCAGAAATTCGAAGAATACTGTGTGGGTTCAACCAATGAAACTTACGAAGCATTCAGATTCAACTGCAGACATCAAGCAGCAGGAGAATCTATCTTCAAAGAAAAGACGACAGCAAAGCAGTATAGCAAAGGAAACAAACCAGAGTACAGAGAGAAATGTGGATATTGTGGTGGAAAGCACCCAAGAGCAAAAGAGAAATGTCCAGCATTTGGAAGAAAATGCAAAGCTTGTGGAGGAAATAATCACTTTGCTTCATGCTGCAGAACACCCAAGAAAAATCAAAAGAAAACAAGAGTTCGGCACTTCGAAGAAGAAGAGACTGACACTGAAAGCGATAATGAAATCCTCGGGATCGAAGACAAAACCAGAAAAAAGGAGAGAAACATACGAGCAAAAATGCTGATAAATGAGATGCCAGTAACATTTCTTCTTGACACAGGTGCAACAACAAACGTGATGTCTGAGAGCCTGTACAGAGAAGTCACAGGAGATGAAAGAAAGTCTGACCTGCAAGAGACGAAGAAGAAGCTGATGATGTTCAACGGAACAGAAATGAAGCCTGTGGGGGAGATAGTGCTGCGAGTGAAAAACCCCAAGAACAGAAGGAAATACAAAGTCAACTTCGCGATCACCAAAACGGACTGTAAGCCAGTACTGGGACTGAAAGCTGTACAGCACATGCAATTGTTGACGATCAATGAAGAGAACATTGCAACGATAGCGGCGAATCAGAAAGAGGAGGAAAATGCAAAAGATATGCTCACAAAGTACAACGATGTCTTTGAAGGAGAAGGAAAACTCAAAGGGAAATTACACCTAGAAACAGACCCCAGTATTGCTCCAGTGAAGATGCCTTGCAGAAAGTGGCCGATAGCAGTGCAAGAAAAAGTGAAGGACGAGCTGAAGAGGTTGAAAAAACTGGACGTGGTCACTAAAGTAGACACGCCAACAGGAGTGGATAAGCAGTTTGGTCGTAACAACAAAGAGCAATGGGAAAGTCAGACTGTGCATCGACCCTAAACCACTGAACAAAGCCCTCAGGAGAAACGAGTACCCCATGCCAACCATTGATGACGTACTGCCTCTCCTCAAAGATGCAAAATACTTCACACACCTGGACGCGAAAAACGGGTTTTGGCACGTTGAACTGGACGAAGACAGCAGCTACCTGACAACATTTGAGACGCCTTTTGGCAAATACCGATGGAAACGAATGCCCTTTGGAATTTCACCAGCCCCAGAAGAATTCCAGAGGAGGATTGACATCGCTCTGGCAGGACTGCCAGGCGTGGTGGCGGTTCATGATGACATATTTGTTTTTGGCAGAGGACCAACCGACGAAGCAGGAGCACACGTTCATGATACCAACCTGAACCGTTTGCTACAACGATGCCGAGAAACTGGAATCAAACTCAACAAGGAGAAGGTTGAGATGAAACGAACAGAGATCTCATATTTGGGACACATCTTCTCAAGAGAAGGCTTGAAAGCCGGCAGAAAGAAATTGGACGCTGTCCAACAACTCCCAGTGCCAGAAGTCAAAGCAGCTGTGCAGAGACTACTCGGTGTAATCGGATACCTTCAGAAATTTGCACCAAACCTGTCTGAGGCAGCAGCACCACTCAGAGAACTGGTAAAAAAAGACGTCCACTTCAGATGGGATGAAGACGTCCACGGAGAAGCCCTGAAGAAAGTGAAGAAGATACTCTCTGAGCCACCGGTACTTCGCTACTTTGACTCTTCGGGAAAGCATACAACCACCCTTCAGTGTGATGCTTCACAGTTTGGACTTGGAGCTTGTCTCATGCAGGATGGTCAACCGATTCAGTACGCATCACGAGCCTTGACCGAGACAGAAAAAAGCTATGCTCAAATAGAAAAGATGTTGGCAATACTCTTCGGTCTGGAAAGGTTTGAGAGATACGTCTATGGAAGAGACATCCTGGTGGAGACCGACCACAAACCACTAGAGACCATTCACAAGAAGAGCCTGCTCTCAGCACCTAAGGATTCAGAGGATGCTACTCAGAACTCAGAAGTTCAGGTACACGGTAGTGTACAAGCGTAGATCTGAGATGCACCTAGCTGACACCCTCAGCAGAGCAGTCTGTGGAAAAGCGGAACAGCAAGTCACCCACAAGGAAGCCGTTTTCCTCACAGACCTGGAGAAAACAGACTCATTGCAAGAACTGGCCATCAGCCAAGAGAGACTGAACAGTCTGCAGCAAGCAACTCAGGAAGATGCAACCATGAAAACCATGAAAGCTGTCATTCTACAAGGCTGGCCAGAGGAGAAACAACAACTTTCATTACAGTTACAAGAATACTTTCCTTTCAGGGAGGAACTGTCAGTCCACAACGGACTTGTCTTCAAAAGCCACAGAGTAATTGTACCTGAAAGCAAAAGAGCAGACATCCTTGAGAAACTTCATGCAAGCCACTCAGGAATTCAGAGCTGCATAAGAAGAGCACGTGAGATAGTCTACTGGCCCAGGATGAACATGGACATTGAAGATTTTGTCAAAACATGCAGCGCCTGTAACACATACCAACGTGGTCAGCAGAAGGAACCACTTATCAGTACAGAGATCCCTGACCTGCCCTGGCAACACATCGCTTGTGACATCTTTGAACATAATGGCAACGAATACCTGATCACGGTCGATCACTACTCTGATTTCTTTGAGATTGATCGGTTACAAACAAGAGAATCCAAAGAGGTCATCAACTGTCTGAAGAGACACTTGGCAAGACACGGAATACCAGAACGTCTGACAACAGACTGTGGAACTCAATTCACATCAAACCAGTTTGGAAAGTTCAGAAAAACATATGGGTTTGAACACGTAACAAGCTCACCATACTACCCTCAGTCCAATGGAAAAGCAGAGAGCGCGTTGAAGGCTGCAAAAACGTGCATGAAGAAAGCAGAACACAACAATCAAGATCCCTTCCTCGCTTTACTTGAGCTGAGAAACATCCCGACAGAGACTGTAAACAGTTCGCCTGCTCATAGACTGTTCGGCAGAAGAACACGAACACAAGTGCCGACGTCAAAGACATTACTCCAACCTACAGTTGTACCAATCAAGAAAGAACTTGAGAAAAGGAAACTGAAGCAAGCGCACTACTACAACAGAAGCGCAATAGAGCTGACAGAACTGAGTCCGGGACAGATTGTGAAATTCCAACCTCCAGGATCCAAAAAGTGGATCAGCGCCAAAGTAGACCAACAGGTGAACATCCGGTCATACAACATTCGCACAGAGGACGGACGTCATTACAGAAGGAATCGTCGTCAGCTACGAGACACAACAGAAACGGAGCTTCAGCAGACAATCAACCCTCAACGACTTGTCCAGAGAAGGATGATTTCTGGAAGTCATCAGGAAAGCGACACATCGGGCAAGCAACAGCAAATCATCATTCCATCAAAACAGATGCTGGAAGATAACAAGAAAACTGGAACTGGAACTGATGTCAGGACGCCAGCATCGTCTGTCCGTGAGAACTCATCTGATCAGTCACCAGTCATCAAAATGTCTGAGACAACCAGCATCAAGGAGCCAGATGAAGTTATCAAACAAACAAGGACAGGACAACCCGAACCAGTTAGTTCTCCTTACAGAACAAGATCTGGAAGACAAAGCAAAAGGCCAGATTTCCTGAAATATGAATGAAACTGAAGACTACCACAATCAGATAAACTGAAAGCATTGCGAAATATGGACATGATGATGATGGATAGTATAATGATCCAAGATAAAATGAGGTGAATGAATGATTGGGCCCTGTGCGTGAGAGAAAGAATGAGTGTTAAGTTAATGTTGTGATAAAGGTAGGAAACACATTTATTTCGTATGGACTGAAATATAGGAAAAATGATTAATTGATTTTGTTTCCTTAAAGAAAGGGAGATGTGACGTGTGTTGACAGTAAACAGCGTGCGGATAACAGCACGGCATGATATTCGTTTAAATAACTGATTGCTGTTCACTGTGAAATGTATATATATATATATATATATAGACAGTTGAGAATCAGACAGTGAGGAGTAAAGACGAAGAAGCATTGCCCTGTCTTCCGAGTTGGCTATAGAAAGAACGAAACATACTACTTATCAAATGAAATTTACTCGTGCACCACTACCACATGATAGATAGAAAGAGACGGGGAGAGAGAGACGTGGGAGAAAGAGAGAGAGAGAGAGAGAGAGAGAGAGAGAGAGAGAGAGAGAGAGCAAGAGAGAGAGAGAGAGAGAAATACAAAGACAAAGAGAGACGGAGAGGAAAAAGGACAGACACAGAGGCAAGAGATATGGCAGAGAGCGAGAGACAAAGAGAAGGGAGAGAGAGAGAGAGAGAGAGAGAGAGAGAGAGAGAGAGAGAGAGAGAGAGAGAGAGAGATGAAAGAACACAAACTAAACAGGGATGAAAAGAACGATGCAGGACATGGAACTGCAATGCTCACATTTCTAATTGTATCATTTTGTGAAGTATCAAAAACTCTCTTTCTGCGTGTTAGGAAGGAAACGACGTGTGACATTTTTCCTGGGAACATAAGCTTGTAAAAGCCAGATTATTCGAAAACAGCTTCAAGCGAAAAGGGGACAATCTTTTCACACGACAAAGATGCATGCACACATCTGTATAATGCTGCTCTACTTTCAAACTGGTGTAGGGCTGAATCTTGGGTCTTCATCCCAATGTCTTCTTGTTCTTGTTGCTCTCATTTGTTGTTGTTGTTGTTGTTGTTGTTGTTGTTATTGTTGTTGTTGTTGTTCTTCTTCTTCTCCTTCTTCTTCTTCTTCTTCTTCTTCTTCTTCTTCTTCTCCTCCCCTCCTCCTCCTCCTTCTCCTCCTCCTCCTCCTTCTTCTTCTTCTTTTCTTTTCTTTTCTTTCTTTCTTTCTTTCTTTTGTTCTTTCGTTCTTTCGTTCTTTCGTTCTTTCGTTCTTTCGTTTCTTTCTTTTTCTTCTTTTCTTCTTCTCCTTCTTCCTATTTTTCTTCTTCGTTTTCTTTATCTTCATTTCCTCCCTCCTTCTCTTTTTCTTCTACTCCTTCTTTCCTTCTTTTCCTCTTTTATTGTTTTCCGTTCTCCTTCCCTTCTTCCTCGCAATCTCTCTCTCTCTCTCTCTCTCTCTCTTTTGATTTTCCCTGGTTAACATAGACATTTTCTAGATTTAATAAACCTGACATCGTCATAAATAAGAAAAATAGAGACAATTTATTATTGATCTTGAGATTTATTGATGGAGCACGAAAACTTGCTGCAGTATAATGACCACTGCGCCAACTTTGGCTCTTCTCGGCATAACATGTTTTTGTTTGTTTCTTTTTCCCATTTCTGTTCTTCGTTGTTTGCCCAAAGTTATAGTAAACTTAAGTATCTTTTCCAGAAAATAAAACTGTCGTATTAAGTTTTGAAGTTTCCGTAGATCTAGATATAGGGCATTAGTGCAAACAAATGTTTTTTCTCCAGTTAACACCCTTTTATTCTTCTTCATTGACTCAAAGTTGTATTATGCACTTGGCATACACGTTCTCTTATTCCAGAGCGATATTTTAGGCAATTGTATTTGATCATATCTTATTTCGTTTGACATCACTTATTTTGAGCTTGTTTAATTTCATTTACTTTATTCTATTTTACTTATTTATTTTGTTTTATTTTGTTTATTTCGTTTGATTTGATTTGATTTGATTTGATTTGATTGATTTGATTTTGTTTTATTTTATTCTATTTTATTCTATTCTATTCTAGTTTATCTATTTTATTTCATTTTATGTCATTTCATATCATTTCATTATTTTTTTGTTTTGTGTTATTTCATTTCATTTTCTTTTATCTCATATCGATTTATTTGTTTTAATTTATTTTGAATTACACACGTAAAACTCAATGTGGAAATAAAACAGGAGGAGAAGAAAGGTGAACATAGGTCGTATCGCACACGCAGCATGAGATAAAAAACATTCGATCGTCTAATATCATTCATAGTGAAGAAAACGTTACATCAAAGAACGAACGAACGAACAAGACGGCCAGATGCCAGGTCTCCCTTCATTTATAACCTATACTGTCTTCAACATCAACGATAAATTTTACATTAGTGACCGATTTTAAACCTATTCTTACATTGTGGCCGAGAATGCTTGGCTCACCTTCGCTCTGTGTGAACCAAGAGGAAAGATAATGAAGTGAGACGTCAAAAGGCCACAGGGCGCTGCTTTTCACAAGCAGTTGACTTGAAAAGACAAGAACGTGGGTGATTATGTTGGAGTGATGTGTCGATGTGTCCACCTTGTTAAAAGAGAGACTCTTTTGTTTTCGCTGAAGCCGTTTTGGGGTCAAGGATGTGTTTGTGGAGGGGAGGATGTTGAATGTGTGTGTGTGTGTGTGCGCGCGCGCGCGCGCGTGTGTGTGTGTGTCTGTGCGTGTGTATGTGCGTGCGTGTGTATGAGGCATATATATATATATATACATATAGACAGATAGATAGATAGATCTGTAGATAGATAGATAGATCTATAGATAAGAGAGATAGATAGATAGAATAGATAGATAGATAGATAGACAGATAGATAGATAGATAGATACAGAGAGAGGCCATACTTATGCCAATAATTAAGTATCATTTTCATTAGGTTAACACTGTATAGAGCGATGCTAAAATGATGTAGAACTCTATTAACTGAAATGAATAATAATGATGATAATGGTGATGATGATGATGGTTGGTGGTGGTGGTGGTGGTGTAGTGGTTAATGCAGCGGACCTCCGACTGGAAGCTTGTGGGTTCAAATCCCAAACAATGACTTCAAAAATCACTGTCGGATTTTTCGGCACCAGCCGGCTCCTATCCATATTTAAATGCACTATGTGTTTACTGGGACAACTGAGACCACACAGTCGATTCTCTTCCAGTTCAGGGATGTGTCATGAAATCATCGGATTAACACCGCAAGTGTCTATATCCCATGGGCATAATTGACATCAAGATCTAATAGTAAGCGCAGAGTACAACCCTATCATGTAGTCTAATTACCCTAAATAGTATGTGCAACCTTTCAGCATTATGATTATCATCCCCATTGTCATCATCGTCATCACATGCTAAAAACTCTTCCAGGTTCCGTGGCCATAAAGTGGCCAAGAAAATCTTTCCCCAAAGAAGTGAGAACAAAGGAAATATCCATAAGCACGACAATCTTGAAAAATAAGCATTATTGTTGTTATTGTATTATTAATTATTATTATTATTATTATTATTATTATTATTATATTTTTATTATTTATTATTATATTATTGTTGTTGTTGTTGTTGTTGTCGTTGTTGTTGTCGTTGTCATTTCATCTAATTTTCATTGTCATTGTTATATCGACATCTTTCCTATTGTGGTAATATTCATACC
>CM060305.1:59743163-59745663 GCA_030674185.1 Monoplex corrugatus
TCGCATCAAGCGTTGTATTTCTGTCTGTCTGTCTGTCCGTCTGTCTGTCTGTCTGTCTTCTCTCTCTCTCTCTCTGGCTCACACACACATACAACACACACACACACACACACACACACACACCCGCGCACGCGCGCGCGCCACGACACACACACACACACATTCAGCGACAAAAATATCACGACACCAGGTGCACCTTCTAATGTGGCATTTCCCATTTTAACTATAATAGTGCACTGAAAACAAAGGTTATATCAGTAAAATGGAGAGGGGAAAGGCACTATCTGAAACTGAGAATGTTAATGGCTTACTTTGTTGTTGGTGAGGCAGGCTCGGTTTTCCTCCGTAGGTCAAGAACACGCTCACCCACACGAACACGCCAAGGTGTGCTGTTTCATCACATCTGACATTAACACTGCACGACTATGGTGGCATTGACAGAAAGACATGCAGGTGCATGTTTTCGTTTTGAAAAAGTGTCTCCTTTCTATATGGTTAATTTCCAACAATTAAACAGACCAGTTCGTGCATGTTTTTTTTTTTAAAAAGAGTCTTCTATCCTTTCAACATGGTTAAATTCAAACAATTGAATAGATAAGCACGTCTGTGTTTTCTTTTTGCAAAAGAGTCTTCCCTTTCTACATGATTAATTTCGAACAATTAAATAGACATGTGTGTGCATGTTTTCCTTTGGAAAAAAAAACATTTTCTGTTTCTACATGGTTAATTTCGAACAATTGAATAGACATGTGTGTGCATGTTTTCCTTTGGAAAAATTTTTTCTGTTTCTACATGATTAATTTCGAACAATTAAATAGACATGTGTGTGCATGTTTTCCTTTGGAAAAAAAAAAAACATTTTCTGTTTCTACATGGTTAATTTCGAACAATTGAATAGACAAGCATGTGCATGTATTCTTTTTGCAAATAAATGTCTTCCCTTTCAACATGGTTGATTTTGCGAAATTGAATAGACAAGCATATGCATGTTTTCTTTTATCAAAAGAGTCTTCTTCCCTTTCTACACGGTTAATTTAGAACAATTAAATAGATAAGCACGTCTATGTTTTTCTTTTTGAAAAAGAGTCTTCCCTTTCTACATGGTTAATTTCGCACAATTGAACAGACAAGCACGTGCATGTTTTCTTTTTGAAGAAAAAAACTTCCTTTTTTTACATGGTTAATTTCGAACCGTCCTCTTTTTTTTTTCTACAAAGCTGTCTAGTTGTTGAGTGTCACATTGTCCCTGCACACACACACCCTTTCCCACCACCACCACCACTTGCATGCAGTTGAGTCATTGCCACTCTAATCTCAGGTTTTGTTGAAACAGGGAAACAGAAGCAATTTTGCTCTTAAAGTTCAAACAGTGTTTCACTGTCTTGCCCTTTACCGTCCATTTTACGAAACCAGTGTGGAGTCAGCGGAGTAGTGGTCAAAGCACTTGTCTGGGACGCAAGAAACCCGTGTTCGAATCTTGGATCCAACAAGGATTTTTCTATCCCTCTAGATCCTTAAGTAGTGGTCTGAATGCTAGTCTGTCATTTTCGTATCCCTCTAGAGCTTAAGTAGCGGTCTGAATGCTAGTCTGTCATGTGAGAATGTGATGATAAACTGAGATCCCATATGTAGCGTGAACTCAGCATACGTTAAAGATCCCACAGCAAGACAGAAGTTGCAACACTGTCAGTCCTCCTACCCCTTTTTTCTGTATTCATAGTCATTATTATATTCATATCATATTCATGTTCATCTCTTTTATCGCAGTGAGCTTACCATGTGAATCCCGGCCTGCTCTCCCGTCGAGGCGTATCGCTGCAGTGCAGCATCACTTTTTTTTTCATAGGGAGAGGGAAGGGGGGTTCGACCAAGTCTTACAAAGGCAAAAAGAATAATCGGCCATTTAGTGGAGAGACCTGGAAAACCAATCTATCTCTCCAATCTTTTATACCATGGCTGCCAGGTGAA
This sequence comes from Monoplex corrugatus, assembly GCA_030674185.1. Classification (NCBI taxonomy): domain Eukaryota; kingdom Metazoa; phylum Mollusca; class Gastropoda; order Littorinimorpha; family Ranellidae; genus Monoplex; species Monoplex corrugatus. The sequence goes on from CM060305.1 coordinate 59,745,132, forward strand.
AGCCCTGCTCTTCATGATTTTCAATTAGTGTGGGATCTTTACTGTGCGCAGGTCAGAAGGCACGTGGGTATGACTTGTTTTTCGTTCCTCCCGAAGGACTAGACGTTGAATCACTTTCCCCATCAAACTTGGTATTGGTTTATCGTTTCAACCAATAAAACTAGTTCATTGACCATCACTTAGGATCTAGAGGAGGGGAGAAAATCCCTGTCAGAACTGTAATACAAACCTGAGTCTCTAGAGCTTTAGGCAGGTCTTTGACCTGTAGGCCAGGTACCCCAGTGTCATCCAGCTTCATTTATAGCATTCACCAGAGTGTTTGATTCCTGTGAATTAGAATGGATAATGTCTGCATGATCAGTCTTCTCCTTTTTCTTCTTCTTCTTCTGGTTCTTCTCTTCTTCTTCCGGTTTTTCTTCTTCTTCTTCTGATTCTTCTTCTTCTTCTTCTTCTTCTGGTTCTTCTTCTTATTATTATTATTATTATTATTATTGCTTCTACTTTTCGTTTTCTTCTTCTTTTCTTCTTCTTC
>CM060305.1:59748163-59758163 GCA_030674185.1 Monoplex corrugatus
ACTTCAATCATTGTTATAGCGTTAGAGTAGTGTTTCATAGGTTCTCCCCCCCTCCCCATTTCCTGACCTTGCGAACACAACGAATTTCGCGCCGGCTGAAGAAGTCTGCCAGATAGCCACTAGCAAATTTGGGCGAAGTTACATGCAATTTCCTGGGAAAATTGTCTTAAGCATTTCAGACCGTCCATGGTGTGGCATTTGTGGAGTGGCACATACTGAATCATCCAAACACTGTCACAGCTATTTGAGTGAAGATGGTACGTCCTGCACATGGACCCTTCATTGAAAACGTAGATGTCTTCTGTGTTTTGAACATTAAGGATTTGATACAAATGATTCTGCTTTGCTAATGCTATTTAACTTCGTAAATCATCACAAATGATTCTGCTTTGCTAATGCCATTTAACTTGGTAAATCATCACAAATGATTCTGCTTTGCTAATGCTATTTAACAATGTAAATCATCACAAATTATTCTGCTTTGCTAATGCTATTTAACTTCGTAAATCGTTAACAATGAATAGAAAAAAATACAAAAAAATAAAAGAACAGAAAGAGAGTGAAGACAAAATATACGAAACACAAAAAGCAGCATTATGTGAGCAGACTGTTTTCTTTTTATCCCCAAACTGCGTCAATGGAATCCATAAACTGCTTCAATGGAAAAGATCATGTTTTAAGAAGGAAGGATACACACACACAGTCCTCTAACATAACACTACGTTTTTATCCCGTCACATTAATTGGCAATGAAAAGCCAGTGCTCTGCGGCACGTGGATGTCACACTCCATTTTCTTCCCTTCCTGACTCACAAAGACAGGGTGAACTTGGAGTTATAAGCTACAGTATAAATAGGTACACTCAGTCACTGGTGTCAAATTTGTAACTGAAAATAAAATATCAGCATGATGTTGTACTTAGCTGATCTATGAGGGGCCGATATATATATATATATATATATATATATATATATATATAGAGAGAGAGAGAGAGAGAGAGAGAGAGAGAAGGAGAGAGAGAGAGAGAGAGAACAAGAGGAAGAAGAAGAATGAATGACTGGATTAAGGAATGCTGCTACGTAACAGAATTCCATTTTGATCTAAACAACAGGTTCAGAAAGATGATTATCTGGAAGCTTTAGATTTATTTTATTTCTTAAAGAACCAATCAAAATAGCGACAATATTTTGCGATTCTGTTTTACTGAAGGAAAATTGAATCATATGCATGTGTAAGATGTTCTTATGTTCATCAGAAATGTAACATATTAGTCATAGTTTGCAAATCATATGCTGATTTCTTTCTTTTACTATTCACTTTACTCCATGCAATAAGATCTATCAAGTCAGATAAAATTTATTCCAAAACAAATCATTAAATAAGTCAAACATGCCAACAAATGATTAAACTTTAAACTTGATAACATACTCAAGATGAAGATATTTTTGTCAATGAACGGAATCATCACTGCCGAAGAAATACTTAAGTCATAATGCATCGTTTGTGTTAATGTCCGATTCATTAAATGCAAATGTTGTTTGAAGTTGATGAAAATAATTGCAGGATGTATTATTTAATTCAGCCATGGCGTTTAGGGAAAAACATATTTATGTTTGTACATTTGAAAAGGAAATCTGTTCAGGGCGTGATCTCTTTAACGAAAAAGATTTGACAACAAACAATCACATGAAGGACATAATGCAAATTTGACATGGACCTTGCACACTGTGAAAAGAGAATGCCTGTTGCATTTTTCATTGGTCAAAACTGAGGCGGTGTTGTTTCTTCAACAAAAGATATTTTTCTTTATTTTTTGCATTGATAATCATACAAGACATAAAACTCGCCTATCTTTTGATGCAATTGTAAATGAATATAGATAGACAGACAGACAGACACATACATGCATGCATGCATGCATACGAGCATACAGGCATACAGGCATACAGACACAAACAGGCACACAGACACACATTCGTACACACACGTACACACATACGTGCATACACACGTAATATAGACACACACACATACATACATACATACATACATACATACATACATACATACATATATACATACATGCATACATACATACACACATACATACATACATACATACATACACACATACGTAAATTACATACATTACATTACATTACATTACACACACACACACACACACACACACACACACACACACACACACACACACACACACACACACACACACACACACACACACACACACACACGAACAGCTTAAAGCAGTCAGGCGAGGTGACAACAGGCCTCAATATTGTTGCACAGTGTGTGTCTTTGGTGGGCGTGCATGCTGGGTGTTTTCTTGTTTGAATAAGCCAGCCACTGACATACACTACACGATTGGTAAAGTGTAAAGTGTATAATTAATACTCTATATGAGTAGGGGGTTTAGCTAACGGCAGATCTTCACACAGTCGCTGCTGTCCATGTTTACCCACATGCGCGCGAGCACATACATGTACGCTCGCTCTCCCATCCATTCATCCATCCACCTTTAAAACACACACACCACACACACACACACACACACACACACACACACACACACACACACACACACACACACACAACACAAAAGCCAGAAAAAAACACAAGTAATAAATCAACAAATAAACACACACACACACACACACACACACACATATACATACACACAACAACACACACACACACACACACACACACACACACACACACACACACACACACACACGTGTGTGTGTGTGTGTGTGTGTGTGTGTGTGTGTGTGTGTTTGAAGACACAATAAAACAAGTTTGAGAAAACAATATCAATGCAGAACGTATAGAGAAATAAGAAAAAGAGTGCAACAATAATGGTGACCTTCATTAGAATGCGCTCTGAGAGATCTAGCCATCTCAAGGCATTTTGTTCAGCTTCATTACTCCTGTTCCAGCTTGCCATTTCATTTTGGTCCACTTGGGCTAAAGAATCGATAGAATAATCTCTCTCTCTCTGTCTCTGTCTCTCTGTCTGTCTCTCTCTCTCTGTCTCTCTCTCTCTCTCTCTCTCTCTCTTATATTATATATATATATATATAAATATATATATATATATATATATATATATATATATATATATATAATACACGTATACGCGTTGGCGACCATGGACTTCCAACCATATCTATCTCTCGTTGCTCCCAGCATCTCCCCCACCCTCCTCATCCCCAGCCACTCTGCAAGTCCGTCCAGCATTCTCTCCCTGGGTCTACCTGGTGCTCTCTTTCCCTCCAGCTTTCCCGTTGTGACCAGGTGTTCCAAATCCCCCTTCCTCATAAAATGTCCTATAAATGTTGCTTGTCTTTTTCTAATCTTCCTTATGAGTGATCTACTTGTGTCTGCCTCCATCAAGACTGTCTCGTTTGTTTTCTTTGCTGTCCATGGATCTCTCAACATTCTTCTTAGAAACTACAATTCGGCTGTCTTGATCCTGCTCTGGCGTTGCTTGCTGACTGTCCACGCCTCGCATCCGTACAACAGCATTGGTTCTATATAACATTCAAGGACTCTCTTTCTGATGTTAATTGATAGGCATTTGTTGGTAAGAATGCTTGTCATCTTCTTGAATGTTGTTTTGGCTTGGCCGATTCTGCCAGCTATTTCCGATGTGCATCTGCCGTCTGATGAAATGACCGTTCCCAGGTATTTGAACTTATTAACCTGTGTCAAGGTTGTGCCATTTGCTGTTATTTTGCATGAGGGAATTTCATGTTTTTTACTGATCACCATGACTTCAGTCTTCCTGCTGTTTAGTTCCAACCCCTTACCTTTGCTTTCTGTTTCTAGTATATTCACAAGGTTTTGTAGGTCCCTTTCATTTTCTGCAATTAGCACGGTGTCATCTGCGTACCGAATGTTGTTTATCATTTTCCCTCCAACCTTTAATCCAGGGTCTTCTTCTAGGTTTCTCATGATGTTTTCGCTATATAGTGAAAACAGATCTGGTGACAAAACACAACCCTGTCTGACTCCTTTTTTGATGTTTTGAAAAGAGCTTATGTTGTTTTCTATTCTCATTGCAGCTGTTTGTTCCCAGTACATATTCCTGATTATTCGTAGATCTTTTCCATCGACATTGAGTCTCTCCAGTTGGTTGATCAATTCATCATGTCGTACCCGATCGAAAGTCTTGGTATAGTCAACAAAGCATAAATACAAATCCTTATTCATCTCAATTGACCTCTCTATGATAGTTCTTAGGATGTATATGCATTAATAGTTCCTTTCCCCTCCACAAATCCACACTGTTCTTCTGCTATTTCTCTTTTGATTCTATTCCTTGTCCTCATCATGAATATTCTTAACAGGATTTTTGTTACATGACTCATCAAAATGATTGTGCGATGGAGTTCGCATTCTATAGCCCCTGTCTTCTTTGGAAGTGCAATGAAAATTGATTTTGACATATCTTTGGGGATTTTTCCAGTGTCATAAATTTCATTTAGGAGGACTGTTATTTTTTCTCTGCCAAATTCTTCCAGGGCTTCAATCATCTCTGTAGTAATGTTGTCTGGTCCTGGGGTTTTCCTGGTTTCATCTTTTTCAGTGCTGCTCTAACTTCTTTCATTGTGGGTGGTCCTTCAAAGTTCTTTTTTATGATGTGTTCTTCGTTTCTGTCATCGTCAAAAAGGTCTTTAATGTACTCTCCCCATCTGTCTAATATCTTTTTCCATGATAAGCGTGCCATCTTTCGATTTTAAGCAACCAGTTGATGTGCATGTATTTTTCCTGTGGACAATTTCTTCAATTCGTCTGTACATACCCTGAGGATCCATTTTGTGTCGTTCTTCTATCTCTTTGCATTTTGTGTTCAGCCAAGCTTCCTTAGCTTCATTGCACCTATATCTGATTTATTTGTTTATCTTCCTGTATATCTCCTCGTTTCTCTTTGCCTTCCTCCTTTCCTCCATCAAGGCCCAAAATTTCATTAGTCATCCAGCTCTTTTTTGCTTTTCTATTTGCCTTAGGGATTTCTTCACAAGCTTCATTTATAGAACTTCTCAACTTTGTCCATTGTTCCTCACTGTCACCAATGTCTTCCAGAGCACTGAATTTGTTTTGAACATGTACATTAATTTTTTGACGTATCATTTCATCTGACTTTAAGAGTCCAAGGTTTAGTTTGATGTTGCTTTTGGTCTGTTTCCTTTTCCTCAATTTCAGCCTAAACCTTCCCACTACCGGATTGTGGTCACTGTTGCAGTCTGCGCCTGGTAGTGTTTTTGCTGACATTAAAGAATTTCTAAATCTTTTGTTGATCAGGATGTAGTCAATTTGATTTTTGGTATTATCTCCTGGACTCATCCAAGTCCATTTTCTTCTGTTAGGCTGCTCAAACCAGGTGTTTCCTATGATGAACTCATTCATCTGTGCCCATTCTACAAGCTTCCCCCCTCTTTCATTTTGTGTACCAAGGCCATGAGGTCCAACTATATCCTCCACCCTATCCTGTCCCACTTTAGCATTAAAATCTCCCATTATGACGGTAACGTCTTTGATTTACATTGGATCTTGGCCATCTCTAAAACTTCGTAGAAGTTGTCGATGTCTTCCTGAGTACTTGCGGATGTTGGTGCATACACCTGTATGATGTTGATATCAAAAGGTTTGCCTCCGAATTTGACCAGTAAAACTCGGTCGGACACTGCCCAGTATCCCTTAACTGCTTTTGATTTGTCTTTGTCCATTATGATGCCTACTCCTCTTTCATGTGAATTACCACCAGAGTATATCACTGTATATTCTCCTGATGAGATGGAAGGGGGCAGGCATGATAACATCAGGAGAATAACACACATATATATATATATATATATATATATATATATATAGTATATATATATATATATATATCATTCTGTCTCTTTCTCATTCTGTCTCTTTATGTCTCTCTATCAGTCTGTCTGTCTGTCTGTCTCTCTCTCTCTTTCTTTCTCTTTCTTGTTATCTATCTGTCACTCTGTCTCTGTCTCTATCTCTCTCTCTCTTTTTCTCTCTCTCTCTATCTATCTATCTATCTCTCACTTTGTCTCTGTCTGTTTCTCTGTCTCTGTCTCTCTCTGTCTCTGTCTGTCTGTCTGTTAGTTTGTCTGTCTGTCTGTCTGTCTCTCTCTCTCTCTCTAGCTATCTATCTAGCTATCCCTCACTCTGTCTCTGTCTGTCTGTCTCTCTCTGTCTCTGTGTCTCTCAGTCTCTGTCTGTCTCTGTCTGGCTGCCTTTCTGTCTGTCTTTCTTTCTGTCTGCCTGTCTGTCTGTCTATCTATCTATCTATCTATCTCACTCTGTCTCTGTCTCTCTCTATCTATCTCTCACTCTCTCTGTCCCTCTCTGTGTCTCTCTCTGTCTCTCTCTGTGTCTCTGCCTGTCTCTGTCTGTCTGTCTGTCCTGTCTGTCTCTCTGTCTCTGTCTGTCTCTGTCTGTCTTTCTGTCTGTCTGTCTGTCTGTCTCTGTCTGTCTGTCTCTCTTTCTGTCTATCTCTCTATTTATCTATCTATCTCTCACTTTGTCTGTCTGTCTGTCTGTCTCTCTCTCTCTCTTTGTCTTTCTCTCTCTCTGCCTCTCTGACTCTGTCTCTGTCTGTCTGTCTGTCTATCTATCTACATATCTCATTCTGTCTCTGTCTCTCTCTATCTATCTATCTCTCACTCTCTCTGTCTCTCTCTCTGTCTCTGTCTATCTGTCTCTGTTTCTCTCTCTCTCTCTCTCTCCCTCACTCTCTCTCTCTCTTCCATATGCACTGGTGCCACAGATGCCACATAGTGATGGATAAGATCAAAAAAGACCATGGCCTAAGCCCTATATCTGTACATAAGCTTTAGTAATACAAAGCATGTTTTCTATGTCTATACTGTGAAAAGAAGAGAGTGGCAGAGTGGTTGAAACGTTCGCCTGCCAATAACTAAACTAGAAATTTCAAGGTTCGTTCCCCGTTGAGGTCTCGACTTTTCTCCTTAGTTTGACCGGAAAATCGAACTGAACGTCTAGTCTATCGGAAGAGGACGAAACACGAGTCGGACCTACATGCCTTCTGGACCGCGCACGTTAAAGATCCCACTGCAGTTGAAAATCGTGAAGAGTAGGGCATTTCTCTGGCTTTCCTGGTATGAAATATTGGAAGGTTAGGTTGATTTCCCAGGTCCCTTCCCTTGAAGGCAATCCTCCTTCTTGCCTTTTGTTTGTTGTTGTTTTTTCTTTCTTTCGAGGCGGAGTTCTGGCCGCTAGGGAGAAAGAGAATTCAGACTTCAAACTTCAGACTTCAGATATTTTATTCACAAATGCCGTAAGCACCTACTGAAGGGATGTTTAAAATGCATTATAAATAAAGTAATAATTGACTTTAGAGAATAAGATCAAAAACTAACAAATAAGATACTCTGCATTCTAGGACTCTAAAATGCGTTATAAGTAAGATAATCGATGACATTACAGAACGAGATTAACAACTAACAACAAAACAACAATCTACATTCTAAGCCATCGGAATTTTCCTTATCTTAAACACTTTTTAAGCAGAAACAGATTGCACTTCTTAAGAGAGTCATAATGAGTTGGGCTTAATAAAAAAAACCTTTAAATTGTTTGGATTTCTATTGTATTTTTGTGCGATAAAATTTGATTGAAGATCATCAACATGTGGATAACAGAGAACATAGTATACCTCGTTTTCGTTCGCATGCATACATAAAGGGCACTCTGAATCAGTCTCTATCATCCTTGAAACTCAACTGATGAACTTTCAAAGTTGATACACCAAGTCTGAATTTCGCCATCGTTCTTGTCTAATGAAGTCCAAATCAAAACTGATGTAAGGCGAGGCGAGAGAGAGGGAGAGAGAGAGAGAGAGACAGAGACAGAGACAGACAGAAAGACAGACAGAGACAGAGAGACAAAGACAGAGATAGAGAGACAGAGCCAGAGACAAACGAACAGAGAGAGAGACAGCGAGACAGACAGACAGACAGCAGACGAGAGAGAGAGAGGACAGAGACAGAGACCGACACAGACACAGACGCATAGAGACAGATAGACAGACCGACCGACAGACAGGCAGACAGATAAACAACAGACAGACAGAAAGGCAGAGAGAGGCAGACAGACAGACAGTCAGAGTCAGTTTGTCCCCATGATTACTGTCAGCCTAAGCAAGCTGAAATGGAATAGCAGGGCGGAAAAGAGGAGATTAAGCTGAGGAAAACGTGTGAAAATGGCCACGTCTAACCGGTCGCCGTGGTCCAGTCGCTAGTGCAACGGACTGTCAGCTGGAAGGTTGTGGGTTCCAATCTAATCAGTCCCGATAAAAATCAATGTGCGATTTTCGGGCCCAACCGGCTCCTACCCAGAGCTGAGTGTGCTTTGGATTCATCGGGAAAACTGGGACCACAAGATCAAATCTCGTCCATTTCACGAATGCGATACTGATGGTGTTGCTCAAATCTCCCGACCAACACAGCGAAGGTCTGTGTCTCTCGGGCCTGATGAACGCCTGGGTATATCAAATTAGTAATCGTAGAGTGTGTCATTGTCAATAAGTTTCAATTCATTTGCTGGCCGGTTGGTACTTTTAATTGGGCCAAAGACTCAAAATCTGTTAGATCGAGTTCAATCCCAGCCCGCAACATGAAAAGCTGTCCTCTTCGCTGCCAATCTTAATGTTGTGCATCATTCTGGTGTTGTCAGCTTAGTGTTTGATAGATCCCTTCTCCCTTCCTCCACATTTCAAGTCTTCAGAGCATAAGGTTTTGCGCAAACTTAGTGAGTCTTGTTAAATAAGTGTTGGTAGATTTGGGAGCTGCGCATATATGGAATTGTCCTAGTGCGGTGAATCCATCTTTAACACACTCAGTTCTAATTGGAATTCCACAACATTGTGATTATCATCATAATCCGTCAATGTACACAACAATTTTGTAAATGGGAAAAACCGACAAGGATCTTATATCAGGACAAGGTACAAACAAGAGGCTGCTGTCATTTCATTCCTTCATATGATACAATTAGGTTGTCTAACGTGACTAGCCTGTTCGTTCATAGTTTTATCTCTAATTGTTAGTGTATGAGTGTTTGGCATTTGCATCACCTTTCGGTAGAACTTACGGGACAAAATTTCTGAAAAGTGTATGTTCTTTGCGACAATGAAATTACATTGATTTCATCATTCAAGGAATGTTGTGTATCTGGTTTAAGTGAACGTATTCTGCATCTGTTCAAAAATATGACTGTTACATAGACATTTTGTCCGCATTTGAATGTCCGTTGGCCTAAATAAAACCATTGTTATCATTTTTAATGATCATTGCACTTAAGCAGCTTTGTTTGTGCTCTCTTTTTTCCTGTCTCATTTTCTAAGCAACCTTCATGACCACAGAAAGTGGGGTAATTCTTGTAATGACGATGATGATGTTGATGACGACGATGACGATGACGATGACGATGACGATGATGATGATGATGACGATGACGATGATGATGATGATGATGGAGTGGTAGTCATGATGCGAAGGAATTCCATGTAAGATTGAGATTGCGTGACAAGGCTATATTGTACGCTTCAGATTATAGTATAATATATCCTGGCTCGAGAGATACAGATACATGCGGTGATGATTAGGAGATTTTTAGCCACACCCTCAATGACGCATCCTTGAAGTGGGCGAGACTCGACTGTGTGGTCTTGGCCTTCTCAATGATCCCTCAGCACACTCAACTCTGCGTAGGAGTCGGTTAGAGACGAAAAATTGCACAATGGAGATTCGAACCCATAACCTTCCAGTCGGTATTCCCATTGCATTACTCAGCTCTGCGTAGAGGCGTGTTGGAATTTTTTTTTAAATCCCACAACGGGGATTCGAACCCACAACCTTCCAGTCGATAGTCCATTGCACTAACCATTGCACCAAGACGAAACGATTGTATATTTAGTGACAACCATACACAA
>CM060305.1:59765663-59770663 GCA_030674185.1 Monoplex corrugatus
GAGAAACAAAGTTGTTCATGGAGAGGGTAGAGTCAATGCAGACACCAAGGTTTTTAGCTGAATCAGAAATTGGGACTGATGTGTTACATAATGGGAGAGAAAGAGGAGGCAGCTGAGAAAGTTTCTGACGGATGCCAATGAGGATAGCTTCTGTCTTGTCATCATTTAGCTGAAGTTTGTTGTATGTCATCCAATTTTTGATGTCCGAGTAACACTCAGTGGTGCGAGTCAGGAGGCGCTGTATATTGTCAGGTGAGTCACTGTCTTGAAGTTGGGTGTCATCAGCATAGAAGTGGTGTTTTTATAGAGTGGGAGTGACTGAGGGTCTATCTGGGGTGATTTGACTTTTTCTCAAAATTGATTTCTGTAGACTATAATCTCTCCCCCACAGACATTTTTTTCTTGAAAAAATATTATTTATCAATAATATAATGGTATTTTAATGCACTGATCGCAGCAGAAAGAACGCAATTTCCTACCAAAAATACCTATTTTTGTCTCTTATTATGAACCGTAACCTGTACAGTACCCGCACATGTAATATTCTGATGGAAAGCTCTTTGGTGCACTTTTCAGTTAATGACAGCGAAAATTAGAAGCAAACTGGGTCACATCCACCAAATAAAGAAATGTATGGAAAATGTGTAGGAGAGCACACAAAAACGTTAGAGGCCGTTTTCTCAAAATGGCCGTCATACAACTTAATAACTTTAAACGTACGTAACTTCTACATTTTTTTTAGTACAAGCTTTATTCAAGTACCAAAATAATCAGCAAAATGTACACTTTCCAGTAATATGTATATCGCAAAATGCCTAAAATGCTAGTTAAAGACTGATTTCGTGGTGGGAAGTCACATATATATATGTATGTACACATATATCAAACATACATATTGCACACACATGTAATAGTGAAAGAAATGAAATGAAATGAAAAGAGAGAGAGAGAGAGAGATGTATACATATATACACAACAGACAGACAAAGAGACAAACAAAAACAGGCAACGATATAGGCAGAGACAGAGAAAGACAGAGACAGACAGAAACACAGAGGTAAAGGGAGGCAGAGAGATAGACAGAACGGACAGACACAGGAACAGAGACAGAATGTTTGTAGACATTGTCATTACTAAAGCATGCCTCGCATCACGTACACAACAAATGTTTGCTGCATTCCATCTGTTTACATGGCACGGAAAATAAAGAGAAAAAATATAAACCATGCCTTTGTACTGGAAAAAAAATTATGAAACTGGATGTGAAATATTAGGAGAGACGTTTGGTAAGAAACTGATAATTAATGGGTCTGTGAGCGAGCACGAAAGCGCGTGTATTTGTGTGTGTATATGAGAGAGAGAGAGAGGGGGGGAGTTACAGAAAGTGTGTGTGGGTAAGAGAGAGAGAGCGAGAGAAAGGGAGACAGACAGACAGACAGATACATAGACAGAGAGAGAGGGGGAGTGGATGAGAGAGAGATAGAGAGAGAGAGTGGATGAGAGAGAGAGAGACAGACAGACAGACAGAAAGAGCAGAGAGAGAGAGACAGACAGACAGACAGAGACAGAGACAGAGAGAGAAATAGAGAGAGAGAGAGACAGACAAGCAGATAGACAGACACGGAGAGAGAGAGAGAGAGAGAGAGAGAGAGAGAGAGAGACAGATAGACAGCCAGCCAGACAGACAGACAAAAAGAGCAAAGAGACAGACAGACAGAGACAGAGAGAGAGAAATAGAGAGACAGACAGACAGGCAGATAGACAGACAGGGAAAGAGAGAGAGAGAGAGACAGGAGAGAGAGAGAGGGGGGGGGGACTTTAAGCGAGGGTTTCAGAACATTCCTTTGGAAAACGCATACAACAGAAAAATGCAAATTATTACTGCACCTTGTTAAGCGAAAGCCTAGTATAACTTCTTGTTGGAAATGTTAAAAACATTGTAGATCCATAATGTATATATTTATATTCATGTGTGTATGTCTGTGTGTGTGTGTGTTTGTTCATTTGTTTGTTTTTGCTCATGGTTCTCATTGCATGCGGGCACGCACGTTGTTTAACCCGCACAGTGCACAGCTGCATACTGCTCCACAGTCTGCATATTCCGACCTCCGTTGGCTTAAATTCTCGCATTTTCATGTTTCCATAAGCTATCGAACACTGATATGACTTGGAGGATGATTAACGTGCATATGTGATGTTCTGCGTACGTACACATGAAAAGGAGGTATAGCCACCCACAGCTCAACAACCATGTTGACGATCAATGAGAGCAGAACAAAACCTCTTCCCTATCCCCACCAAGCATGGTCAGGATCGACCCTAGACTTTCTGATGGGCAGCCTAAAATCTGTACCCTATCCCCACCAAGCGTGAGGTACCCAGTCAGGATCGAACCTAGACTTTCTGATGGGCAGCCCAAAATCTGTACCCTATCTCCACCAAGCGTGAGGTACCCAGTCAGGATCGACCCTAGACTTTCTGATGGGCAGCCCAAAATCTGTACCCTATCCCCACCAAGCGTGAGGTACCCAGTCAGGATTGACCCTAGACTTTCTGATGGGCAGCCCAAAATCTGTACCCTATCCCCACCAAGCGTGAGGTACCCAGTCAGGATCGACCCTAGACTTTCTCATTGGCAGCACCACTTCTTACCCACATGGTGGAGAATCCGTTTTATGGAAGAACTTCTTTATTAATGTGCGACTCCCCTTAAGCAATGTATCAGGCCTCATTCTGCCTATTTCCTGTTGAATCATCTTGGCTTTTCAAAACCTTTAGTGCTGTTTAAAAGCTAGTGCGTGCGAACGGGCCCAGCTGCCTCGTAAATGCAATTTCATCATTACACGTCTGTGAGGCGTTTTCTTTAGGACAATACATCAGCCTAAAGCATAGAAACGGTGTTGCGGAAATGCAAAAGTCCTTGCCTTAAGTGACACAGCAAGTTGTGAGAAATTGAACAGAACTGAGCTTTAGGGGAACAATAACAAGCATTCATGTTCCATCTTCTCTGTCTGTCTGTCTGTCTGTCTGTCTGTCTGTCTCTCTCTCTCTCTCTTTCTCTCTTTTTTTCCTCTGTATCTCCCTCTCTGTCTCTCTCTATCTGTCTCGCCATCTCTCTCTCTTCTCTCTCTCTCTCTCTCTCTCTCTCCCTCTCTCTTTCTCTCTCACCGTCATCTGTCTCTGCTTCTCTATTTCTCCGTCGCTGTCTCTCTCTTTCTGTTGCTCTCTCTCTATCTCTCTATATATATATCTCCCTCTCTCTCTCTCTCTTTTCTGTTCTCCCTCTCTCTCTCTCTCTTTCTCTTTCTCTCTGTCCCTATCTCCGTCTCTCTCTCTGTCTCTCCCTATCTCTCTCTCTCCATCTCTCCATTTCTCTCTCTCTCTCCATGTCTCCATGTCTCTCTCTCTCTCTATCTCTCACACACTCTCCTTTCTCTTTCTCTCTCACCGTCTTCTGTCTCTGCTTCTCTATCTCACTGATTGTTGTCTTTCTGTCGCTCTCTCTTTCTCTTTTCTCTCTGTCTGTCTGTCTGTCTGTCTCTCTCTCTCTCTCTCTCTCTCTCTCTCTCGTTCTCTGTCTCTTTCGTTCTCTTTCGCTCTCGCTCTCTGCACAATTCATCCTCTTCTTTTTATAATATTCGGTCATGTTTAACGCACAAATATATTTCAGATGCCCAAACCCTTTTGATTATACTGACAATTTCAGTTTGTTCTTGGATAAGGTATTTAAGATATGAAAAAAATTGCTTCACAGATATATACAGTTTATTTTGTTGTTCATGTTAATTTTATTTGATAATTTTTATCTGACCTACAAACACCCCTTCACAAGAGGCTAGGCCTTTATTGAATGAAATTCAAGTCTCAAGTCTGAACCTCTCTCTCTCTCTCTCTCTCTCTCTCTCTCTCTCTCTCTCTCTCTCTCTCTCTCTCTCTCTCTCTTCTCGCTCTTTCTCGCTCTTATTCGCTCTCTCTCTTCTTCCCTCTGTCTCTCTCTCCATTTCTCTCTCAAGTTCACACACACACACACACACACACACACACACACACACACACACACACACACACACACACACACGCATACAAACATACATACATACAAACACATTAGATTTACCCTGAAATGAAGGTGTTTAGAGACGTGGAATCGGCTGATAAGTCACACAAATGACTTCCCATAACCCTGACATCATGGGGAGCGAGGTGGGGAAGACATCAACTGTGCTTGGGACCATATTTCAGTTTTTGTTGTTTTTTTAAGTCTTTTTATCCCATGGCAACGTGTCCGCATTCGAATTAAATTCCATGGACACCAACAGCGAAGATGTCATGCCATGAAAAAAGGTATAAATTAAACAGAAAAACGATTTGCAGAGACCTAAGCTTTTGACACACAACCGACATAGCTGGAGCAATCGGATGTAAGGTTATTTAGTACGGCGGTCCGAAGACAAAAAATAAAAAAAGAATAATGACGATGATAATAATAATTACAATAATTACAATATTTATATAGCGCAAAGAAGGGGGATGATAGTGATGGTGTTATGGAGTTCTCTTGCAGACTGAAACTGCTTATTTTTTATAACATATCCTGGCACCAACCACGTCTTAGAGATACAAACACCTGCGGTGTTAGTCAGGACATTTGAGCAATATGCTGGAATTGCCGCAAGGGTTCGTATCTCTCGGGCATGCGTACATGCATGTATACGCGTACAGTGGATGACACTGTGCTGTGTGGTCCCAGTTTTCCCGACAAGCCCATGGTACGCTCATCTTTGGGTGGTAGGCAGTTGGAGTACAATAGAAAAATCCCACAATAAATTATCAGGACCCCTGGGACTCGAACTCATGACATTTTAGTCATTGATACTTTACGATGAGCATTTGGCCATGTTGATCGGCGTTCTGACTTTTTTTTTCTGACAGGGGATTCACCGCAGGCAATATTTAGAAAAGAAAACATATGAAAAGAAGCTATCGTTTGTCGACTCATA
>CM060305.1:59790663-59798163 GCA_030674185.1 Monoplex corrugatus
CTGTCTGTCTGTCTCTCTCTCTCTCTCTCTCTCTCTCTCTCTCTCTCCTCTCTCCCTTTCTCTATCTCTCTCTCCCTCCCTCCCTCTTTCCCTGTTTCTCATTTTTGTCTAAACATCCACTGACTGATTTGATAGTTAATTCGATTAACTGATTTGTTAACTGATTGATGGATGACTCGGTTTCATGCGGTAATTAAAGAGTTATACCGAAGAATGATTTATAGTTTGAATGATTCATTGTGGGGTAGATTGATTAATTATTGATCAAAATCAAATATAATGCCAATTGAAAATTACATTAAAATAGCCTATGCCATGATTAATTTTAGATCTTCTCCATCACATAGCATCGGTGGCGTCAGTGCATGTTTTTTGTGTGTGTGTGGGGGGGGGGGTTGTTTTGGTTTTTATTTGATTTTTTTTTTTTTATTTGACCGAGCGTGGAGAGGCTATCTTGTGAAACTGAAACTGAAACTGAAACTAATGTAGCCTATGTACCTGATGTAAACGTACTGTTATGTAATAGCCTTGAAGGCATCTTTGGGCTTCTATTTTGAAGAATGTGAAAGAAAATATAATGAGGCATGCATGAAGTTAACAAACCCACATTCCTATTCCCATCCACCTCGTCGATTTTATCGTGACCCAAGGCCAATGTACATTAGACTTTCTGAGTTCTGAGTTCTGAGTTCTGAGTTCTGAGCACATAGATGTACAGACGGACAGACATCAATCATTCCCCAGGGAGAAAGGGTGTACATGCTAGACTTTCGACGTAATCAAACATGCAGACTTGCAGGAACAGAGAGCTTTTTAATGAGTCCATCATGACTTGCGATTCGTGTATATCTATTTTTGAATGCTTCGTAATTTGGCTGCTCCCAGGGGGAAAAAAATGCGTGCACGTGACAGAATGATGGAGAAGTTTCAACCAAATTTTTAAGTAGTAAGTTCATTCTGAGGTAGATCAAGACTACTTTTAAAATGTCGGCTGTGTGTGCATATGCAGTTTTTCACACACCTCTCCTTCTCTCTGTAACCCTCTCTGTCTCTCTCTCTCTGTTTCTGTCTGTCTATCTCTTTCAGTCTCTGTCCCTCTTTCTCTTTCCCTCTCTCTTTGTCTCTCTCTTTGTCTCTCTACTTGTCTCTCTATTTGTCTCTCTGTCTCTCTCTCTCTGTCTCTCTCTGTTTCTCTGTTTTTGTCTCTCTCTCTCTCTCTCTGTTTGTCTGTCTGTCTGTCTGTCTGTCTCTCTCTCTCTCTGTGTCTCTCTCTGTCTCTGTATCTCTCTCTCTGTGTCTCTGTCTCTGTATATATATATATATATATATATCTGTCTCTCTCTCTCTGTCTCTCTCTCTCTCTCCTCTCTCTCTCTCTCTCTCTCTCTCTTCTCTCTCTCTCTCTCTCTCTCTCTCTGGGGATATTGTATGTTACGGGGACCTGTGTGTTCCTCTGTGTGTGTAGGATGTGACTATGTGTCCGTGTATTTGTCTGTGTGTCTCTATTTATCTGTGTGTGCGCGTGCGTGAGTGCGTGCGTGAGTGCGTGCGTGCGTGCGCGCGTGTGTGTGTGCGCGCGCGCATGCGTGTCTGTGTATGTGCATGTTTCTGTGTCTGCCTTCGTATGTAGGTGCGTGTGTTTCTGTGCCTGTGTGTGTGGACAAAGAAATGGAAATAAAACCTGGCGATCTATATTGAAAAAGCAATAAACAATGAGACTAAAAAAAAAAGATGGACAAGGAGCTCGGTTTTCTGAGTCTACCGAACATTCTTTAAAAAAGTTTGTTGACAGCTTGCTTAGTTGATAAGCTGTGTGTTCAAGATATGATATCTCGGGTCCAACCTCTCAACCTGTCTCATAAGAAGAACTGGCCTGTTCGCTGTCCATCTTAATGCTCCAAGCATTCTAATGGTGTCGATTTAGTATTTCATAAGCTTCCTTCCCATCCCACCCATATCAAGATATGTCAAAGCATACGATTTTGTTCAGGCGCAAGGAATCTTCCAGACATCACATATGGAATTGTTCCAGTGCGCGTGAAATTCTTCTAGACCAAACTCCAAACTTAATCTGAACCTGTGTAACTGCAAGTGCTGAAACAAATGGAAAACCAGACACATACAGATATTAGAATAACATACTAAGGAGGCTGGAAGTTGGAGGTTTGGGTTTTGCTCAAGAGGGATTCATCGCACTCGGACAATTCTGTATGTGCTCCATCCAAATCTGGCAGCAACTACCTGGCAGACTCCCTGAGCCTGTGCAAAGCCCTACGAGCTGGCAAGGTCTTGAACTGAGAAGCGGAAAAGGAGACGTGGTGGGAGAGACCTTTGAAACACTATGTTGACACCACCAGAATCATGGAAACAATACGAAGGGCAGCAAACAGACAATTGCGGGCTTAGATCGAACCTAAGATACCAGTTCCTGCATCCACGACTCTGTCAAAGCAACCAACCAGCTCGCATAAAAAAAGGGAAAAAAAGTAACGAGCACCTGGGTCGAACCTGAGACCGCTATGTTATGAGCAAGGCGTTCTTACAACAAGGGTAACGGGGCCAACAGGGAATTAGAATGAAACTATGCATCTAATTTTGATTGATTGATTGATTTGGTTCAGCTTCTACGTCGACACCCACCTCAGGTGACATGGCCGACGGGGATAACCATCCCAGGGAAGTGGGGGAAGGGGGACTTATCTAATAATATACTGACACCAGCAGAACAACAATGATGTTAAGATGGGACAGTGAAAAGGCCAGTTTTAATGCAGCGCACCCCTGGATTCGAACCCGCACACAACCATTAGCATATGAATCCGACGCTCAAACCAACTGAGCTACTGGGGCCCGTATCTAATTGTGTTTTGTTTTTAGAATTAAATATGCATTCTTATTCTAATTCTGTGTGTTTCTGGTTTATAAACTTACAATGCAAATTTAAAATGCTTTGGAAGACTTCGTTCGTTCTATGTGGCTGAAAAGCGGATTTATTTCAGTAATACGTCTGTCTACCTCAGACCGGAGGGAATTGAAAGTTTTCCTCCAGTGACTGAACATGTCGTATTACTTGAAGCTTGCGTGTTCATCAAACTCGTCAACATGATATTGCGTGAGTGTCATTCCACTCGTGTTACCGGTACTTTCAACGGATTAGTCAGGTTAGGAGACACATAAATCGTGACTTAGTTTTAATCATCAGATCTGTCTCGCTGTCTCTTGGGCAACAGATCTTTGGCAGTGGAGTGTGGATATTTTTACGTTCTTACAGCGTTGTACGAGGGAAAGTTTATTTTGTAGCGTTTCACAGAATACTTTTTATAAAAAATGTTTACATTGTAGGACGAAATCCTTCTTTTCATATTCTCTGCTATGTAAGCCCATTATTGTTGATTTTGACGGCATCAGAAAAAATTTTGTCAGAAGTCTGCAGTTGAATGTTTCCTTATTTTGCTACCAAGAGAAAATTAACCATTTCCATGTATGAACTTCTATTTGATGTCACATTTGAATCATGTGGAGCGTAAAGGAAAAATGGTGCTGCTTAAATAATACATGGTCGAGCCATTTGCATTTTTTCCCATTTGGTACGAATAATTACTACAGAAAATCCCGATTTGGACACATAAGCGAAAACAGATTTTGCTGTCAAAACACTTTCCTAGGCTTTTGCTAATTTCAGTCTTTTCGTTTTCTAATCCGTATGAAAAAGAGGAAACCAGGAAAAGTCCCAGGACCAGACAACATTACTACAGAGATGATTGAAGCCCTAGAGGAATTTGGCATAGAAAAAATAACAGTCCTCCTAAATGAAATTTATGACACTGGAAAAATCCCCAAAGATATGTCAAAATCAATTTTCATTGCACTTCCAAAGAAGACAGAGGCTATAGAATGCGAACTCCATCGCACAATCAGTTTGATGAGTCATGTAACAAAAATCCTGTTAAGAATAATCATGATGAGGACAAGGAATAGAATCAAAAGTGAAATAGCAGAAGAACAATGTGGACTTGTGGAAGGGAAAGGAACTATTAATGCCATATACATCCTAAGAACTATCATAGAGAGGTCAAATGAGATGAATAAGGATTTGTATTTATGCTTTGTTGACTACACCAAGGTTTTCGATCGGATAAGACATGATGAATTGATCAACCAGCTGGAGAGACTCAATGTTGATGGAAAAGATCTACGAATAATCAGAAATATGTACTGGGAACAAACAGCTGCAATGAGAATAGAAAACAATATATGCTCTTTCCAAAACATCAAAATAGGAGTCAGACAGGGTTGTGTTTTTTTCACCAGATCTGTTTTCACTTTACAGCGAAAACATTATAAGAAACCTAGAAGAAGACCCTGGCTTAAAGGTTGGAGGGAAAATGATAACATTCGATACGCAGATGACACCGTGCTAATTGCAGACAATGAAAAGGACCTACAAAACCTTGTGAATATACTAGAAATAGAAAGCAAAGGTAAGGGGTTGGAACTAAACAGCAGGAAGACTGAAGTCATGGTGATCAGTAAAAAACATGAAATCCCCTCATGCAAAATAACAGCAAATGGCACAACCTTGACACAGGTTGATAAATTCAAATACCTGGGAACGAACATTTCATCAGACGGCAGATGCACATCGGAAATAGCCAGCAGAATCGGCCAAGCCAAAACAGCATTCGGGAAGATGACAGGCATTTTTACCAACAAATGCCTATCAATTAACATCAGGAAGAGAGTTCTTGAATGTTATATAGAACCAATACTGTTGTACGGATGTGAGGCATGGACAGTCAAAAAACAAAGCCAGAACAAGATTGAGGCAGCCGAGATGTGGTTTCTAAGAAGAATGTTGAGAGTTCCATGGACAGCAAAGAAAACAAATGAGACAGTCTTGATGGAGGCAGACACAAGTAGATCCTCATAAGGAAGATTAGGAAAAGACAGGCAATATTTATAGGCCATTTTATGAGGAAGGGGGATTTGGAGCACCTGGTCACAACAGGAAAGCTGGAGGGAAAGAGAGCACCGAGTAGACCCAGGGAGAAAATGCTGGACGGACATGCAGAGTGGCTGGGGACGGGGGGTGGATGGGTGGGAGAGATGCTAGGGGCAACGAGAGATAGAGACAGATGGAAGTCCATGATCGCCAACGCCATGCGGCAGGGCACCTGATGATGTTGATGAATCTGTATGATTATGACCTTAATGCCTTTACCTTTTAAACTTATTCTTTCGCAAATGCTAAATAGTTGACACCTTTGATCAAAATGTTAGTAAAGTCCCATCTTTTAAGAGGCGAAAATTCGTGTTAGCAGTCATTTTTCTCTCAGACATTCACACACAGAGAAACAATTCAGTTAAAAAGTCTCTTTCAATACGTAAAATAAGTTTTTAAAGTAGTAAAGCATACTGATGTACACACAGACAGACACACACACACACACACACACACACACACACACACACACACACACAACGACACACACACACACACATACACACACACTCGCACACACACACACACACACACACACACACACACACACACACACACACACACACACGTACACACACAAAAATATACATATGAAGTAGATAGATAGATAGATAGATAGATAGATAGATAGATAGATAGATAGATAGATAGATAGATAGATAGATAGATAGATAGATAGATAGATAGATAGATAGATAGATAGATAGATAGATAGATAGATAGATAGATAGATAGATAGATGCCCTGGAAAAATGTTCTAGTTCACGAGTACGAGGATTCTCACTTACCTATTAACTCTGTGTGCCTGTATAGTTTATCAAACGTATATATTATGTGCGCCTGTATCATTTTGAAGCACAATCTATATGTAATTATATTTTGAAGGATACCCGCTAAAGCGGTGAATCAACTTTCTTTTTCCCGTTCGTGTGCACCGTTCTAGCAGGTAACTCGCGATTATTTCTTGTTGTGAAATGTACCATGCATCACAAAAGAACTGTAAACCCACTAATGCCTGCATCATACTCCACTTTGTGGTTCTATAGCACTTTCAGCTTTGGGTAGGAGCTGCTCAGGACCGAACTATCCCTGCCCCCCCCCCCCCTCTCTCTCTCTCTCTCTCTCTCTCTCTCTCTCTCTCTCTCTCTCTCTCCCTCTCTTTCTCTCTTCTCTCTCCCCCGTTCTCTCTCTGTCTCACTCTCTCACTCACTCACTCTCTCTTTCTCTCTCTCTCTCTCTCTATCTATCTATCTATCTATCTATCTATCTATCTATCTATCCATCTATCTATCTATCTCTCTCGTTCTCTCTCTCCGTCTCACTCACTCTCTCACTCACTCACTCACTCATTCTCTCTCTCATTCTCTCTCTCTCTCTCTACCTCTCTCTTTCTCTCCCTCTCTCTCTCTCTCTCTCCCTCCGTCTCTCTCTCTCTCTCTCTCTCTCTCTCTCTCTCTCCCGTTTTCTCTGTCTCTCTCCCTCTCTCTCTCCCTCTCCCTTTATGTCTCTCTCTCCCCCTCCCTCTCTCCCTCTCTCTCTCTTTCTCCCTTTCTCTCTCTCTCTCCTCTCTCTCTCTCCCCCCCCCCCTCTCTCTCTCTGTGTTTACAAATGGCGGTTCAGACCTACCAATTTCCAGTCAGTAGTCCGTTGCGCTAACTACTTCCCATGCTGATTGGTGTCTCTGACTTGACATTCGTATGCAGCCACTGTTGCAGGAACTGTCTATCTGGCCTCAGAGACCTGCAAGTCACAAGCGTTCTTGCAACAGACTTGGAAATTCCCACGGAAAATGAACCTGGTTTTAATTCTATCTGTCCCAGAGTATATTTCAAGAAATGGCCGAGTACAGGTAGTAATGTTTTAAGGATAGCCCCCTACTCTGCTGTCAAAATAAACCGAAATGAAACAAAACAAGACTTAAAATTAACTTGAAAACTTTTGTGTGTGTTTTTTTTTACTCAAGAAGTAGCATTACGTACGATTGGACCTGTCTTACAGCCAGTCCTTGCCATTCTTGAATCATAGTTCATATAGTTTTAAAAAATTAAAAGAAATATATTGATGTTATGTGTCAATTAGTTATGCAGTTTACAAAAAGCGTGAGAGATATGCAGACGCATGTGAAGCAAATACACGTCAACCTAACAATGCCAACAAAAACAACAACAATGATATTAAAACAGTAGCGATAGCACTGAAATATCCATTTTTAAATGAATTAAAGACGTAGAATCAAAGAAAGAGAAGAATGTAAAGAAAATAGTAAGAAACACAAGAAAGGGTGTGGGAAGAACAACCATGTCAACTAATGCTATGATGAAAATGTAAAGAAAACAGTAAGAAACACAAGAAAGGGTGTGGGAAGAACAACCATGTCAACTAATGCTATGATGAAAATGTAAAGAAAATAGTAAGAAACACAAGAAAGGGTGTGCGAAGAACAGCCATGTCAACTAATGCTATGATGAAAATGTAAAGAAAATAGTAAGAAACACAAG
>CM060305.1:59803163-59805663 GCA_030674185.1 Monoplex corrugatus
GCCTCAATCTTGATCTGGCTTTGCGTGTTGACTGTCCACGCCTCACAACCGTATAACAGTATCGGTTCTATATATCATTCAAGAACTCTCTTCCTGATGTTAATTGATAGGCATTCGTTGTTAAGAACGCTGTTCCTCTTTTGAATGTTGTTTTGGCTTGGCCGATTCTGCTGGCTTTTTCCGATGTCCATCTGCCGTCTTGTGAGATGACTGTTCCCAGATATTTAAACATATCAACCTGTCTCAAAGTTGTACTATTTGCTGTTATTTTGCATGAGCGGAATTCATGTTTTTTACTGATTACCACGACTTCAATCTTCTTGATATTTAGCTACAGCCCTTTATTTTTTGCTTTCTATTTCTATTATAATTATTCACAAGGTTTTGTAGGTCTCTTTCACTTTCTGCAATTAGCACAGGGCCATCTGCGTACCGAATGTTGCTTATCATTTTCACTCCAACCTTTATCCCAGGGAGGCGTACTAAGCTGTTAAATTATCATAGGGCTGTCTCCAGTCCTTTTAGCGTTAAGCCTTCTTATGTGTCACGGCGTCTTCTGTATTGTAAGACAGGTAGTTTCTAAGTGATCTCCACTTTTGTCTCCGGGTTGTTGTTGTCAAGCCCTTCTTCTCTTTAATGCTTGTGTCTAGAGAGGACGACAAAAACAACATCGACGACAACATCGACGACAAAGACAGCAACAGCAGCAACGGCTATAACTACAACGATAACAAAGACAACAACGACAACAATAACAACAACAACAACGATCACTACAACAACAACCACGTCAACAGTGACGACTACTACAAAGACAAAGATAATTACAACTACAACAACCACAACCACAAAAGCAACGACGACGACGACAACAAAGATAACAACCACAACAACAACCACAACAACAATAACAACAACAACGATGACGACGACGATGACAACAAAGATAAACGACTACGACAACAACCAAAATAACAACACAAATAACAACGAAACAATACCAACAATAGCAACAATACCAACAACGACAACAAAACAACGATAACAACAACGACGATAACAACAATGACAACAACGAAACAACATCTGAATAAAGTAAATCCGATAGACAGGTTATCATTGTCACACACAATATACAACACCCACGCACAGCTGCAATAGTTCAGTTTCAGTTTCAGTCTTCTCACCATGTTAAGAAAATTCCATAAGCAGTGTTGTATCCAGAATGCAAAAGTAATAGGACAAATGAACTTTCGTTATACATGGTTCTTGTACAGCCCTATTCTCTAGACATACAGAAGATGCAGACTATGCACCAGCATAGCAGAATATAGTCAGCTCGACTAACAGCGTGACTAACAGCTAACAGCTCTAACGGAGAAGAGTGGCAGAATGGTTCAGACGTTCACCTGCCAATAACTAAACTCGAGGTTCCATGGTTCGCTTCCCGTACAGTCCTCGACTTTTCTCCTTAGTTTGACCGGAAAATCGAACTGAACGTCTAGTCCTTCGGAAAAGGACGAAAAACGAGTCGGACCCGTGTGCTTTCTGGCTGCGCACGCTAAAGATCCCACGACAGTTGAAAATCGTGAAGAGCAGGGCGTTGCCCGGCTGCTTTGGTATAAGACATTGGAGAGATAGACTGATTTCCCAGGTCACACATTTTGAAGACCAATTAGCCTTCTTGACTTTCTGAAGTCTTGGTTTAAAAGCAGTGTGAATATGAATATGAATTTGAATCGAGGGAGAGGGGATGGGCGTCGCCCTCGTGTTGCAGGCCTCGGGAAAAATTGAAGTCTCTGCCACTTCACTTTCCTACGGCCCCAGGATTATGGCACCATCTAGGTAGGACCTCAGGCCCTGGCCAGCCCATGGGTTTATGTACAGGCTTAAGGCTTGTGCCGTGATCATTCAAGATCTTCTTCATCACATGGCACCTGTGACGTTAGTGCATATGGAATTCATTCTGAGCGCGGAGACGTCATCTTGAGAAATTGAAACTCAAACTGAAACTTGAGATCTCTGCGCCTCCACTGAAAAGTCTGATTATGTGCAATGCATATCAAGTCCAAATAAACTGGGGAACAGCGCTATGAAAACGATTTTTTTTTTAAATAATCGAAGTGTGGCTAAAGTGCACTTTTTACTCTGTAGCATGACAGAATGTGGCCTGCTGTTCATCATTTATCCCCTCAGGTGATAGGCAGGGTGTAAGGAGGGACCAGGAGGGACAGTCTGGTTCTACTGTCTCGTTATCTGGAGATTAAGATCTTCTTAGAACAGCTTAGAATCCATCTGAGACAGCGAGTGGAAAACGTTGAACCGTTCATTTTCTGGGAATCCCCACAGAGATTACGTCTCTCTGCCGCACATTTGCTGATGCGTGATGGAACTTTGGGTTGTGTGTGTGTGTGTGTGTGTGTGTGTGTGTGTGTGTGTGTGTGTGTGTGTGTGTGTGTGTGTGTGTGTGTGTGTGTGTGTGTTGTGTGTGTGTGTGTGA
>CM060305.1:59810663-59823163 GCA_030674185.1 Monoplex corrugatus
GTTGCTGCTGTTGTTGTTGTTTGTATGTATGTTTGTTTGTTGTTTTCTTTGATTTTGGGTGTGTTTTTTTTTAACCATTGTTCCTGTTCCAATCATTCTGCTGATGCCATCTTAGTATTTTACACGCCCCGCTCTGTCCACCCCACAGCCACACCCATACCCATTTCAAGACCTTGTGGTGTCAGGTAAATGCTTCATCAGTCCTGTTCTCCGATACGTCTTCTGTGTTTTTGTTGTCTGTTTTGTTTTGTTTTGTTTTGTTTTGTTTTGTTTTTCAGTCTCAGTGAAAAATCTGCCAGATACTTAGCAGTATATTGGGAAAAGCTAATATGATACTGCCGAGTACGGTGAAAATATCTTGAACAAACTCCGAACCCTGTGAAGTTTTCTGCCATTGGATGAGATTTGCCTGCAACAGCACAAATAAAAAATAAAATGCCATCAAAAAAGGCCAGAACTCGTCCTGTCGTAAAAAGCTTCCTCGGGTCCCTATAAGCTTCTGTCCTGACTGTAGGTTGGTGCTGTCTTAATAGTTACGGAAAGAAAACACTTTTTGTTCAGTTTTTCGCCCATGAATATGAGACTCTTTCCCAACTTTGTTTGAGAAAAAGAAGTTGTATGCTCATTTTTAGACAACTCTCAAACAATGTATCTTTACGAAACATCTACAATATCAGCATAGATTATATCTTATGCATTTTCTGGACTAGTCGTACTACTTTTATCGATTTCTGATTTCTTATCATTATCGTTCATTATGTTTGATAAAGTGGCTATGTTTACACGACATTGATGTATGGATCCCACTACGTTTATGCTGCATCAATGTATGGATAGCACTGTGTACTGCATTAATGTTACTCTCTATCGTCGCCAGACCAAGCTGAAGCTACCCTTAAAATCGTTTGCTGAGGAGTACAAAGCAGGAAAGGTCAGGCTTCTTAACATGCTTGAAGACTCTGGAGATAAGGTTGTGAGATCAATCCAGCCTAAGCTGAAGACAGGTAGGAAATGGAAAGTCCAGGAGGCGCCTGTTGCAGCGAAAGAAAAGCTCAGGGTCAGAGAAATAATAGGGCAGACGCAGACCGACAGGCAGGGACTGGGATCAACAAAAATGGAATGGTGGTCAAAGGCCAACGCGAATGCAAAAAGAGATATGGTAATACAAGAGATGAAGAAAGAAGGGGATACCACAAGACTTCAGAAAGCAGTTCAGCAAGGCCTACAGGGTCAGTGGACGACTTCGGAAAATGCGCTCCAAACAAATCTAAACTTTGAATTACTTGTGACATATGGCCCCTCTAAAAATCAGATCTGTCTATAACCTCCTGCCCTCGAATGCTAATCTGTTGAAATGGGGAAAATCATGCAAGATAGCGGTAACCCAAGGGAGGTACACATGGAGACACAATCAAGTGCTTCAAGAGATTGAGATCGCACAAGCAATTAGCACCGTAATGAGCATTGCCAGATGAAAATAAACTGCCACCAGTAGCTCCAAAATCCTTCTAAACGGCATGAGGCAGGAACATGTGGCCTGAAAAAATGGGACACCGCATGGAAGTGGGGTCTGCGAATTGACGACGATTAGGAGTGCACAGGAGATCTCCCACTATGGGAAAACAAAAACATCCAGAAGTCATCAACGAGAGTGGCATGAGACTGGACATGGTTCTCCACTCCCATTTATCCAAACAAGTGATTCTGATTGAGCTAAATGTATCATAGGAAAGTAGAATGGAGGAAGCCGGTATCTACAAGACTGAAAATTATGCCAGTCCTGCCAGCAACCTGAGGACGTCTGGCTTTCAAGCCAAAATCCTCGCCATAGAGGTTGGAGCAAGTGGGTTGGTAGGCACATCAGCCTATGATCTCATGAAACAACTCGCCATTTCGGGGAGACAGAGGAACAGAACCCTAAAGGAAATGGCAGAAGCAGCGGTAAAGAGCTCCACCTGGATCTGGACCAAAAGAAACAAAAAGGAACTTAAAATTCCCATATATGTTGTTGGTGACTGATATCCAAGGGTGACTTAGCCTTGAGAAACCTGACCACCTAGGATGCGCGGGTTCGATTCTAGATAGAGGACATTTTTTAATTGGCTGAGAGATGAGTGTTCAGCTGCTTCAAAACTACTTTCCCAAGGAACTTGGAAAGGAACGGGAAGTTGGAGACAGGATGATAGTTTTCCCAGAATGTTAGGGTTGACATTGTTTTCTTTTTAGCAAAGGTCCAACAAAGGCTGTTTTGAAAGAAGATTGGACAGTTCCAGACAGTGTTTGTGAAAAGAGAGACGCAGGTATAGTGTCAGGTTCACAAGACTTGAATGACAGTTCTTTCATGATGCGGGCAATCAGAGTTTTAAAAACTGGTTGAAAATTATTGAGTGGGAGGCTTGTGAATGGAGGTTCAGGATGAGATGTAAGAAAAAAAATGTTGTCCGGCCTGGGTACAAAAGTTGAAAAAAAATCTCAGGTTGATCTGGAGGAATGATTTTAGGTGGAAGTGAAGATGACTAGTTAGCACCCAAAAGGTCAGACATGACAGCGAACAGGCGTTGTGAACTTGTACATTCAAGTATCTGGATAGAATAACGGTCAGTTTTTGCTTTCCAGATCATTATCATTTTCGTGACTGTTCATATGTTTTCGAAAAATCTGTGAATGAACTACAAGTTTAGAGGACCGCCACTGACATTCGCTACGTCTACAAGTTTGTTTGGCTATCCATATTTTATTTTGTAAAAGGGTGCAAATGGGCGGTAATGGAGAACATGGGTGGTTGGGGGTACATGCTTATCTAGAAGTCGGTACAAGACTGAATTATAGTGACTCGCAGGATCAGAGGAATTTTGAAAGAGAGGAGAGACGATTTGCAACTTCAGACGAGAAGAAAATAACATTGATAGATTTCAGGTCTAAACAGATAGAGTGAAAATAACGTACCAGAAGAGTGTGTACGAAGTTGGTCTGGGACTGAGACTGGTGTAACAAGTATATCGGTGTGAAGGACCATCAAAGAGTCAATAATACTAACTTCAATGCGTGTGGACTGGGCCACAAGCTGAGAGAGAGAATGGTTAGACTAAGATAGGCACAAACGTTTGCTTTCCCGGTAAAAGTGTTCATTGACATCGCCCAGAAAGACACGTTTTCCTGATCTTAGAGTGTAGTAATCAAGGAGAGACTCAGTTCCACTATGAGACATGGAAGGAGAAAATATGTAGGCATTCCTGGAAGGACGGTGGAAAATACAAGAGCAAATCAGTTTTTACCTGACTTTCGAAGAACGACGTCAGCAGTTTCCAATGACACAGTAGAAAAGAGAAAGGAAAGGATGAAGGAGAGACGAGAGAGACGAACGATACTGCAGTAATGTATGGATCCCATTGTATTTATACTGTATTAATGAACAGATCCCACAATGCGTTGATTATATACTCGGTAACCATCCCACCCACCTCTCTCTCTCTCTCTCTCTCTCTCTCTCTCTCTCTCTCTCTCTCTCTCTCTCTCTCTCTCTCTTTCTCTCTTTCTCTCTCTCCCTTTCTCTCTCTCCTCTCTCTCTCTCTCTCTCTCTCACACACACACACACTCTCTTTCTGAACTCTCCCTCTCTTTATTTCTTTTTTTCTGTGTGTCTTCCATCCCTCCCTCTCTCCCCTCTCTCTCTCTTTAATTCTTTCTTTCTTTCTTTCTCCCTCCCCCTTCTCTCTCATGATCTAGAACTATCGTCCTTTAAATGGACTCTTTGCGCTATACAACTGGCATTTTTATTATTATTACTATCATATTAAGTAGTAGTAGTAGTAGTTGTTGTTGTTGTTGTAGTAATACTAGTGGTAGTAATTGTAGTAGTAGTAGCATTAGCATTATCGTTTTCATTATTACTGTTATTGTGATTATTACAATAGTATTAGTAGTGGTAGTGGCAGTAGTAATAGTATTGTCGTTGTTGTTCTTCTTCTTATCAATATCATTGTCATTTATCATCATCATTGCCATTATCAAATTGAAATAGTCACCTTAGGGGGGGGGAAACCCGTGCGATCCGAAGTTAACAAAGGACAGACGATGAAAAAGCCGTTACACACTTAGGTTGAATTTCGCAGGACGAAACATTTGGTCATGCATATTTAACCAAAACGGTACATTTCCGGCTGTCCTTATTTATGCCTCACGTTCAGCGTGTGTGTGTGGTAACGCGGGCACTCCAAAATCATCCAGAGATGAAAAGCTGTCGAATCTACATTTCTAACACATTGTCACAAAAAGCCGGCGTAACATTAGCAAAGAGTAGATAATTACACACATCCAAAATTCATGTCTGCATTATCTTCCCTAGTCGAAACGAGTTTCCGATTCAATTTTCATAGCAATCCACCGGGATTATCAACCGAGAAAATGATAGTGATAGTGACATGTGTATTTGAATAAATCAATCTCTCGTTGAGTGGAAAGGACAGAGTAAATTGTCTCGAGAGCGGGGTGTCGGTGGGAGTGAAAACTAGAAAAAAAATTATGAACAGGGGAACGAGAGAACGATCTGGGTTTTTTTTCAACTGAGACAGATGTATGTTACTGTGTCCAGCGCCATCAACTAGAGTACTTTTCTCTCTCCCCGGTGTAAAGTGGCAAGACATAATTATGTTCTCATTTTACTTGCTCGGTGGAAATGAGTGTGGGGAAAGTTCTCAAAACAATAAAAGGACAATTAGAGATAAAGATTAAGAAAAAAAAGATTCAAGAAAATGGCGGAACCATTCGTACAATTTCTTTGTTTAAACTAAAATGTTGTTCAGAAACTCACGATTTTGCGCGTATTACGATCATTGTGAAATTGAAGAAGCTCCAGTTAAACATAAATCTATGTGTATCGAGGACAGTAGTGTAAAAAGATGAAAACATGTTTGAAAATTGTTATTTTCAGAATTTCCCCAGAATGGGCTGTTCACACACTTTCCTCAAAAAGAAATGCTGATTTTAAATAATTTGGGGGGCTCGTGTGACCTTGACTTTGACAGTTTGTACTCCACGCCTATGTATTCGGGACTTTCAACACTCCATATGTTTCAACAAAAATTGGTAAAAGATCTATCCAGAAACGGCCGTGAAAAGTTTGTGAATACATTTCTGTCACAGACACAAACAGATACACACTCAGACCCACACATCTTTCCAGTCGAAATGAAAAATCTCCCATTCTTTCGTAAGGGAAATTAGAAAAACAAAGAAATAGAGAGCCTGCTCATTTCCTTTTGAAAGCGAGTTTCTGTATTAATGTGTCTTGGTGCGTTCGTTTTCCTCTGCGTGGGCAAATAAAATCAATTAAGAAATGATTCTGTACGATTAATTATTTAAATGTTATCTGATTTTAGTACAGTATATTTATGTATATTTAGCTTATTTTGTGTTACTTTAATCTCTTTCAGAGTGTTTCAAAGTCACAAGTTTATGTCTTTTATATGGCATCACATCAATTATTTGAGCCTATCCTGTACATCGATTACCTCCCGTCTGTTATCGACATCCATAAGTTGCAGGGATTTGCAGTAATGGAGTGTTTTCAGACTTGGATTAGAGACTAGACTGTAAAGCGATGTGATTCCAGATGTAATGTTTTGCCACATTCTTTCATTCAGATTCCATAGGGGAGGAAGGAGTGGAGGAAGAGGATGTGGGCGGTCCTCTGTCCGAGCCGTTTGTGGCCGAGTTGATGTCGAAATGGAGAGTTGTTGGTAATGTTCTAGAAGACTGCCTTAACAATATCCGCTGCATGGTACTCGTTTACCGTAATGGTGAACCACTCACAGTTCTGACTCTCTGTATAAACAGAATTTTGTGCACACTCTCAAGGAAGCTCTCGGCTTATTGCTGGATACTGGAAGATGTGAGTGCAGGACACAAAACTAAATGCGATGACTCCTCGTCAGCAAATTCTATTCCTATATTTTGCTTCTTCCGTTTTTGTCTCCGATCCTGTTTTGACGACTGAAGGTTGCTTGGTATATATGTGCAGAGACGACTCAAAAGGTAGTGTGGTACAGATCCTTCAAAATGGCGATATGCAAGGCTTGAGATTTTATACTAGTTGCTCTTCTACAGGAAAGCATGTCGCCGCATCACACCGTCCCCATTTTTGATGTATTCATAATAAAGGTAAGTTTTTATGAAAGTTGATTTTTTCCCCGGAGAATTTCCCAAAATAGAACTCTTTTGTTATTGGAAAATAAAATAACAGTTCTTGTCATTGTTCTTGTCATTGTCACTCTATATCTCTCTGTCTTTCTATCTCTTCATCTCTTACTCTTTCTTTTGCAAGGACGCGTGCGCGCGCGCGCACACACACACACACATACACACACACACACACACATACATACAACACACACACACACACACACACACAACACAACACACACACACACACACACACACACACACACACACTCACACACACACATACATACATATTCACCACATGATCAAGACAGACAGTCCCCCACTAAACACTATCAAACCCCCAACACAAGTTAGCACATCATATCCATAGACACAGACGATTCAGAAGCAAAGCAGAAGAAGAGCAGAACCCCACACACTGAAGCAATTGGTCAATTGGTCCCTAGAGTTGACACTGATCAATCCGAATTGGCCAGGGGAGAAAATAAACTGTATCCACTCAAGACTCTACCCTCGGCACTCTGGCTTTCCAGACTCATACT
The DNA here is from genome assembly GCA_030674185.1 of Monoplex corrugatus. Lineage (NCBI taxonomy): Eukaryota > Metazoa > Mollusca > Gastropoda > Littorinimorpha > Ranellidae > Monoplex > Monoplex corrugatus. The sequence continues at coordinate 59,817,389 of CM060305.1, forward strand.
TTATCTATGAGGTTACCACTCCACACTTCAGATGGTCCCTGAAGAGAACACCAGTCAAACACGAGTTGGTCAGTCCATCTCACCGACTGACTGTCCTAAATCCAAGCTTATTAATGATTATTGATATTGGTAAAGGGTCTGTAAAAATCAGTATTTCTTTTCATGTACAAAACCTAAATGTTCGTCCAATGCCGACTGTGCAGAGCCATATCAGAGCTACAACCGCCTCAAAACATACAAAATGTCAACAGGAAAAAAAGAAAAGAAAATTAAGTACACATGTCAATGCATTCGCACACATAATCTAAGACCGTGCCACTGGCGTTGACCATTCCGTCCAATTTATCACACAGAGAATTTAGAAAACACACCTGAATACAAATTAAGCATACCTAAGGACATCAAAACATATATAAAAACAGAAATAAAATACCTAACATTGTTTCAGCAAATCTCACCTCCCTAGAGCCAAAAATGCACTTAATATATGTACCCAATTATCAATCATAAGAAAAAGTACGTAAGACTTTATCGGACACATACAGTGAACGGACCAGCAAGGCAGAAAATGATAGGAAGAAATGACAGAAAGCAAAGGAGAAAGCAAGAAACAAAGAGAGTGACAGAAAAGAGGAAATTTCTAGCACAGAATTTCCAGAAGGTGGGGATACTATTCATACTGAAAGAGCCCCCGGTATTCCCATGGGGAGTAAGTGTTCAGTAGCCAGCTGAATTGGTTAGCTGTAGGATAAATTAAACTTTCTATAACCAAGGCTAGAAAGGATCGATGTTGATCGAAAAGATCTAAGACTAATCAGAAATATGTACTGGGAAAAACAGCAGCAATGAGAACAGAAAATTATCAAAAGAGGGGTTAGGCAGTGATGTGTTCTGTTACCAGACATGTTTTCACTTTACAGCGAAATCATCATGAGGAACCTTGAAGAATGCCCTGAAAAAAAAAGGTAGGAAGAAAAATGGTAAACAGTCTTCCCTACACAGTGACACCGTGCTAATTTAAGAAAATGTAAGACTTACAAAAGCTTGTGAATATAATAGAAATAGAAAGCAAAAATAAAGAGTGAGAGCTAAATAGCAAGAAGATTGAAGTCATGGTAATCAGTACGAAAACCTCCAGCTTTCTTGTTGTGACTAGGTGCTCAAATTTTTCTTGTCTCATAAAATGTCTTATAAATGTTGCTAGTCTTTTCCTAATCTTCTTCAATTATGTTCATTTTGTGTTTGTCTCTTTCAAGACTGTCTCGTTTATTTTCTTTGCCGTCCATGGAATTCTTAACATTCTTCTTAATGAGGTGCTTGGGGCCTTTTTAAAACTACATTTGCTTGGCAATTTCAAGGTATGTGAAAGCAGCAAGAAATGTTTTAACAGGAACTTGAAAATGGTAGGGACCATTCATGCGATTCAATGGGATAAGAGATCACAGGCGAATCTCTGCTTGTTGATTCTTTTTGAACCTTGGATCAAATTATATTTTGTTTCTTTATTTCTACATTCGTTCCAAACGATCTCACATCAACTGGGCAATTATTCAAAGTATGGATGCAATCGACATCAAAAAAACAGTATCTTATTATTTTTGAATATTTGACAACTCTTTCTCAAAGATGAATATGGAAATCTATGCAACATTACCCCTGCACACACATCCCCACCCACACACTCACCATAGCACACACGTGCGCGCGTGCACACACACACACACACACATAAACACACACACACACACACGCACACACACATGCACACCCACACGCACGCGCGCTCACACACTTATATTTCAAACACACACACACACGCTCACACCCATATACGCGTTCATAGATGTGTGTATGCATGCACGCTGTCACACACATATAGACTCGTGCACTCACATAAGCACGCACACATACACAAACTCGCGCGCGCCGCGCGCACACACACACACACACACACACACGTGCATGCACGCACGCACACACGCACACGCACACGCACATACACACACATACACACACATACACACACGCGCGCGCGCGCACACGCACACATTACAAACCCACACACACGCTTACACTCACACACGTACGCACAAATGTGTGTACGCACACGCTCTCACACACGTATACACTCGTACATTCACACACACACACACATACACACACACACACACAACACACACACACACACACAAGTACGCACATATGTGTACGCACACACGCTATCACACACGTATACACTTGTACACTCTCTCTCTCTCTCTCAAACAACACACACACACACACACACACACACACACACACACACACACACAAACACACACACGCACACACACACACACACAAACACGCACACGCACACACACACACATACACACAAGCACACATGCACACAAACACACATACACAATCACATACACACAAACATACATAGACACACATCACATGATATAGACATAAGCCTCTCATTAAACGATTCCAATCCCAGCAGAAGGTGGCAGATTACATCTCTGGACACAAATCACTGAGAAGCTAGCGGAAGAAAGATAGAATCTTGCTTTCAAAGAGACTTTACTCACTTGGTCCCTAGAGTGGGGCACCAATCAATTGGCACTGGACTAGAGAGAGAAAAAAAAATATCCACTTGGGATTCGATCCTTGGCTTCCCAGACGTGTGCTTTATTTATAAGGTTACTACTCCATTCTTCAGTTGGTCCCAGAAGAGAGCACCTGTTGTTACGAGTTGGTCAGTGCATTTCGAAGATTGTTGTATAAGGACAAGTTTCTTGATGGTTACTGATGTTGGTGAGATGGATGTTTCAATAATGTCTGAAGTGACCATTGCGAAAGTTTATTATTTTTGTTTCGTGTACTTCTGGGCTGGAATGTGTGATAGCACCTTCAACATCCACTGCCAACTAAACTGGCTAGCAATGCGATAAATAGCACTTTTTAGAACAGTGTTTGATACGGTGCACTATGTCTATTTCACTATTTCATCCAGACACATTTAATGAGGTCTATGTGAAAAAAAAAACACAAAATCTTTAGCAGGACGATAAAATGGAAGGGACCATCTATGAGATTCAACATCACAGAGACCGAAGGTGAACTGCTGCTTGTTAGTGGTTTTGAACTTTGGATCAAATTATAAATGATACTTTATCATTGCTTTCGTTCCTAACAAGCAATGTCAATTTGTGTCACTACTTACTATTCTAGTCCCTTCTATTTACATCTATTCTATCACCGCTTTTGTTTCTAATGTATAAGATCTTTTTTTTTTTATCATTGCTTTTATTTTTAATGAGTAATCTCAATCTTTATCACTGCTTTTCCTCCTAACGATCAATGTGTATTGTTAATCACTGCTTTCGTTTGTAACGAATAATGTCCATCGTAACAACAGTTTAAGTAAGGAATAACGTTGATCGTTATCACAGTTTTAATTTCTAACGGATAATTTCTAACGGATCCTTATCACCATTTTGGTTTCTAACTGGTATTGTAGATCGTTATCATTGCTTTTTTTGTTGTTGTAGATCGTTATCATTGCTTTTTTTTTATTGTAGATCGTTATCATTGCTTTTTTTTTTATTGTAGATCGTTATCATTGCTTTTTTTTATATTGTAGATCGTTATCATTGCTTTTTTTTTATTATTGTAGATCGTTATCATTGCTTTTTTTCAATTATTGCACATCGTTATCATTGCTTTTTTTTTTTATTGTAGATCGTTATCATTGCTTTTTTTAATTTATTGTAGATCGTTATCATTGCTTTTTTTTTTTTTATTGTAGATCGTTATCATTGCTTTTTTTTTTTTTTTATTGTAGATCGTTATCATTGCTTTTTTTTTTTTATTGTAGATCGTTATCATTGCTTTTTTTTATATTGTAGATCGTTATCATTGCTTTTTTTTTTTTATTGTAGATCGTTATCATTGCTTTTTTTCATTGTAGATCGTTATCATTGCTTTTTTTTTTATTGTAGATCGTTATCATTGATTTTTTTTTAATTGTAGATCGTTATCATTGCTTTTTTTTTTAATTGTAGATCGTTATCATTGCTTTTTTTATTGTAGATCGTTATCATTGCTTTTTTTTTTTATTGTAGATCGTTATCATTGCTTTTTTTTTATTATAGATCGTTATCATTGCTTTTTTTTTTTTATTGTAGATCGTTATCATTGCTTTTTGTTTTTTTTATTGTATATCGTTATCATTGCTTTTTTTTTTATTGTAGATCGTTATCATTGCTTTTTTTTTATATTGTAGATCATTATCATTGCTTTTTTTTTTATTGTAGATCATTATCATTGCTTTTTTTTTATTGTAGATCATTATCATTGCTTTTTTTTTTATTGTAGATCATTATCATTGCTTTTTTTCAGTGTAGATCGTTATCATTGCTTTTTTTTTATTGTAGATCATTATCATTGCTTTTTTTTTTATTGTAGATCATTATCATTGCTTTTTTTTATTGTAGATCATTATCATTGCTTTTTTTTTTTATTGTAGATCATTACCATTGCTTTTTTTTTTTTATTGTAGATCGTTATCATTGCTTTTTTCTTTTTATTGTAGATCGTTATCATTGCTTTTTTTTATTGTAGTTCGTTATCATTGCTTTTTTTTTTATAGTAAATCGTTATCATTGCCTTTTTTTTTTTTATTGTAGATCGTTATCATTGCTTTTTTTTTTTAAAGTAAATCGTTATCATTGCCTTTTTTTTTTTTATTGTAGATCGTTATCATTGCTTTTTTTTTTTTATTGTAGATCGCTATCATTGCTTTTTTTTTTATAGTAAATCGTTATCATTGCTTTTTTTTTTTTATTGTAGATCGTTATCATTGCTTTTTTTTTTATTGTAGATCGTTATCATTGCTTTTTTTTTTTATTGTAATCGTTATCATTGCTTTTTTCATTGTAGATCGTTATCATTGCTTTTTTTTTATTGTAGATCATTATCATTGCTTTTTTTTTATTGTAGATCATTATCATTGCTTTTTTTTTATTGTAGATCATTATCATTGCTTTTTTTTTATTGTAGATCATTATCATTGCTTTTTTTCAGTGTAGATCGTTATCATTGCTTTTTTTTTTTATTGTAGATCATTATCATTGCTTTTTTTTTATTAGTAGATCATTATCACATTTGCTTTTTTTTTTATTGTAGATCATTATCATTGCTTTTTTTTTTTATTGTAGATCTTACATTGCTTTTTTTTTTTTATTGTAGATCGTTATCATTGCTTTTTTTTTTATTTAGATCGTTATCATTGCTTTTTTTTTTATTGTAGTTCGTTATCATTGCTTTTTTTTTTATAGTAAATCGTTATCATTGCCTTTTTTTTTTTTATTGTAGATCGTTATCATTGCTTTTTTTTTTAAAGTAAATCGTTATCATTGCCTTTTTTTTTTTTTATTGTAGATCGTTATCATTGCTTTTTTTTTTTTTTATTGTAGATCGTATCATTGCTTTTTTTTTTTATAGTAAATCGTTATCATTGCTTTTTTTTTTATTGTAGATCGTTATCATTGCTTTTTTTTTTTTTTATTGTAGATCGTTATCATTGCTTTTTTTTTTTATTGTAGATCGTTATCATTGCTTTTTTTCATTGTAGATCGTTATCATTGCTTTTTTTTTTATTGTAGATCGTTATCATTGCTTTTTTATTTATTGTAGATCGTTATCATTGCTTTTTCATTGTAGATCGTTATCATTGCTTTTTTTTTTATTGTAGATCGTTATCATTGCTTTTTTTTTAATTGTAGA
>CM060305.1:59828163-59863163 GCA_030674185.1 Monoplex corrugatus
CATTGAAAAGCATAGCGCTGTTTTAATTGTTATACATCGCCTTGATGTATTGGTTTAGATGGTCTTTTATATTGTTCTCTCTCATGACTTGATGGAAGCCTTCTTGTTAATCTTTGTAGAATGCATCAGTCAATCGGGTTGTGGTACTAATAACGTAAATGTTGCAAACGTTTGTTTTTTTTTGTTGTTTTTTTGTTTGTATGTGTGTGTGTGTGTGTGTGTGTGTGTGTGTGTGTGTGTGTGTGTGTGTGTGTGTGTGTGTGTGTGTGTGTGTGTGTGTTTCTGTGTTTCTGTGTGTTTCTGTGTCTGTGTGTGTTGTGTGTGTCTGTGTGTGTTGTGTGTGTCTGTGTGTGTGTGCGTTCGTACGTGTGTGTAAGTGTGTGTGTGTGTGTGTGTGTGTGTATGTGCGTGAGTTCGTGCGTGCGTGCGTGCGTGCGTGCGTGCGTGCGTGCGTGTGTGTGTGTGTGTGTGTGTGTGTGTGTGTGTGTGTGTGTGTGTATGTGCGCGCCTGCATGCGCACGCGTGCATTTTTTTCTGGCACGAAACAACAGAGGAAAATCAGCTCAAATACGCTCAAGCCATGCATGAAACCAGCCTATTGTCTGGAGTCCAATCATTGATCCCTACATCATCAAAATTCAGTTAGCCTGATTACAACAAGCAATGAAGCACACAGCGGAAAAAATCGAAACCTGTGAAAAGAGAGGGTATAGACAATTTTCTATAAGACTAATCGATTAAAATTATGATCATCGTATAGTAGCACTCAAAGTCTGTAAGCGCACTGTGTATCAGTATAACGTCGTCTGAGAACCATCAATACGATTGTGTGATCTATGTCATCTTGACTCTCATTAATTCAACGTGTTATTTGCATCTTCCAGCCTATGAGTCATTGCAATGCAGGACCTATATCATCGTGATTGTAATTAAAAACATCATGTGATTTATACTGTCCTTATTCTCAATGATTGCCGTGTGTGAGTTATTACAACACCCAGTCTCTATCTATCTCATTGTGACCGATGTTTGTGTCATCGCTCCATGCTTAGTGATCGCACATCACTGTTTTTATAACACTCTAATATCTATCTATCTCAAGGTGAACAATGTGTCGTATCTTCCCTCCATGCTCATTGATTATACATCATTGTTACAGTTGCCCTGTCCCCTTCTTTGATTTTCACAGACCTGGAGATGTCGGCAGGTAGTAGACAAAAAAGAAATATGAAAGGGAAAGTAGATATAGAAAGAGAGACATAGAAAGAAAGAAAGAAAGAAAGAAAGAAAGAAAGACGGAAAGAAAGAAAGAAAGAAAGAAAGAAAGAAAGAAAAACGGCCATAAAGAAACAAATAAACAATCTAGTAAAAAGAAGACGAAAATGAAGATTTTAAGAAAAAAGAAAAAGGGGGACAAACAGAAAGAAGTTAGAAAAGAATGAAGAATGAAAAAACGGAGGGAAAGAATAAAAAAAAAGTGAAGTTGAGAAACGTTAACGAAGAAAGAAAGAAAGAAGAGCCAAAGCAAAAAGTTTAAATTGAAGGATTGTTTCAGAAATTGAAAGTATCGTGGCCACGAAGATGACGGCCATGTTGTGTAGCCCTGAGGCGTCGTGAGACATATGACATGGAAATGAACTGATTCCACTGTGCTGAATAAAGGACAGCAGGTCACGTCGTTTCTCTGTTCTTCTGCCTGTGGCTGCCCTAAGCATCTCATTTCCAAAGAAAATTAAAACTTATGCCAAGAAAATAGAATAAGCACCTACCCATCGGCACCCATACCCACCCACCCACACGCTTAAAGATGAGAATGAAATGAAGAAGAAGAGATGGAGGGAAAAGGACGGAGAAGCCGGGAACGATATATCCATCTTTCTATTCATCTGCCAGTCTGTCTGTTTGTCTGTCTGTCTGTCTGTCTATCTATCTGTCTTTCTTTCTATCTATTTATCTGTCTGTCTGTCTATCTGTCTTTCTATCTATTGATCTGTCTGTCTGTCTATCTATCTATCTATCTATCTATCTATCTATTTATCTATCTATCTGTCTGTCTGTCTGTCTATCTATTTGGCTTGTTTGTTTTTTGTTTATCTGTTTTTTGTGTGTCTATTTGTTTGTTTGTTTGGTTGGTTGGTTGGTTGGTTGGTTAGTTAATTGGTTGGTTGGCTGCTTGGTTGCTTGCTTGCTTGCTTGCTGGCTTGCTTGGATGAATGTTTGGTTGGTTGGTTGGTTGATTGGTTGGTTAGTTGTTTGGTATGTTGGTTGGTTGGTTGGTTGGTTGGTTGGTTGGTTGGTTGTTGGTTGCTTGCTTGCTTGCTTGGCTGCTTGCTTGCTTGGCTGCTTGCTTGCTTGGTTGGCTGCTTGCTTGGTTGGCTGCTTGGATGAATGGTTAGTTGATTGGTTGATTGGTTGGTTGCTTGCTTGTTTGCTTGTTTGTTTTAATTCCGATCTATATTGGGTTCATGTACACAAGTTTACCCACTCTTTGCAGGCTGTATATTGCTGCATAGTTTGCATACTGCGTCTTCGGTGGGTATGCCCGCTGGGTATTTTCATGTTTCCATAAGCCATCAACTAACATGACTTACAGGATATTTAATGCATACTTTTAACAGTTTAACAGGGAATCACATTGTAATATATATTTGTATATAATATGCTCTCTATAATTTTCCATTGCTTTTATTCTTTTTCCCCATTTATAGCCATGTGTGCGTGTGTGTGCGTGTGTGTGCGCGCGTGCGTAAGTGTATGTTCAGCGCTAAAGATTTGATTTTTATCGAGATTTTGCGCTATATAAATATTGTAATTATTATTATTATTATATTATTATTTTCATACGTGGGCGCAAGAAGCTGGTTTAGGAACTGGCAGGTCTGCACGTATATTTAACTCTTTGACTCTCGCACCCTGTCTACCAGCATCCTGTATTGTCAGCCATGCTAACAAAGCAAAAACTTAACGCTCTGACTCCCTCACCCTATCCACCAGTAAGGAAGCTGGTGGATAGGGTGAGGGAGCCAGAGGGTTACGTTTTTGCATTTGGTGGATAGGGTGTGGGAGTCAAAGGGTTAATTGAGAAATTGGCAAAATATCCACCCTTTAACCTTTGGGCGGAAGTGTCGAAGCGGATCGAAGGTATGGCATTTAAATTTGGAAGCCTGACATTCACGTACTTTGACTGCGAGATCCGTGAAGTCTGCAGCACATTTACACAAAACATGCCTCCCAGGTTAACATTTCCAGCCTTTCCAAACGCGAGCAAAAGGTCAGCTGTGTGCAGAGGAAATGTGGATTACCATGGGGAACAGTCACATTTCAATGTCAAAGGAGACAGCCACAGATTTTATGATTGTCAAAGGGGCACAACTACATCTCAGTGATCGTCAAATAAGACAGTCACAGTCTTAATGATTGTCAAAAAAATGTCATGATCTCAACGGTTGCCAAATGAGATATTCATGATCGCAATGGTTGTCAAAAGACACAGTCAGAGTTTGAATGATTGTCATAGGAAAGAGTCACAATTTCAATGACAAGAAAAAAGCTGTCGCAGTCTTAATGATTGTCAAAGGACACAGTCACAGTTTGAATGATTGTCAAGGGATACAGTCAAAGTTTGAATGATTGTCAAAGGGACATAGTCACAGTTTAAATGATTGCCAAAGGACACAGTCACAATTGCAATGACTGTCAAGAGAAACTGTCACAATCTTAATGATTGACAATGGACACATTGACAATCTGAATGGTTTAAAAAAGAGTCACTATTCAATTATATTAAAGGGAAACTCACAATCTCAATGGTTGTCAAAGAGCACAGTCACAATCTTGACAATTATCAAAACAAGCAATACATTACAAAACTAATGATTGTCAAGATATTGTCATAAATTCAATTCATGTCAGAAGGTGATTTCACGATCTCAGTGATTGTCAAAGGAGACGTCACAACCGCAACGATTGTCAAGAGAAACTGTCACTGTTTCAATGATTGTCAAAGGATAACCATTAACGTTTGTCACGAGAAATTGTTACAAGTTCAATCATCGTCAAAGAAGACATTCACAACCTTAATCATGATCAAAGGAGACACTGACATTATAACTGCATTCAAAACAGACACAGACAAGCTCAATGACTGTCATAAAAACATTAACAAGTTCAATGACTGTCCAAGGAAACAGTCACAGTCACAATGATTGTCCATAGAGACAGTCACATTCACAATGAGTGTCCACGGACAGAGTCACAATCTCACTGGCTGTCAACAGAAAAGGAAACACTCACGGTCTCAATGCACTCCAAGGGCTACTCAAAGTTTCTGGTGGTCTTCGTCAATTCCTGTCTTTCGTCTAGGATCTTGTGGTCTCTGTGAATTCCGATCATTTGTCTCTTAAAAGCAAAACCATTCCCTAAGCAGTCATAAATTTAGTGTGAAAGACCGATTTGTTGCGAATGTCCCCGTTTCTATTTCTTACGAACACGCTTGGGAAAAAGATATTATCAAAACATGAAAATGAATGTAAACAAATAGAACAAAGTTAACCAGTACATAAACAGGTATAAGAAACAATTCACTAAACAGATAGCATCCAGCCAACCCACCAGTCAACCACAGATCAAGCTTCGACATTTTGTTCTTTTCGCCCTTTTTGGAGTATGAAAGATTACATAAAAACAGAGAGCACAACAATAAAAAAAAAATCACAACTGAATAAATAGATAAATATATCAGCAAACGTGAACGTTTGTTAAATTTAACAGAAAACAAACATTTTTAAGATACCAAAGAGCCGTCTTCAAGTGATACAAGATAAGAGTTGGAAGAGTCTGTCACTTCACAAAATTAAATCTCATCTAACATTATAAAAGGCTACTAAATGTGACAATTTGGCTTTTACAGAAAATTAGTAATATGCATGAAATGATACTAGCTATTATCAAAATGAGATTGCTAATCGGTAATTTGAAACACAACTTCAGCTCAAAATTACATCAGATCTTGTCATAAACTTAGAAAACGATAACACAAATTGTTTTTGATTTGAAAAGCATCAGTCTACCAAAAAGACGAAAGAAAATAAGTCCTATAATTTATAAATCGAGGAGAATTATAATACTTTATCATAAACAACATTTTTTTCAGAGTTTGAATGATTTACTGTACCTTAGACATTGATTATGTAAAAATTAAACATTTTACCCAGCAACGTTCTTCTTCTTCTTCTTCTTCTTCTTCTTCTTTTTTTCGTCTACTGGTTTAAGGCATTTACACTGGCCAAGTCAGATAGTGCTGAGCTGCAATTGATAGATGAGAGAGAGAGAGACAGGCAGACAGACAGACAGACAGAGACAGAGAGACACAGAGAGAGACAGAGAGAGACAGAGACGGAGACAGACAGACTGAGACCGAGATATACAGAGACCGAGATAGAGAGACAGAGAGAGACAGAGAGAGACAGAGAGAGAGACAGAGAGAGAGAGAGACTGTGTGTGTGTGTAGGGGGAGAGAGAGAGAGAGAGAGAGAGCATGTGTAAGTGCACGCGTTCGACTACATTGTCAGAACAGGACCTTTCGTGATACGCTTGGAATGTAGAGCATCACGATGAAAACGTTCTACACAATCATGTTCGGTGTCTCATGATTGGACTACTCTCAATAATCATATTCTGTGTGCCAAAACCGGACAACTCTACACAATCAGACTGTGACTAATGATGGGAACATTCTGCATAACCATATTCAGGAACCGGCATTCCAGGACCCAAGCTGAAAATGCACACGTGTGGAGGTTGCCATCGCCTGTAAAATCCTTTCTGATTTGATAACTTGGCAGGATCAGCATCCCCCAACTCCGCAGTGAGGCTAATGGGAGGTATTTAGGCTTGAAAGCTTCTGTCCACGAGAGAAGAGGGATAAAATGTGAGCCAGAGCCAACGACCGACCGACCGACCGACCGACAGGCAGATAGGGAAAAGGACCGATACATTAAAGGCAGAGTGAGAGAGAGAGAGAGAGAGAGAGAGAGAGAAACAGACAGACAGACAGACAGACAGAGACAGAGACAGAGACAGAGAGACAGAGACAGAGACTCAGACAGAGACACAGACAGAGACACAGGCAGAGACACAGACAGAGACACAGACAGAGAGACAGAGAGAGAGAGAGAGATGACAAACAGAAGAAAAATAAAGAAAGAGCGATGGGATAGACCAGTCACATAATGTGAAGGAAATTCACAGATTGGAAGCGAAACGAAATGAAATGAAATTTTCTAACGGCGTAGATATTAGCAAATACGCCGTTGCGAATTTACTTGTATCAACCCTTTGACTTCTGCACCCTATTCACCTACTACGAAAACTTAACTCTATGACTACCTCACCCTATCCACCAGCTTCCTACAGGAAGCTGATGTATAGGATAAGGAAGTCATGGGGTTAAGTATTTGCTTTGCTAGCATGTTTGACAATGTAGGATGCTGGTGTACAGGGTGCGGGAGTCAAAGGGTTAATTAAACAATATAAAAAAGACAGACAGATAGAGACAGACGGATACTTAAGAATTTGAGATACTGTTTGACACAAAGACAGTAAGCATCAGGTCCCGCTGGGCCTGTCTTAATCTTTGCTTGCCTACAGTAGATTTGCGTGTAAGCATACACACATGAAATAGAAAAGCAGTAATTCAGATTAGACAAATAAAATGAAATTACATCATGAAGGATTTACAAACGTTCAAACAAAGGGAAAAGGAAAGAAAAGCGAACAGTGAACTCGAGGACATGCACAATACATTTACACAGACACACATACAGACATGCGCGCGCGCGCACCCCACACACACACACACACACACACACACACACACACACACACAACACACACACACACACACACACACACATACATACAGAGAGAGAAAGAGAGAGAGAGAGAGAGAGTCTGTTATCACTTAAAATGAAAAGACGTAAAATATAAGAATGAACAAATAGACAGACAGGCACAGAGAAAGAGAAAATGAGAGAAGGGGGAGGAGGACAGAGAGAGACAGAGACAGAGAGAGACAGAGACAGAGAGAGACAGACAGACAGACAGAGACAGAGACAAAGAGAGAGACAGAGACACAGAGAGAGAGAGAGATAGACAGAGACAGAGACAGAGATAAAGATAGGCTTTGAAGTCGGATTTCCTTCAACGAGTCCCTTGCAGACCTATTCATTCATGAATTAATAAAGTCCGCCATTGCATCATATTAAACTGTTCATGAGAATACAGTGGCCAAACATTGCAGTCTTCTTTGAACTCAATTCTTCATTGTGCCGTTCTGATGCCTGGGAAACAATAGGCAAAAGATGACCTCACCATGTTAAATACTCGCTCTGTTTCCTTTGCTAGTCGATTTACACTAAATCAAAATACACAGCCAACTGATACAATTATCTACCTGAAATAGATGATAAATCTTCATAAGTTTGTTTTAGTAACAACAGCCCTTAAGTTCTGCCTCATCCATTCTATTAAATTTCAAGACTGCGTCCATCCTATATCCAGAATCTGAATATATCATACACAGAATAAAAACTGAAGTTAACAAGAGGGTGCGGATGGGACCCGGAGCACCACTGCCTCGTCACTCTCCGGACAATTATTTCCTTAGCTCCCGACGCCACTCGATAGCCATTTCATCAAGCAAAGGGTGAGAGTGGGTCGGGGGGGGGGGGTGGGGACTGTCCATGCGTTGCATGACCCATTCGGACCCACCCATCAAACCAAATGGCAAGGTTGGGAGATGGCAAACCCCGTGACAAAAGGTTAAGATGGGCAACGAAAAGGCCAGTATTTATGTTGTAGACTGGGATTGAACTTAAGGTCTCAGGTCTCAAATCCACTGTTATAAAACAAGATCAGCCAACCTGCTCTAGAGATAATGCTAATGCCAATGACAATGAGGTTCTATTTCCCACAAGAAAAAGTTATTGGCTAAAACCCATGTTTCAAACTTGCCGTGACAAGTCCATCTACAAGTATAGATCTAATTACATCTACAAATATAAAAGAGCATGTACATTGATAATTCAATACTGTAGAGCATTATGCATAAGGAGACCAGGGAAACAGCATTTGCTGGCATTTTAAAAAAGTGGGAGGAGGCGGACAAGATGGAAAATCGTAATTAATCGTAATTGTGTGTATGTGTAAAAGGGGGGGGGGGGCAGAGAGAGAGAGAGAGAGATGAGATGAGACAAAGAGAGACAGACAGACAGACGGACGTACAGACAGACAAACAGGCACAGAGACAGAGACAATGAGCATAGAAGTATTTTCATCACCACCATCATAAACAACATTGCAAACATGCGTTCCTTCATTTACTAACACTCATTTGCATATTCAATACAGAATATGCTACATTCTACATAATTAAATATGGATTCCTTCTTGAGAGCGCGCTCTTCCCACTCAATGGTCCATGGGCGTGACTGATAAAAATGCTAATGGTTCAGGAAAAAAAGGATCAGTTGATAGGACTTCTGCTGAGAGACAATTGGATTTCGAGAAATTCAGTATTGACTGAATTAAATGAACTTCACCTAGATAAGAAGATACCTTTCTCTTTATATAGTCTCTTTCCATTTGGCGAGTCTCCTGAGGCCTCTTCAATCTCCCTAGTTTAAATGTACGACAGACTGTCTATTATCGACCAGGCAGTGTGTGTTTGTATGTCTGCATGCGTGTCTGTCTGTGTGTCTGTGAAAAACATGTGTCAGCAAGATTTTCTCAGCTGTTTTCTGGGCGGATTTTTACTCAGTTGTTACTCGAACGCTTGGACTATTAAGCAGTTGTGAATGTATACTATACATATTTGGAATTCATGACCCCAAGGTCAGGGTCACAAGGGCTGAAAACGTGTCTAAAATCAGGACTTTTAAGGGGCCTGCGAACAGTACTTTCGCTGGAATTTGTATACATTGTGAGTGAGTGACATTGTCTTTTCAGATTTATGACAATCTATCATTGTCCTCTCTTTTGACATCATACCATTGTCCTTTCTTGTCACGCTTTATCATTGTCTTCTTTTGTGACACCATTGTCTTCACTTCACTCTGGCAACAATCTGCCATGGTTGTTGGTAGCAGCAGTAGTAATAGTAATAGTAGTAGTAGTGGTGGTGGTGGTAGTAGTAGTAGTAGTGGTGGTGGTAGAAATTGTAGAAGTAGTAGTACCAGCAGCAGCAGCAGTAGTAGTATTAACAGCAGTAGGGGTAGTGGTGGTAGTTATAGTAGTAGTAGCAGTAGACGTAGTAGTAGACGTAGTAGACGTAGTAGTAGTAGTAGTAATAGTAGTAGTAGTAGTAGTAATAACAGTAGCACAGTGCCATACTCTACAAATGTAAAACAAAACATTGTCATTTACATCAAACTGTTCTTCGCAATACAATCTGAAAAAAAGAAACATTGTCATCATTAGCATCAATATCATCATCAACGTCATCAACATCAACATCATCATTAATATTATCATCATCATCGTCGTCGTCGTCGTCATCATCATCATCATCATTATCATCATCATCATCATCATCACGTGCCTTGCTGCATGGCGTTGGCGATCATGGCCCTTTCCATATGAATCTGTTTTTTGTCGCTGCAACGCAGACAATATATATCCCACCTTTTCTGTCCTCATCCACTCCGCATTGTCATATACATCACAATATAACGAACAGCATGCCATTTCCCTGTAAATGATTTTATACAAATATTTGTACTGTCATTTCCATTTAATCGCAGGCTGTTGGTTGTTATTATCTATACTTGATAAAGGAACCCACTGCACCTCGCCATTATTACCTGGATTTTCAAGCTTGTGTTTCGGTTACAGCTTCTGAATTTAGACTCCTGCCTAAAAACCACTCAGCAAACATTACTACAAATGACAATCAAACATACACGATATCATGAATATCGCCATTAGATTGAAATTGAAACACACACACACACACACACACACTCACTAACACACACACCACACACATACACACACACACACACTCTCACACACACACTCACTCACCACACACACATACACACACACACACACACACACTAACAATAATAACAATACTACTACTACTTCTACTACAGCTAATAATAATAATAATGATGATAATGATAATAATAAGGATAATAATAATAATAACAATATAATAATATAATAATAAGAATGATAATAATAATAATAATAGTAATGATAAATGATGATGATGATGATGATGATGATGATGATGATGATGATGATGATGATAATGATGATGATGATGATGACGACGACGACGACGACGACAACGACGACGACTACTACGACGACGATGATGACGATGATGATGATATCACTCAATTACACCGTCAGAAGAAAACCCCACATGAGTTGACAAGTACCCGTCTTTAGCTCTATATAGACGACCCATCACGGTTTTGCCCTCAAGTCACTGACTGGGAAGCCACTAGTTAAACGTCAGGTGACGAGGACACCGACCTCTGGATGCACTGTCAGCGCCAATGGCCTGTAATTCCCGGAGCCCAGAGAAAGACGATGGCCTGGACACTCTGTGAAATGGACTTGACCATTAGCTTGGACACGACAGGAAATTAATTTTTGCTATCCATTAACCGAAGAGACAGAGATACAGGGGCATGGAAAGGGAAAGGAGGGCTGGGTTTGGAGAGAGAGAGAGAGAGAATGGGCTAGGGAGGGGAGAAAAATACACAGATGTGAGTCATGAATACGCCTTTTGGGTTTTCTCTTTTAAAAAGTATTTTTGTTTTTTATTGATGATAGGAGAACGAAATATCAGAAACCTTGACTTCTCTTGGGGCATGCATTACAAGTTAACAAGAAACACCCTGTGGGTGTGGATGGGACCCAGAGCATAACGCCAAGGTAAGATCCAGAGAGAAAATATTGGACGGACTTGTGCAGTGGATGAAGACAAACAGGGTGGGAGATGCATTTGCAGTGACTAAAGATAGATTCGTATGAAGGGTCATGATCGCCAACGCCATGTGGTTGGGTATATGATGATGATCATCATCATCATCATCAACAACGAAATAGTTCCCATCGCCTTTCCCTCACTGCTTTACTTTCCTTATCCTTTAATTGGGGATCATTTCAGTTTCAGTTTCTGTTTCAGTTTCTCAAGATGACGTCTCAGCGTTCAGAATGAATTTCATGTGCACTATTGTCACAGGCGTCATGAGATGGACAGATATTCATTAACAGAGATGGGTTGACGGAAAGGGTGTGTTTTGTCAAGATAGAAATGTGGTCACGTAGATGGGACGCATTATTTTACAACTTTGCGTTGTGTTTTGTCAGGATATAAATCTGATGTCCTTGTACAGGTATTTGTTTAAGCTGGGCGGACTATCGGAGTGGTTAATTATGTCGGGGCACAAACTTGGTCATTACTCTTCTTGGGCACCACGTTCAATTGTACTTTAAATACAGCTTTCAAGAGCTTAGTACATTAACTAATACACCACCCTGCTCCATCTCACAACTTGTAATATAAATGCACCTATGGACTATGGACACGTTTGGCTCACTGGTGTGCCACAATGCGGGCTAGCTGACTCATTTGATAAGCTATGAACTCCTCTTCTGTCTCAAGTTCAATCCCAATTTCTTCACTGTCCATCTTAATACTTTCATCAGTAGTGTGGTGTTTGCTTAGTTTTCAATAGATCCTGTTACACTCCCCTCTCTACTTCAGGATCTTGCCTGTGGATATGTTTTTGCATTGCTCAGGTAGTCAGCGAGATCAAAGAACACCTGGTGATGAACTACAGGAAGAGACCTTAAGATCCTTAAACGTACTTGGGGTGCTATACTGAGGCTGCTCAAAAAGACAGAAATGGAAGACCTTTGTTGCTGCCTTCATCTGAATGGCAATAATGGGCCATAGGTTAGTGCTTGTACGTTTGGGTGAAGCGAATAAGGATTTTTCCAAATGTGATGAATCCTTCTTGAACAAACTCCAAACTCCAAGCTGCAGACCCGCAATAGAAAATATATTAGCAATGACCACATCAAGGAGACAGCACACCTTTTTTTTTTCTCTGAATGTTTGGTTTGACAGATTTGAATCACGTGTTGTTCTTAAATGGAAGCGTCATTTTGCTCGTAAATTATAGCTGTGCTAAGTATGAGAAAAGATGCAGGAAAAGAACATTCGTTTTATACAGAGTCATCAATATCTATCATTGAATGCAAAACAGTTGGTATGGGTGGGATTTACGAAGGTAAAGAACATCATTTTACTTTTTCCTCCCTGTATTCATATGTTTGTGTATTCATTCATTCATGTTTTATTCATTTAAATTAGAAAAAGAGTCCAAGGTTCTGTATGAGAGGTTTGAATGTTAAAAATGTATTTTCAGGCACTGTGAAACCTTACATTAAATCATAGTTAGTCACTGTGATACAATGGGTTAACTGTGAAACCTAAAATAATGATTAGTCACAATGCACCTTAATGCAATTGCTCTTATCTACTGCAGTGAATCTCAGATGTGATAGAGAAAACACGCAATCTATCTAAAGAAGAAGAAATTCTTGAGTGAAGAGGTTTTGCCTTTACCAGATATGCAAAAGCGATTATTCGAAGTGAATTAAACCTCGATCCTTCAACACTTCTGCTGTCCTGCTGAGAGAGAGAGAGAGAAAGAGAGAGACAGACAGACAGACAGAGACAGAGAGAGACAGAGAGAGACAGACACAGACAGAGACAGAGAGAGAATGAGAGGCATACAGACACAGAGAGAGATAGACAGACAGACAGACAAACAATCAGACAGACAGAGAGAGAAAGAGAGAGACAGAGAGACAGACAGACAGAGACAGAGATAGAGACAGAGATGAATTGAATCCTTTCTTTTCCATTAGTGTAGATATTAAAACATAGGCTAGCTTAGATATCTGCCATTGCGAATGTACATACATCAAAACAAAAGAGAGATAGACTTTGACAGAAAGAGAAACTACAGACAGTTATTTAGACTGCTATTTATTGCTTGTAAGATCCCTCAGCATGACACAATACAGTACAAAGCACCACAAAACCAAAACACAACAAAAAAGACAATCAAGAAAGATCAAGACAGATAACTGTTCGCAGTCAAATCCCCAATCACCCGAAAAGGCAGAGGACAGAAAGTGGAAGGTAAATTTCCTTCGTCAGTGATGAAGGTGTTTCCAGGAAATATTGGAAAGACATTTTCTGGCTGTACCCACAGCTCTCAGGGTGAGCTGTGTTACAAAGCAAGATGTAATGAATTGTTCCGAGCGGTAGACTCCACTGGAAGGAACGACACAAACAAGTTGTAACTGTGAAAAATGTTCCCACTTCATATTTTTTCACCTTTTTGTCTATATTTTTTTTTCATTTTTCTTTCTTTCTTTCTTTCTTTCTTTTTTCTTTCTTTCTTTTTTCTTTCTTTCTTTCTTTCTTTCTGTCTTTATCTATCTATCTTCTATTCATTAAGTAATTTATTCATTTATTTATTTTGCTTTACAATGAACACACATCAACATACATCGTAGTAAAGAAAATTAATACGAATTTAATGTCAGCGTTCTGAAAAATTATCCAAGAATCTAAGTGTTCATGCCCTGTCATCAGGGTGAGATCAATTTCAGTAGTTTGAGTGATGTGATGTGCAAGAGACAGCTGAAGAAAGCAGTATAAGGGCAGTGATCAAAGGCGGAGCACTGGACACATATATAGAGCAGCAAATAAAACATTGTTTTTTGCTGAAGGTTGACAGCAAATGAGAAAAACTCAGTGTCAGTATGTAACCTCTCAACTTATGACATTCAATTTTTATATTCAGTGGCTTTTCCTTTTCCTTTTTATATATTGCTTCTTCTCTCGCGTTCTCTCTCTCTCTCTCTCTCTCTCTCTCTCTCTCTCTCTCTCTCTCTCTCTCTCTCTCTCTCTCTCTCTCTTCTCTCCTCTCTCTCTCACTATCTGTCTCTCCTCTCTCTCTCACTATCTGTCTCTCTCTCTCTCTCTCTGTCTGTCTGTCTGTCTGTCTGTCTCTCTGTCTCTCTGTCTCTGTCTGTCTGTCTCTCTCTCTCTCTCTCTCTCTCTCCTCTCCCTGTGTGTGTGTGTGTGTGTGTGTGTGTGTGTGTGTGTGTATGTTTATTCATTCATTTAGTTGCTTATTTATTTACTTATTCTTTATAAAGAGGGATATGCCTACAGCACCGCTTCAAATGCCCATTTTAAAAAAATGGACCATGTGCATATTGTATAAAGACCAAAAAAAAAACTCTGCTGCAAGCAGATCTAATTTGGGGATCGGTGTAGCGTGACACCGCCAGTAAGCCGGAAGGGAAGGGAAGGGAGATAAACAAGGTTGACTTGATACCGCCGTCAGTTTCCGAGAGGGTGCGGAAATTAAAGATCTCTAACAGCCGGTAGCTCTCCACCCTGACACCCTGGAGAACCCGTGAGTCGGTCATACTGGGTTATATCTGGAAGTGAACGGTGATGTATTAACCTTTTGACTCCCGCACCATGTCCACCAGCATCCTGCATTGCCAACCATGCTAGCAAAGCAAACACTTAGCCCTTTGACCTCCTCTCACCCTATCCATCAGCTTCCTGCAGGATGCTGGTGGATAGGGTGAGGGAGTCAAAGGGGTTAAGTTTTTTTGCAAGTGATGGATAGGGCTTTGGAGTCAAAGGGTTATTCTGTTTGAACGTCTGTGCATTGGTTGTATGTCTTTGAATACTTGCAGCCATTTATGATACAATTTCCATGATATGTTAGCATCTATTTTTAAGTCATTGAAAGTTAAATAATGTTCTATTACTTTTCAGTGCACAAAGAACATACTTATGACATGGACAGTTTGACCATATAATTGAAAATAGTAGCAGTAGTAGTACTAGTAGTGGTGGTGGTGGTGGTGGTAGTAGTAGTAGTAGTAGCAGTAATTGTAGACGTAGTAGTAATATCGATATCAACCCCATTGCATCATCATCATCGATCATCATCATCATCATCATCATCATCATCATCATCATCACTATTATTATTATTATTATTATTATCATTATTATTATATTATTATTTATTATTATTGTCATATTATCATTATCATTATCATTATTATCATTATCATTATCATTATTATTCATCAGATGCTTTGCCGCATGGCGTTGTTGATCATGGACTTTCTTCTGTCTCTATCTCTTGTTGCCTCAAGCATCTCTTCCACCCTCTTTGTCTTCAGCCACTCTGCAAGTCCGTCTGTATCTTCTCCCTGGGTCTACCTGGTGCTCTCTTTCCCTCCAGCTTTCCCGTCGTGACCAGGTGCTCCAATTCCCCCCTCCTCATAAAATGGCCTACAAATATTGCCTGTCTTTTCCTAATCTTCCTTATGAATGATCTTTTTGTGTCTGCCTCCATCAAGACTGTCTCGTTTGTTTTCTTTGCTGTCCATGGAACTCTCAACATTCTTTTTAGAAACCACATCTCGGCTGCCTCAATCTTGCTCTGGCTTTGCTTGCTGCGCTGACTGTCCACGCCTCGCATCCGTACAACAGTATTGGTTCTATATAACATTCAAGGACTCTCTTTCTGATGTTAATTGATAGGCATTTGTTGGTAAGAATGCTTGTCATCTTCTTGAATGCTGTTTTGGCTTGGCCATTCTGCCGGCTATTTCCGATGTGCATCTGCCGTCTGATGAAATGGCCGTTCCCAGATATTTGAACTTATTAACCTGTATCAAGGTTGTGCCATTTGCTGTTATTTTGCATGAGGGGATTTCATGTTTGTTACTGATCACCATGACTTTGTTGTTGTTATTAATTATTAATGTCATTGGTGTTGTCTTTATTAATCATTTTGCATGAGGGGATTTCATGTTTTTTACTGATCACCATGACTTTGTTGTTGTTATTAATTATTAGTGTCATTGGTGTTGCCGTTGTTGCTGTTGCTGTTGATACTAATATCATCATCATCATCATCATCATCATCATCACACCACCACCACCACCACCACCATCATCTCATCATCATCATCATAAACTCATCATCATCTTATCATCTCATATATCAACATCTCATCAATCTTATCATCCTTTCGATACTTATCCTGAACGTTGCTATCTGCACGAATTTTACTAGGGATGTCTGCCTTTCTGTAATTTTGTGTGTGTGAATGCTGTCTGTCACGAGCTTTGTTGTATCGCTGATGTCCTGCTGTTGTTTTGTTGTTGTTTTTTCTGTTGTTGTTGTTGTGTTGTTGTTGCTGTGTGCTGCTGCTGTTGTTGTTGTTGTGTTGTTTGTTTTGTTTGCTGTGGTTGTTTGTTTTGTTGTTTAGGGTTGTTTTGTCTTCTTCATTTGCATTACAGATCTTTTTGTAACCGTATTTCTAAGTAACCAAATTCTTGACAAAGATGAAAAAATTATCTTTCCCCTCAAAAAAAAAAGTGATCTTCGATTTTTTCTTTGTCTTTTCTTTCTTCCTTTTTGTTCTTATGCAACCTAGCATATTCAAGTCTATTAGAGTTTGAAGTAAAATATAAATCTATGAGGAAATAGATTAATTTCTGCATTTGTCTCTATGGGAAATGAAACAACTGTGTGAATGTTGCACGTCACAGGTCTTCAATATATGGAGAGCATGGCAGGCTTGTAAATAAAGATTTCTTCTTTAGTGTGTGTTTGATTTCTCGGCATATAGATTACTTTCAAACCACGAGATCACGATGGCATAAGAAACTGAAAATTTGTTCACCAGTAAAAAAATGCAGCAAAATGAGGTATACAATTATACAAGTATTCTCTAACTTTATACAATCCTGCGGCAATACGTGAAAGCTTTGATCCACGCTTTTATCGCTTTCTCCCCCATTCGTCCCCCCCCCCCCCTCTCTTTTTCCATCACTCTGTCTATGTGCCACACTGTGACTCTCTGTCTTTCTGTCTTTCTCTATCTCTGTCTCTATCTCTGTCTCTGTCTCTGTCTCTCTCTCCCTCTGTCTCTCTCTGTCTGTCTCTCCCTCTGTCTCTATCTGTCTCTGAATCTGTTTGTCTGTCTGCCTCTCTTTCTCTCTCTCTCTGTCTGTCTGTCTGTCTGTCTCCTCTCTCTCTCTTCTCTGACTCTCTCTCTCTTTCTCCCCCCCTCTCTCTCTGTCTCTGTCGCTCTCTCTTCCCCCCTTTCTCTCTCTGTCTGTCTCTGTCTCTGTCTATCTGTCATTGTCTCTGTCTCTCTTTCTCTGTCTCTGTCTCTGTCTGTCTGTTTGTCTCTCTGTCTGTCTGTTTGTCTGTCTCTCTCACTCTCTCTCTCTCTCTCTCTCTCTTCTCTGTCTCTGTCTGTCTCTCTCTCTCTCCAAGCTGCCCACGTTGGGATTTTACGCAAGCTTATGGTATATGCTATGATCATTTAGGATCTTTAATTCCCATCATATGGCATTTGAAGCATTAGTGCATATGGATTTTATTAAGAGTTCGGAAATTCTGTAAAATTAAGCACTAAAATTTAAGTCAATTCAAAAAGAAGAAAGCATGTATACATGTAGTTTCAAAATAATAATTTGCAAGTCAAAATGATTGGGTAACATTTCTAGGGTCACTATGATCACAAGAAAACAAGAGAAGTAACACACACACACACACACACACACACACACACACACACACACACACACACACACACACTCACACACACATTCACAACACACACGCACACACACACACACACATACAGACATACATACATGCATACATACATACATACACAGAAACACGCATCTCTCTCTCTCTCTCTCTCTCTCTCTTCTATATATATATATATATATATATATATATATATATATATATTAGCCTTTCTAGGGTCACAATAATCACGAAAAAACCAGAATAGTAATATGCATAATGCACATGCACACACACACACACACACACACACACACACACACACACACACACACACACACACACATACACACACACACACATACATATTATATATATAACATATATATATATATATATGTATGTATATATATATACATATATATATTCATATATATAAACATATACACATATACATATATATACATATATGTGTGTGTATACATATATATGTGTGCGTACACACACACACATATATATATACACACATATGTATGTATGTTGTGTGTGTGTGTGTGTGTGTGTGTGTGTGTGTGTGTGTGTGTGTGTGTGTGTGTGTGTGTGTGTGTGTGTGTGTGTGTATTATGCATATTACTATTCTTGTTTTCTCGTGATTAATGTGACCCTAGAAAGGCTAATATAATATATATATATATATATATATATATATATATCGTATATACATAAATAGATTGTATGTATGCATATGTGTATGGATGTATACATATATATATACATAAAATGCATATATATATATATATATATGTACATACAAAAATGAATGAATAAATACAAACTTGCCATTCGTATCAATCAACTTAGGAAACAGACATGATAATCCAAACCATACATTTCTCTTCTCAAACTTATGCATTTTTGAGAAATGTTTTCTGTACAAAGCATCATTTTCCTTGAGCTACAGGGGCATATTTTGCGGACCATGAACGAAAATAATGCTAGGAGTAAATCTGAAATAGGAACATTTCTATACAATTACACCTTGTTTGTATCGTTCCTTTCCCTGCAATCTTCTGCTCTGAACAATTCCTGCTTTCTGCCACTGCACGTTCTGAGAGCTGTGGATACCACCGGAAAATGTCTTTCCAATGTCTCATGGAAACACCTTCATCACTGTCGAGCACGTTTTACTTTCCATCCTCCGTCTTCTCCAGTCCCATGCCTCTGGTGACTGATTGCCGATTTGCTTGTGATCTTTTATCTGTGAGGATCTTGATCGATTGTGTTCTTTCTTCGTTGTGTTTTGCTTTTGTGTTCGCTCGTTGTTCAAGTTTTTGTGCGTTTTGTTTTGTTTTGTTTTGTTTTGTATTTTCCGTGTGTTGTGTGTGTGTGTGTGTGTGTGTGTACGTGTGTGTATGTATGTGTTGTGTGTGTGTATGTGTGTGTGTGTGTGTGTGTGTGTGTGTATGTGTGTGTGTGTGTGTGTGTGTGCATGTGTTGTTGTTGTTGCTGCTGCTGCTATTGCCGCTGCTATTGTTGTCGTTGTTGTGTTTTGTTCCATTTTGAGTGATCTTAACACCAGGTATACCATTCTCAACATCCCCTCTCTCTCTCTCTCTCTCTCTCTCTCTCTCTCTCTCTCTCTCTCTCTCATTCTCTCTCTCTTCATGTATTTCATTTGGGGATGGGGGAGGGTGTTTGATTTTTTTTTTTTCACCATTTCCTTTAATTTTGTTTGTTTAGTTTAGACATGGGCACATTGTGCGGAGCTGGAACGAAAATAATGATAGAAGTCAATCTAAAGCAGGAACCTTATTATATACAATTACACCTTTTTTGTGTTGTTCCTTCCGCTACAATCTTCTGCTCTGAACAAGTCCTGCTTTCTGCCACTGCACGTTCTGAGAGCTGTGGATACCACCGGAAAATGTCTTTCCAATGTCTCATGGAAACACCTTCATCACTGTCGAGCACGTTTTACTTTCCATCCTCCGTCTTCTCCGGTCCCATGTCTCTGGTGACTGATTGCCGATTTGCTTGTGATCTTTTATCTGTGAGGATCTTGATCGATTGTGTTCTTTCTTCGTTGTGTTTTGTCCTTTGTGTTGGTTTGTTGTTCAGTTTTTTGTTGCAGTTTTGTTTTTGTTCCTTGCGTGTGCATGTGTTGTTGCTGTTGTTATTGTTGTTGTTGTTGTTGTGTTTTGTTTCCTTTTGAGTGATTTTAACAGCAGGGATGCCATTCTCAACAACTCTCTCTCTCTCTCTCTCTCTCTCTCTCTCTCTCTCTCTCCTCTCCCCTCTCTCTCTCTCTCTCTCACTCTCTCTCGCTCTCTCTTCTTGTGTTTCTTTTGGGGATGGGGGAGGCTATTTGATTTTTTTCTCAGGTTTTTTTTTCACTATTTGGTTTTATTTCGTTTGTTTATTTTAAACAGGGCGCACTTTTCGGAGCCTGAACGAAAATAAAGCTAGAAGTAAATCTAAAATAGGAACATTTCTATACAATTTCACTTTGTTTGTGTCGTTCCTTCCCCTGCATTCTTCCGCTCCTAACAAGTCCTGCTTTCTGCCACCGCACGTTCTGAGAGCTGTGGATACCGCCGGAAAATGTCTTTCCAATGTCTCATGGAAACACCTTCATCACTGTCGAGCACGTTTTACTTTCCATCCTCCGTCTTCTCCGGTCCCATGTCTCTGGTGACTGATTGCCGATTTGCTTGTGATCTTTATCTGTGAGGATCTTGATCGATTGTGTTCTTTCTTCGTTGTGTTTTGTCCTTTGTGTTGGTTTGTTGTTCAGTTTTTTGTGCAGTTTTGTTTTTGCTCCTTGCGTGTGCATGTGTTGTTGCTGTTGTTATTGTTGTTGTTGTTGTTGTGTTTTGTTTCCTTTTGAGTGATTTTAACAGCAGGGATGCCATTCTCAACAACTCTCTCTCTCTCTCTCTCTCTCTCTCTCTCTCTCTCTCCCCTCTCTCTCTCTCTCACTCTCTCTCGCTCTCTCTTCTTGTGTTTCTTTTGGGGATGGGGGAGGCTATTTGATTTTTTTCTCAGTTTTTTTTTTCACTATTTGGTTTTATTTCGTTTGTTTATTTTAAACAGGGTCGCACTTTTCGGAGCCTGAACGAAAATAACGCTAGGAGTAAATCTAAAATAGGAACATTTCTATTCAATTTCACCTTGTTTGTGTCGTTCCTTTCCCTGCATTCTTCCGCTCCTAACAAGTCCTGCTTTCTGCCACTGCACGTTCTGAGAGCTGTGGATACCACCGGAAAATGTCTTTCCAATGTCTCATGGAAACACCTTCATCACTGTCGAGCACGTTTTGCTTTCCATCCTCCGTCTTCTCCAGTCCCATGCCTCTGGTGACTGATTGCCGATTTGCTTGTGATCTTTTATCTGTGAGGATCTTGATCGATTGTGTTCTTTCTTCGTTGTGTTTTGTCCTTTGTGTTGGTTTGTTGTTCAGTTTTTTGTGCAGTTTTGTTTTTGCTCCTTGCGTGTGCATGTGTTGTTGCTGTTGTTATTGTTGTTGTTGTTGTTGTGTTTTGTTTCCTTTGGAGTGATTTTAACAGCAGGGATGCCATTCTCAACAACTCTCTTCTCTCTCTCTCTCTCTCTCTCTCTCTCTCTCTCTCTCTCTCTCTCTCTCTCTCTCTCTGTCTCGCTCTCTCTTCTTGTGTTTCTTTTGGGGATGGGGGAGGGTATTTGATTTTTTTCTCTGTTTTTTTCCACTATTTGCTTTTATTTTGTTTGTTTATTTTAAACAGTGGAGCATATTTCTGAGCCTGAACGAAAATAATGCAAGGAGTAAATCTAAAATAGGAACCTTACTATACAATTACACCTTGTTTGTATCGTTCCTTCCCCTACAATCTTCTGCTCTGAACAAGACCTGCTTTCTGTCACTGCACGTTCTGAGAGCTGTGGATACCACCAGAAAATGCCTTTCCATCCTCTGCCTTCTGCCATTCCCATGCCTCTGGTGATTGATTGCCGATTTGCTTGTGATCTTTTATCTGTGAGGATCTTGATCGATAGTCTACTCTATCCGATGATTTGACTACACATGGAGACTTTACTTTTCTTTTACTTTTTCCTTCCGCTTGTACCGGTGGGCGTCGCGGGGAGATACAGTCGTCTGTCAGCAGCAAGACGGGTGGCCTGGAGAAGGGACATCTCGTGAGCTCTGAGGGTGTCTGCCACGGAGTCCTCCATCGTCGTCTTGGTCTTCCTCTGGCTCTCCAGCCAGAGTATCTGGTGTTGTATGCCCGAAGAGCTGGATGGTTTAGGGGCATACGTGTGAGGTGTCCGAACCACTTGATCCTCATATGTTCGATGTGTTGTAGGATTGGTGTTGCTCCTACCATGTCTCGTATCACCTCATTTCTGATCTTGTCCCGCCTTGTCTTGTTTACCGCTTTCCTTAGGCATTTCATTTCACAGGTGACCAGTTTTCTGAGGACTTTAGTTAGGGACCATGTCTGGCACTGGTATGTCAGCGTTGGTAGAAAAATGGCGTTGATGAGTTTCGCCTTAGTGCTGGTGGGAATGCTGGGGTGTTTCAAGAGAGGGGCAAGTTGGTAGCTGACTGCGTTAGCTTTCTAGCATCTGGTCTCGATTTCTCTGTCTAGTTTGCCATTTTCAGTGAAGATGCTGCCCAGGTATTTAAATTCACTGGCTTGCTTCAACTGGGTTCCGTTGATGTTGATATCCAGTTTGTTTGGTCTCTTACTGACAGTCATGACCTCGGTCTTGCTGACGCTGATCTTCATGCCGTATGTCTCGCAGCTTTCATTGAGCTGGTCTGTGTGCTCCTGTAGCTGTATCTTGTCATTGTTCACCATTGCCTGGTCGTCCGCAAACATGAGTTCATTGAGTGCCTCAGGGTCTGGGTTTGCCTCCTTCGTAATCTGATCCATATAGATCACGAAGAGAAGAGGGGAGAGATTACAGCCCTGCCTTACTCCCGATGTCACTGGGAACCAGTCAGATGTTCCACTGGCGGTGTGGACTGCACTCCTGCTGTTGGCGTAGATGGCCCGAATGTTGTCTAGCAGCTGGCCCTTGACGTCATACTGCTCGAGGACCTTCCATGGCTTCTCTCTGTTGACTCGATCACAAAGGCCTTTTCTTGATCAACGAATACAAGATGGAGATCTCGGTCATATTCGATCGCCCTCTCGTACAGTTGTCGGAGTGCAAAGATTGCATCGGTGCACCCTCTTCCTTTTCTGAAGCCAAATTGGGCGTCACTGAGGAGATGTTCTGTTTTCGCTCGAGTGCGCTGCTCCAGGATCTTTGCGTACATTTTTCCTACATGACTGAGTAGTGATATGCCTCTGTAGGTACTGCAGTCTTTCTTGCTGCCCTTCTTCTTCCATATTGGCACCACTATTGTATTTTGCCAGTCTTCTGGTACTTTTCTCTCCTCCCAAGCTTTCTGAAAGCCCAACCCTTCGTCCTCGTCGTGGGAGGTGGAAACAGGTAATGCTGGCCAACGGGGCACTGGTGAAGCTGCGACTGGCTTAGCAGGCCGGCAGTGGATAAACAAATTGCTCAAGACAATATAAGGAGACACATGGAGACTAATTACGCTATTCTCAATTTTAGTTTTCACATAGCCTTAAAGTACATTCATGTGCAAATATAGAACCTTGTACTTAGTTCCTGATCAGATCACAAAAGTAAATGAGTAAATAAACAAACGAATAAATAAATAACTGATCAGACATAAGAAGAAGGCAAAACAATCATTTTTCGTTTTTGTTTTGTGTTTTCATGAAGTACCAATTTTTGGTGTTTTTTTTTTTTTTGTTCTTTAATATTGATGAATGCGTGATACCATTGTCATTTCACTGCATATCATGTACACAGTTTGTACAGATGTGACGTGTCAGCCCAATACAATTGGCACTTGCAGTTAAAATCCTACAGTTGACCACATCAAGAATCAAATCCGAACCAGTCGCGGTGGTGTACTGGTTAACGCAACGGACTACCGTCTAGAAAGTTGTGAGTTTGAATCCCCATCAGTCCCTTCAAAAATGGCTGTGGGATTTTTCGGCTCTAACCGGCTTCTATCCAGAGTTGGGCGTGTTATGGGCTCACTGGAAAGACTGGGACCACAGAGTCGAGTCTCATCCGCTTCACGGATGCGTCACTCATGATGTTGCTCAAATCTTCTGACCAGCGTCGCAGATGTCTGTATCTCTCAAGCCTGGTTGATGCCAGGATATATATGACAGTAAGCGTAGAGTATAGTCCTGTCACGTAATCTCAATCCTACATAGAACTCCATAGCATCATGATCATCATCCTCATCGACATTACTATCATTGCATTGTTAAAAAAAACTGCCCCAGCTTCTGTGGCCATTCAGGTGGCATAGAAAAGGAGGCAAAAAAAGAAAAGAAAAGAAAAGCTGAGCACAAGGGTAACCTTCATGAGTGCCATGATCTTGAAAAAAATCCGATGAATCAAGCAAACAACAAAAATGTGTACATATCATATCATCTCATTGTAAACCAAACGTAAGTCATTCCAAGCAGATATGTAATAATGACCGGAGTTTGTTCAAGAGGAATTACTTGCACTCTGACAATTCTGTATGCGATACACTCGTCTGCTAGTAACCTATGTGGCTGACCCACTGAGAGTACTAAAAAAAGGAATACGATGACAAACTCTTGGAATGGACAAGAGAGAAGGACAACAATACAGGGAAGTTATAAATCATTAAGCTGACACCACCAGAATAAGCAGTATTAAAAAGAATTTGTCAAACATTTGGTTGAAGTTTGTTGTTGTATTTCTCTCCCCTTCAAGAGGGACAATGACTCTGTGACATGCTGTCTGTCTAGTTGCAGACTGCCAACTTCATATCCCCCAGTATCTTCATGTACAAGCACATGAAAAAAAACTTTTTTAAAGAGGAGATTGAAAAATACATTTTTAACTCATAGCTATTTCTGTTTCCGCCACTTCCTCCCACCCCACTTACCAGCCTTTTTTTCCTTTCTTTTCTTCCTTTTTTTTTGGAGGGGGGTTCCATTCTCCCTCTCTAACCTGGCACCCCTACTACGCTCCCAACCCTCACGATCTTGTAACCCTCACGATCTTGTATCCCTCTCTCCGGGTAGTGGATGGAGAAAATTAATTTCCTGTCATTTCCCAGCTATTGGTCAAGTCCATTTGAGAGTGTCCAGCTTTCCGAATTTGCTGGGTTCATGGAATTGAAGGCCAGTGGTGCTCACAGTGCGTTCAGAGGTCGGTGTACTCGTCACATGACGTCTGCACTGGTGGCTTCACAGCTATAGATACTAGGACAAAAACATGGTGGATGCTGGATGGAGTGGCAGACCTACCACAAGATTTTAGAGATATCTATGTCTTTGTGTATTTATCTATTTGTATCTCACTTGTATGTTATGTTTTGTGTGAATTACAGAATATTTCTTTAAAAGTAATTTTTTTTTCAAAAATTATACGTTTGGTTGAAGTTTGTTTTCGAATCCCTCATTCCTTCAAGAGTGGCTATGGCCTAAATACATAAACCATCTGAAGTCTGAAGTCTCCAACAAGACTATGTGACAGGTTTCCGTCTAAGCTGTAGACTGCCACCTTCATGCTGCCCCCCCCCCCCCCCCCCCATCTTCCTGTATAAGCACACACATCCACACCCACACCTTCACACCCACCCACACATCCACCCATACACACACACATACTCACTCACACACACACACACACACACACACACACACACACACACACACACACACACAACACACACACACACACACACACACACACACACACTCACAGCGAGAGACAGACACAGAGTGAGATAGAGTATGAGAGAGACAGAGAGAGAGACTGAGAGAGAGACAAAGACAGAGAGAATAAAGTAACTGTTATTTTTAAGATAAGACAAGATTGAAAAGGTGTATTCTTACCACAAATCTATCTCCATCTCTGCCGCTCCCTCCCAACCTCCCCGCTCTTTTTTTTTTTTTGTCCATTCTTCCTCTGTAGTCCGGCACCCCCCATCCCATCCCACCCCAATTCTCAAGATCTTCTATCCTTCTGCCCAGGTAATGGCCGGAGAAAATTAATTTCCTGTCGTCTCCCTGCTAATGACCAAGTCCATTTGAGAGTGTCCAGCTTTCCGACTTTTGGTGGGTTCATGGAATTGAAGGCCAGTGGTGCTAACAGTGTGTTCAGAGGTCGGTGTCCTCGTCACATGACGTCTACAGTCGTGGCAACACAGCCATAGGCATTGGGTCAAAAACATGCTGGATGGGGTGGCAGACATACCTCAGGATTTTAGGGATATTTACGTCTTTGTGTATGAATTTATTTGGATCTCACTTGTAGGTTATATGAGTATTTTGTGTGAATTATGAAATATTTCGAATTCCTCACCCTTTCAAGAGCGGCTATGGCCTAAATACATAAACCATCTTACGTCTGAAGTCTCCAATATGACTCTGTGACAGGTTTCCATCTACGCTGTAGATTGCCACCTTCATGCTAGCCCCCCTTCATCTCCCTGTATAAGCACACACACACCCATACCCACATATACCCACAGAGAGAGAGAGAGAGAGAGAGAGAGAGAGAGAGAGAGAAAGAGAGAGAGAGAAAATAAAGTAAATTATTTTTAAGACAAGACTGAAAAGGTGCATTCTTAATTCAGATCTATATTTCTGCCACTCCCTCCCTCCCCCCTCTCCCTCCCCCTTTTTTTCTGTTGTCCATTCTCCCTCTGTAGTCCGTATCTACGTCCCCTGACCCCACCCCAGTTCTCAAGATCTTCTATCCCTCTCTCCGGGTAATGAATGGAGAAAATTAATTTCCTGTCATTTCCTAGCTAATGATCAAGTCCATTTGACAGTGTCCAGCTTTCTGACTTTTGCTGGGTTCGTGGAATTGAAGGCCAGTGGTGCTAAGAGTACATTCAGAGGTCGCTGTCTCGTCACATGACGTCTACACTTGTGGCTTCACAGCCAAAAACATTGGGGGCAAAAACATGATGGATCATCTACATAGAGCTGACTATTGGTAGTTGTCAATGTGTGTGGGGTTCTTCTGTTGGTTTAATGTCTGCAGTTATTATTGTTAATAGTAATTGTAGTAGTAATAGAGAAGTAGCAGCAGCTGTAGTACAAGTAATAGTAGTAGCAGTAGTAGCAAACAGCAAACAGCAGCAGCAGCAGTAGCAGTAGTAGTAGTAGCATCATCATCATCATCATCATCATCATCATCATCATCATCGTCTTCGTCGTCGTCGCCATCATCATCATCATTATTGTTGTTATCATTATTTTTATTACCATCATCATCATTACTATCATTATTATTATTATTATCATTATTATTATTATTGTTATTAATTGTATTGTTATTGTTATTATTATTATTATTATTTCTATTATTATTGTTATTATCATTATTATTATCATTATTATTGCTGTTGTTGTTGTTGTTGTTGTTTTCATTGTTGTTCTTACTGCTGCTGCTGCTGTTGTTGTTATTGTTGTTGTTAATAATGGTGTCCATATAGCGTTATCGACCGAAGTTATGGGGTGACATAAGCAACGTAAAGGAACTGCCTCAATGGTCAGTTCCAGAGACACGCACAGTGACCAATACTATAAAATATGAAGTCATCACCCATCCATTTTCCTCTCAACTTGTCACAACCAGTCCGCATTTTACGGCCTTATTCTGGGTGCTTTTGACAAATAAATAAGATGTAAGGTCTGAGTTTTTAGTTTATTCGACTATAAAAGATTTCAACAAAAAAAGGGACTTTGGAGACAGTAGGGATGAGAACAGTGCAAAAAAGGAAATATAATCCCATGTCTAACTAAAGGTTATTGACTTGGCTTAACATTATATTTCAATGAGGCCAGCATTTCTGAAAAGGACATATTTTTTATTCCTCTCTCATTACTCACCCACCCCCGTCTCCCGAATATGTATTTAGCTACACTGAAGAACTTTTAAGAAGGTTTCTAAGAAGGATGTTGAGAGTTCCATGGACAGCAAAGAAAACAAACGAGACGGTCTTGATGGAGGCAGACACAAGTAGATCATTCATAGGGAAGATTAGGAAAAGGCAGGCAACATTCATAGGCCATTTTATGAGGAAAGGGAAATTGGAACATCTGGTCACAACGGGAAAGCTGGAGGGAAGGAGAGCACCGGGTAGACCCAGGGAGAAGATACTAGACGGACTTGCAGAGTGGCTGAAGACAGGGAGGGTGGAAGAGATGCTTGAGGCAACAAGAGATAGAGACAGATGGAAGTCCATAATCGCCAACGCCATGCGGCAAGGCACCTGATGATGATGAAGAAGAACTTTTGAAGGGGAGTGTACTCTATCACAGGTAGAAAGAACGTTCTTTGACAGCTACTCGTACTCACAAACTGCTGCCAAACTCTTGCATCTTGTTACATTCTCTCCCACAGGCAGCGATGGCCAAGTGGGTAAGATATCATTGTTCGAATCGGAAGGTCTTGTGTTCGATTCTGCCTAGGTACTTTGTCTCTGGTGGGTAAAGGGTTTAGACATTTCCGATCTTCCTTCTCAATATGTGTACTGATTTGTAAGTATCTGAAGCTCCACACGCAGATTATCAGCTATGCACGTTAGAGATCCTTAAGTCATGTTAATGTCTGGTGGCTTATTAAAATACGAAAAGACCCACAGGCATGTACGCCAATTGAAGATGGATTATGCAACCTGTGTTGCAACATACCGCCTGTTCAGTATGGGCAAAACTACGTGTGTACACACATCTGAGACAAATCAAAACGCTTACTGATTTTTTTTAAATTTCTATACTCTGGATTCCATACCATCCTCTTTCCCACCCACCTTCCCTCCCCTCTCCATAATAGAACACTTTGGAGTTGTTTGAAGTTTGTTCAAGAGGGATCCATCACACTCGGACAATTCCATAAGTGTTCCACCCAAGTCTACCCAAATTATTTGCTAGACTCCCTAAGACACAACACAATAATCTAAGATTAACAAGTAAACAAACAAACAAACACAAAACAAGCACATGATCAAACAGATAAACAAACCAACCAAACAAACAAACTAAATGGAGCAGATGAGGGAAAAAACTATGTTCACATTAAACTTGCTGACACGTGTTAAGTTGATACTAAGTCTAGTTCAAAAATCAGTCTCCCAACTAATATACTATTCTCCAAATGACTACTTACACGCACATGCACATGTACACAGACACACACACACACACACACACACACACACACACACACATACACACACACACACACACACACACATGCTTACATACACACATGTGCATACACAAACGAACGAATAAATAAACAGACAGACATATACCACACACACACACGTACATACACTCACACACACATATACACACACTCTCACATACATACAAACACACACACACACACACACACACACACACACACACACACACACGCACGCACGTACTTGCGCACACTCAAATCCATGCACACATGCACACACACACACACACACACACACACATGTACATATACACACACACACTTGCACACACACACATACACACACACACACACACACACACACGTACATACACTGTATACAAGTTCACACACACACGCAGACACACCACACACACACACACACACACACACACACACACACACACACACACACACACACACACACACACACACACTTTTATGGCGCTGAGAACGTCTATACTGCTTGACACAGATAAAAATATCATAGATCATAATGACACTTTTTCCCCTGAAAGAGACTGATACCAGAAATGTTAAGAGTCCTTCAGAATATCAAGGCTTCAGACATTCTCGCGAGCAAATGCTGTCATCATTTCACACATTCACAGGCCTATGGAGAAAAAATCTTCACCTCTTCTTAGATCTTAAGGGTTGTGAGGCAGCTGAAGTATTTGAGATATTGAAAATGCTCTTGTTAAACAGCCCACGCTTCCTCGTCAACCAACTCTTCCTTCCACTGAAGTACAGTCTGGCATACAGGAGACAGGACGAATTGATAGATTTAGCAAACACATTCTCATTCATGTCGACCTTTATATCACAGTGGGATAAGTCTTTGTGAATGACTGAACAAAAGAAAAGAAATACGTATTGAGAACGGATCACCATAATCGAGCAGATATGACTTCTAAGCATTTCTTTTGTTTTTCTATTTATCTTTCTTTCTCTCTGTTTTTCTTTTTTCTGCAGATTGTTTCTGTGTTTCTCCTCCTCTGTCTCTCTTCTCTCTCTCTCTCTCTCTCTCTCCGTCTCTCTCTCTCTCTCTCTCTCTCTCTCTCTCTGCTCTCTCTGTCTCCCTCTCTCTGTCTTCTGTCTCCTCTGTCTCTGTCTCCTCTGTCTCTGTCTCTCTCTGTCTCTCTCGTCTCTCTCTCTGTCTCTCTCTCTCTCTCTCTCTCTCTCTCTCCTCTCTCTCTCTCTCTCTCTCCCTGTGTCTGTCTTTCTCTGTCTTTCTCTGTTTTGTTTTTTGTTTCTTTTTTCTATTTTCGCTCTGTGTATATGTTTGTCTGTGTGTCTGTCTCTCTCTTTCTCTTTCTCCCCTCTCTCTCATACACACACACACACACACACACACACACATACACACACACACACACACACACACACACACACGCACAAGTACTTACATACATACACACACACGCACTTTCATGGCGCTGAGAATTTCGGTACTGCTTGACACAGATATAAAAAAACAACTTTTAAACCATTATAACCCCCCTCCACCTTTGAAAACGATTGATTCCAGAAATGTTAAGTGTCCTTCAGAATATCAAGACTTCAGACATTTTCGCGAGCAAAGGGCTTATCACTGCTGTCATCATTTCACACATTCACAGGCGTATGGAGAAAACATATCCGCCTCTCCTTGTATCTCAAGGGTTGTGAGGCAGCTGAAGTATTTGAGATATTGGAAACACTCTTCCTAGACAGCCCACGATTCCTCGTCAACAACACTTCCTTCCACTGAAGTACACCCTGGCATACAGCAGATAGGACAAATTGATAGATTTAGCAAATCCCATCTCATTCATGTCGACCTTTGTAACACATTGGCGTAAGCCTTTGTGAATGACTGAAGAAAAGAAAAAAATACATATTGAGAAAGGATCACCATAATCGAGCAGATATGACTTCTAAACTCTCTTTTGCTTTGTTTTTTTGTTTGTTTGTTTGTTTGTTTGCTTGTTTGTTTTCTTTTTTTTTTTCTTTTTTTTTTCTGCATATTCTTTCTGTGTGCTTTCTCTCTGTCTTTCTCTGTTTCTCTTTTTCCGTTTGTCTCTGTTTTTTGCTCTGTCTGTGTGTCTGCCCTGTTGTGTCTCTGTGTTTGCTGTCTGTCTTCTGCCTGTCTGTCTCTCTTCTGTCTTCTCTGTGTGTGTGTATCTGTCTTCTTTATCTGAACCCCCCCACTCTCATCTACTTACTCTATATATATATATATATAATATATATATATAATGTCTTTACTTATAATAGGTATGTAGATCTTTTCATTTGTCACACGTATCTTTCTTTTTTCCAACAGTCTGTCTGTCTCTTCTGTTGGTGTGCATGAACCTTTCAAGCTACAGTACATTCCATTAACCACCTGACGGGAGTTGGGGGACGCTAATCTTGTCAATGAATCAGCTCAGACCGGATTTTGCTGCCCATGTCACATCCGTGCTGATACATTTCTAACTTAGGACCTGGAGTGTTAGTCAAAAAACATGTTTATGTGGAGTGTACCAATTACGGGACACCGAATATGATTATACAGAGTTTACAACAGAATGTGATCATGTAAACGTTGCAATTGTCTTTCACTGTTGGTTTCATTTTTTTTCCATTTTCGTATGCTCCAAATATGTTTTACTTTTATTTTCAGTTTCAATTCCATATACACTGACACCATTGATGCCATAAGATGGAGAAGATCGAAAACGACCCTGACATAAGCCTTAAGCCTGTACATAAGCCGTATGCATTGGCAAGGTTGTGAGGTAAAGCAACAACAAAAACAAAACGTGGACTGCCTAAGAACCGGACCTTAATTAAGACCCCTGTTTTATCAGCACGGTGCTCTAACCCATGAAGCTAATGGGCCACTTACGGGACACTTGAAGACTGAAAAAAGCGCCTGTGTTCGTCAATATGATTATAAAAAGAACTGTTCCGATCATAAGAACCTTGAGAGCTGTGAGAACAGCGTCTCTATTAATATATGTTCCAATCACGGGAAACAAACTATGATTATGAAGAGTGTTCCAATTACGAAATACAGAATATAAATAATAAATTATGTAGAGTCTTCCAATCACGGGACACAGAATAAAATTATGTAGAGTCTTTCAATCATAGGAGACACATGATGACTCCTGGATGCGCTTCAGCTGTCTCCATTTTTCACTCCTTCTGAGTTCGAATACAGACCTCCAATGTGGTCGGACGTCAAAAAGACGTTACCCTTGTGACGGAAGTCTTAACTACTTAGATATCGGACATCTGTAGTACATAAGAACATGTTAAGCCTTATTTTGGGGAAGTTCACTTTTGTTCCGCCTCCACCTTATCCAACAACAACTTTTTTCAGCTGTTTCTGCCATTGCCTTTAGGCCTCTGGTCCTCTCCTTCCCAGCAATGGAGAGCTGTTTTATACAGCCTTAGGCAAATGTGCCTATCAACTCTCTTGCTGCAGTTTCCATTGTGAAAAACGTTGTATTGGAAGCTGGATATCCTCAGATTGCAGGCTAGACTGGCATACCTGTCAGTCTTGTAGAAATGGGCTTCCTAACAACATAGATACATATCACGACGCATACGAGTACACATATGTCTTTGGTGACACGTTCATGTTCACTTAGAGAGAGCGAATGGAAGCGTGAATTGTGGCAAAAGAAATATTTCGATCAAATATTATTGATTCCTAGCTCACGTCTATGGCTGGGATATGATAATGCATAATAGAATATTTCCATTTCCTTATCATATTTCTAAAACGCGTTCATTCGTTATTTCTTTACGTGTTTTGTATCTTGTACATGTGCTCGGTTTTTAAGTCAGTTTGTTGTCTGGTGTTTATGAAATATGTTTCC
The DNA here is from genome assembly GCA_030674185.1 of Monoplex corrugatus. Lineage (NCBI taxonomy): Eukaryota > Metazoa > Mollusca > Gastropoda > Littorinimorpha > Ranellidae > Monoplex > Monoplex corrugatus. The sequence goes on from CM060305.1 coordinate 59,861,003, forward strand.
ATTCCTGTTTGCTTTAACTGTTTGTTTATTTGTTTGTTTATTTGTTTGTTGTTTGCTTGTTTGTTTTGTTTGAGTTTTGTTTGATTGCTTGCTTGTTTTCTTTCTTGCTTGTCTTTTTTTTTTTTGGGGGGGGGGGGAGTGTTTTTATTCTTTCTTTAGTTGTTTCTTTTTTTTGTTTATTCGTTTGTTCTTTTGTTAGGGTGTTCTTTGTTTATTTGTTTCTTTTTTCCTTAATTGGGACACCAGGGTTCTTTTAATATAACTTTGTATCTCCTCTCTCTGGAAATTCTGTGCTAGAAATTTCCTCTTTTCTGTCAGTCTCTTTGTTTTACATTTGTTCCTTTACGTTATATCGTCTCTTCCTGTCTTTTTCGGCCTTGTTGGCCCATTTACTTGTGTCTTTTCCTTAAAGCCTTCCGTGCTTTCTCTTAGGATTAAATAATAATTGGGCGTATGCATTGACTGCACTTTAGACTCTAAGGAGATGTGATGTGCAGAAGTAATTTTAAATAAGTGTGGCAGTTTCTATATGTGTGTTAGTGTACTTGGTTATGTTTATATGTTTCTGTTCAGGTTTCTTTTTTCTAACGCTTTGGTGATAAAATTGATGGAGTTGTCAACGCCAGGAGATAGGGACCCTTAGTTTATGTGTGCAGATGCAATGATATGTTCACTAAATTTTATTTTTCATTTTTTCAAAGGTTCAAAAAGTGTAGAGATAGCTATGTCCCTGATATGGCTCTGCACATACACTGGGTTTTAAACAGCATTGATAACGATAACGCTATTGTTTGTTTTTGCTTGCTTACTAGCATGTTTGTTTGTTTGTCAGTTTGTGTTTACGTTTGTTTGTTTGTTCGTTCGTTCTTTCGTTCGTTTGTTTGTTTATTTGTTTGTCTGTCTGTTTGCTTGTTCGTTCATTTGTTTGCTTGCTTTGCTTTGCTTTTTGCTTTTCCCCTCATCTTTTGTGCCGTTTTAGTGTAGTGTATGAGTATGTGCCGCTCATTCTGACTGTTCGAAACACATCCAGCTTCGGGTTCATTCAGCCGAAGTCATGGGATCAGCGATGTCAAGCCACCATGGGAGTCATCCATCAGCTTCTCCGAGAGTCTGCGCAGCTGCCAGGTTACTTGGGTGCAGTTCAATAATGCCTTGTCTGATCACACGTAATCAAGACACTGTTTGCTAAGCTCCAGACAGAGCGACAGTCATTACTCAGTCGCCGAGTCACGCCAAATGAGTGATCTCTAGGTAAGAACACTACCTATTTCGCAGAGCTGATTGATTCTTTTGAGAGAGCTGTAGACTAAAGATCTAAGTCTTTAGTTCAATCCCAGTTTGCTATATCAATCCTTTGACTCTTGCACCCTGTCCACCAGCACCCTGCGTTGTCAAACATGCTAGCAAAGCAAAAAACTGAACCCTTCGATTCCCTCACCCTATCCACCAGCTTCATGCAGGAATTGGTGATAGGGTGAGGGAGTCAAAGGGTTTAAATTTATTCAGTTGGTGAATAGTGTATGGGGGTCAAATGGTTAAAATTTCGCCTGTCTGTTGCCTTTGTTAATGTTTCCATCATTCTGGTGTAGTCAGCTTAGCGTTTCATGTATCCCTCTTCCTTCCTCTTCCCATTTCAAGACCTTGGCAGCGTATAGGGTTTTGCACTGGTTTAGGGAGTCTGCTAGATAATTGTTGGCATACTTGTGTGGAGCACATATGGGCTTGTCCGAGTGCCATGAATCCATCTGGAACAAATTCCAAACTCTAAAACTCCAAAATCCAATTGCAGCTGCCACGAGCCAATGTTTATTGATTTGCGTGTTTGTGCTTGTGTGTGTGTGCTTATGTGTGTGTGTGTGTGTGTGTGTTGTGTGTGTGTGTGTGTGTGTGTGTGTGTGTGTGTGTGCTTGTGTGTGTGTGTTCATGTGTGGTGTGTGTGTGTGTGTGTGTGTTTGTGTGTGTGCGGGTATGTATGTGCGCATGTGTACGATGTGTGTGTGTGTGTGTGTGTGTGTGTGTGTGTGTGTATGTGCGCACGCACAGCTGTGTGCATTTGTGTGTGGATGTGTGTGTTTGTGTGCTTGTGTGTATGTCTGTGTGTGTGTGTGTGTGGTGTGTGTGTGTGTGTGTGTGTGTGTGTGTGTGTGTGTGTGTGTGTTGT
>CM060305.1:59870663-59878163 GCA_030674185.1 Monoplex corrugatus
GTCAAGGTTGTGCCATTTGCTGTTATTTTGCATGAGGGGATTCCATGTTTTTTACTGATCACCATGACTTCAGTCTTCCTGCTGTTTAGTTCCAACCCCTTACCTTTGCTTTCTATTTCTAGTATATTCACAAGGTTTTGTAGGTCCCTTTCATTTTCTGCAATTAGCACGGTGTCATGTGCGTACCGAATGTTGTTTATCATTTTCCCTCCAACATTTAATCCAGAGTCTTCTTCTAGGTTTCTCATGATGTTTTAGCTATACAGTGAAAACAGATCTGGTGACAAAACACAACCCTGTCTGACTCCTCTTTTGATGTTTTGAAAAGAGCTTATATTGTTTTCTATTCTCATTGCAGCTGTTTGTTCCCAGTACATATTCCTGATTATTCGTAGATCTTTTCCATCAACATTGAGTCTCTCCAGTTGGTTGATCAATTCTTCATGTCGTACCCGATCGAAGGCCTTGGTATAGTCAACAAAGCATAAATACAAATCCTTATTCATCTCAATTGACCTCTCTATGATAGTTCTTAGGATGTATATGGCATTAATAGTTCCTTTCCCTTTCCACAAATCCACGCTATTCTTTTGCTATTTCTCTTTTGATTCTATTCCTTGTCCTCATCATGATTATTCTTAACAGGATTTTTGTTACATGATTCATCAAACTGATTGTACGATGGAGTTCACATTCTATAGCCCCTGTCTTCTTTGGAAGTGCAATGAAAATTGATTTGGCATATCTTTGGGGATTTTTCCAGTGTCATAAATCTCATTTAGGAGGACTGTTATTTTTTCTATGCCAAATTCCTCCAGGGCTTCAATCATCTCTGTAGAAATGTTGTCTGGTCCTGAGGCTTTTCCTGGTTTCATCTTTTTTAGTGCTGCTCTAACTTCATCTTTTATTATGGGTGGTCCTTCAAAGTTCTTTTTTATAATGTGTTCTTCGTTTCTGTCATCCTCAAAAAGGTCTTTAATGTACTCTCCCCATCTGTCTAGTATTTTGTCTTTTTCCTGATAAGCGTGCCATCTTTCGATTTTAAGCAACCAGTTGATGTGCATGTATTTTTCCTGTGGACAATTTCTTCAATTCGTCTGTACATATCCTGAGGATCCATTCTGTGTCGTTCTTCTATCTCTTTGCATTTTGTGTTCAGCCAAGCTTCCTTAGCTTCATTGCACCTATGCCTGATTTCTTTGTTTATCTTCCTGTATATCACCTCGTTTCTCTTTGCCTTCCTCCTTTCCTCCATCAACCCAAAATTTCATTAGTCATCCAGCTCTTTTTTGCTTTTCTATCCACCTTAGGGATTTCTTCACAAGCTTCATTTATAGAACTTCTCAACTTTGTCCATTGTTCCTCACAGTCACCAACGTCTTCCAGAGCACTGAATTTGTTTTGAACATGTACATTAAATTTTTGACGTATCATTTCATCTGTCTTTAAGAGTCCAAGGTTTAGTTTGATGTTGCTTTTTTTGCTTTTTTGCTTTGATGAACCTTAGTATATAATTAAAAATCAAACTAAGAAGATTAAGACAACAGTGCTATAAACTGGTTTAATGTAATAAGTAACAGACAGATAAACATACAGAGAGATAGATATATCATATCATTTTTCTTTTCCATCACAACTTTTAGATTCCTTTCTTTCAGTTCTTCTTTCATTCGGTGTTTTCTTCTTTTTCTTTCCTTCTTTGTTTATTTAAACATTCATTTATTCTTTCTTTCTTCTTTCCTTCTTTTCTACTTTCTTTTTTATGCTTTTCTTTCTTAGTATTCATTTTCGTTTGTGTTTTCTTTTTCTTTTTCATTCATTTTCTTCATTTCTTTTTCTGTCTTTTTTCTTTGGTTCTTCTTTCTTTCATTCTTCGCTTTTTCCCAACATTTTCCCTTCTTTCTATTTGGTTCTTCTTTCTTTCATTCTTCGCTTTTTCCCAACATTTTCCCTTCTTTCTATTTCTTTCTTTCTTTCTATTTCTTTTTTTCTTCTTTTCCATCATTTTTCCATTTTTTGTATTTCTTTCTTTCTTCTCTTTTATTATTTCTGCCTTGTGCATTTGCAGTTTGTCTTTCTCTGTTCTTTCTTCCATTTTTCTCTTACTTCTTTTCCTCTATATTATGTTTTTTGTTTTTGAGGGGAACAGGGTTTTTCTTACTTTTTTTAACTGTTTGTTCTTCCTTTCCCTCTTTCGTTTTTGCTGTGTCCTTTTCTTTTCTGAATCAACAAGTACACATTTGCTTTCTTATCTTAATCTTTTACACAAAAAGAAAACTTGTCTCACTGCGGTTCTTTAACACAGTTAACTTTTCTGTTTCACCGTTCTCCTATTTCTCCCTCTTCCCTCCTCCTCTTCTTTTGGAATACAGCAGACAGAATTTGAGAATATGTTCCGAAGAAATATTGAATAATTCGTGGATAATACCCTTTTGTAAATGCTTTTTATGCCCACAGGCGTTCTTTTCCCTCACATTTTTGAAAACTTATTATCTTATTTTCTTTTAGGGGTGTGGGGGTGGGTTTTCCATTTTTTAAGCATGTCTCAACGTCCAGTTTTCTTCAAAATGACATGCTTAGGGCAATGCGTGGAGAACAGTGTGACATGCTGTCCTTGACTCAACTTTCTGAATTAACTTTGTTTCCTTGTTAGAAATTAAGTGGTTGGGTTTGACCATGCACTTGTTTCATGTGCATCTGTCTCTGTACCTCGTGCCTGTTTTAGCGCTCAAAGCTCTTGTGAATAGAGACGTTGTTCATTTAGTTGTTATCATAAATATTATCATCATCATAATCATATCATCATCATCATCATTCATCATCATCATCATCATCCATCGTCGTCGTCGTCGTCGTCGTCGTCGTCGTCGTCGTCGTTATCAGTATTAGTAGTAGAGGTGGTAGTAGTAGTAGTAGTATCATAATTTATCATCATCATCATCATCGTTATAATTATTATTATTATTATTATTATTATTATCATTATTACTATTATCATATTATTATGTTAGCATCATCATCATCATCCATCATCATCATCACCATCAACACCACCACTACCATCATCATCATCATCAGTAGTAATAGTAGTATCATTTTAGTTGTAGTAGTAGCAGTAGTACTAGTTTTGCTGTCAGTGATAGTAGTAGTAGCAGCAGTAGTGTTGTTATTGTTATTGTAACTAGCATTTTATCATTAGTAATAGTTGTAGTAGTAGTAGTAGTAGTAGCAGGAGTAGTAACAATAGAAGTAGTAGTAGCAGTAGTAGTAGTAGTAGTAGTAATAGTATCATTAGTAGTTATAGTAGTTTTTTTTACATATTTATTTATTTATTTATTTCACAATAGTCGTGTGTAGGTAGTTGCCTTCGTGCTCCCATTTTTGATTGCCTGTTTGTTTCTTTTTCTTCTACGCCACCTTAATGGCCACAGAAGCTGGTACAGTTTTTTCAGCGCGATGACGATGTCCATGTTGGTAATCATGATGCTGTGGAGTTTCAGCTAGAAATAAGAATGCGTGACAGGGCTGTACTCAAGGTTTACTATCATGATATATCTGATATATCTTGGCGTAATCTACGCTTACTATCATAATAATCATATGCTTGCGTCAATTGGGCCCGAGAGATACAGACACATGCAGTGTTGGTCAAAAGATTTGAGCAACACCCTCAATGACGCATAAGCCAAGTGAATGAGAGTTGACTGTGTGGTCCACGTCTTCCCAGTCAACTGATAGCACGCTCAACTCTAGGTGAAAGTTGTTATCAGTAGTAGTAGTAGTAGTAGTAGTAATAGTAGTAGTAGTGGTAGTAATAGTAGTAGGAGTAATAGTATTATTGTTGTTGTTCTTGTTGGTGTTACTATTGTTGTAATTATCATCATCGTTGTTGTTGTTGGTATTACTATTAATATTGTTGCTGTTGTTATTGTTGTTGTTGTCGTTGTTGTTCCATCATCATCATCATCATTGTCATTATGATTATCATTAGTAGTAGTAGTAGCAGTGGGAGTAGTATATGTAGTAACAGTAGTAGTAGTAATAGTAGTAGTAGTAATGGTAGTAGTAGAATATTGTATTATTATTATTATTATCATCATTATTATTATCATTATTATTATCGTCATTGTTGTTGTTGTTGCTGTTGTTATATCTTGCAAAGTTTTGGTCGTATATCTTACATCCTTTCCCTGACATACTCAGTACCATACGTGGTCTGTGACTGAGGAGGGGAGGTCAACAATACCAGACATGACATTAATCAGAAGCCTCAAGATTGATCAGAAAAATTAATGGGGGGGGGGGGGGGGAGGACGGATGGGGAACAGTGCACCACCATATGCATTAACAGAAAATTTCAGTGGTTTGGTCATTGACTAGAATACAACCAATCCGCACAACTAGCTTAAACATGATATAACGAAAAGATACGTGGATTTAAAATAAAAGGACTTCTTTTCCTCCTCCTCCTCTGCTTTCTCTTCCTCCCCTTTCTACTTCTTCTTCTTCTTTTTCTTATTCTTTTCCTCCTCCTCCTTCTCTTCCTCCCCTCCTCCTCCTTCATCTTTTTCTTCTTCTTCTTTTCTTCCTCCTCCTTTTTCTCCTCCTCGTCCTCCTCCTCCTCCTCCTCCTCCCTCCTCCTCCTTCTTCTTTTTCTCTTCTACTTCTTCTTCTTCTCTTCTTCTTCTTCTCTTCTTCTTCTTCTTCTTCTCTTCTTCTTCTTCTTCTTCTTCTCTCCTTCCTTCTTCTTCTTCTTCTCTTTCTTCTTTCCTCTGCCATCTAAATATTTGTGTTCAGGTTTGTTCACTCATGTTTCCTGTCCCCCACTTGATGGAGTTTGGTGGTCAGAGGGGATTGTGGTCAACCATGTTTCCTGTCGCCCCACTTGAAGAAGCGACATCACTTAAATATATGTTCAGCTGACTGGTCCTCTTGACAGTGCTTCAATTTTAAGGTTTTCTGTCTTTTATTCTGTATTGATGTTTTCATTTCTTTTGTTCCTTCTCCACTTTTGTCTTTTTTTTTCTTTCTTTCCGTCTTCGGAAGACATCCATTGAATTCCATCTTGCTTTGTTTCCAGTTTCTTTTTTTAACCCTCACTAAATTTTGGTTCCTTTTTCTTTGCTTTCTCTCTTTCTTGCCTTCTTTCTGCCTTTCTTTTTTGTTCTTTCTGTTTTGTTTTGTTTTTTCTTTTTCTTCTTTTCTTTACTTAACTGTTTAAAAATGTCCTTTATTCATTCTTTCCTTCGTTCTTATAGACAGTTTTCCCTATTTCTGTTTTTCAACATTGACGCACATACGCTCGCACACACACACTCACTCACACGCAAACACACACACACACACACACACACACACACACACACACAACACACAAACACATACACACACACACACCAAAACACACGTATGCACACATATACGCACACACATACACACACAACACACACACACACATATATATATATATACATATATATTTATATGTATATCTATATATACATATATATGTATATATGTATGTATATATGCATATACGCACACACACACATACACATTCAGAGACACACACATGCATACACACTCAGAGACACACATACACGCACACACATGCACACACACACACACACACACCACACACACACACACACACACACACACACACACACACACACACTTTCATGTGCTGTTTTTCCTCTGCTTTCCTTTTTTCTCCTTTCTTTTGTTCTTTTTGTTTTTTTCCTCTCTCACTTAGAACTTTCCTTTTGTCTGCTTTCATTATTCCTTTGTTTCTGTACCTTCTTGTGTTTGTTGTTGTTGTTGTTGTTTTTGTTGTTGTTGCTTTCTTTTGCTTTTTGTTTTTTCTTATTTCTACCTTTCTTTTTCTTTCTTTCTTTCTTTCTTTCTTTCTTTGGGTGTTTCTCCTTATTTCTTTATCTGTTGTTATCTGTATACGTACAGCTTGAGGTCTGTGAAGATCAGAGAATGAGACAGAACAATGTGGACAATCATGTTCGATGAATGAGCTCAGAGGATGCTAGGAAACATTCCTCCTGAGATAGATTGGACAGGATAATTGTATGTCGCACATTGTGATCTGTAGAAACTGTGAGGGTGTAGAGATGAGATGGTGTTGTAGATCAGAGCTCTTCCACCTATCTACGCAAACTGTAAGAATCCGCAGAAGAATTTCTTACAAAATAATATTTATTTTAAAAGTTTTGCTGATAAATCAACTTGCGTTTATGACCTAGTTTTTTTTTTTTTTCAGTGGTTTGTTTGTTTGTTTGCTTGTTTGTTTGCTTCTTCTTTCTTTTTTTTTTTTTTTCTTTCTTTTTTTCTTACTTTCTGTTTTTCTTTTTCTTTGTTTTATTCAGTGTTTGTTTAAGTTTATTTCAAGGAACACATTTCGTGACGTTTAACTTTGTTTCAAAGAACACAGTTCGTCACGTTTAAATGTATTTTTCAAAGAACATAATTCGTCACGTTTCATTTTGTTTTAAGAAACACAATTCGTCAAGTTTAACTTTGTTTCAAAGAACATAATTCGTCACGTATAAATGTATTTTTCCAAAAAAAAATTCGTCAGGTTTAATTTGTTTTAAAGAATACAGTCTATGACATTAAACTTTGTTTCTAGGAGCACATTTCGTCACGTTTTACTTTGTTGCAAAGAACACATTTCGTCACGTTTAACTTTGTTTCTAGGAATACGTTTCGTCAGGTTTAACTTTGTTTCAAAGAACACATTTCGTCAGGTTTAACTTTGTTTCAAAGAACACATTTCGTCAGGTTTAACTTTGTTGCAAAGAACACATTTCGTCACGTTTAACTTTGTTTCAAAGAACACATTTCGTCACGTTTAACTTTGTTGCAAAGAACATAATTTGTCACGTTTAACTTTGTTTCAAAGAACATAATTTGTCACGTTTAACTTTGTTTCAAAGAACATAATTTGTCACGTTTAACTTTGTTTCAAAGAACATAATTTGTCACGTTTAACTTTGTTTCAAAGAACATAATTTGTCACGTTTAACTTTGTTTCAAAGAACATAATTTGTCATGTTTAACTTTGTTTCAAAGAACATAATTTGTCACGTTTAACTTTGTTTCAAAGAACACATTTCGTCACGTTTAACTTTGTTTCAAAGAACACATTTCGTCACGTTTAACTTTGTTTCAAAGAACACATTTCGTCACGTTTAACTTTGTTTCTAGGAACACATTTCGTCAAGTTTAACTTTGTTTCAAAGAACATAATTTGTCACGTTTAACTTTGTTTCAAAGAACACATTTCGTCACGTTTAACTTTGTTTCAAAGAACACATTTCGTCACGTTTAAGTTTGTTGCAAAGAACACATTTCGTCACGATTAACTTTGTTTCTAGGAACACATTTCGTCACGTTTAAGTTTGTTTCAAAGAACACATTTCGTCAAGTTTAAGTTTGTTTCAAAGAACACATTTCGTCACGTTTAAGTTTGTTTCAAAGAACACATTT
>CM060305.1:59883163-59900663 GCA_030674185.1 Monoplex corrugatus
GAATATTGTATTATTATTATTATTATCATCATTATTATTATCATTATTATTATCGTCATTGTTGTTGTTGTTGCTGTTGTTATATCTTGCAAAGTTTTGGTCGTATATCTTACATCCTTTCCCTGACATACTCAGTACCATACGTGGTCTGTGACTGAGGAGGGGAGGTCAACAATACCAGACGTGACATTAATCAGAAGCCTCAAGATTGATCAGAAAAATTAATGGGGGGGGGGGGGGGAGGAGGGATGGGGAACAGTGCACCACCATATGCATTAACAGAAAATTTCAGTGGTTTGGTCATTGACTAGAATACAACCAATCCGCACAACTAGCTTAAACATGATATAACGAAAAGATACGTGGATTTAAAATAAAAGGACTTCTTTTCCTCCTCCTCCTCTGCTTTCTCTTCCTCCCTTCTCTACTTCTTCTTCTTCTTTTTCTTCTTCTTTTCCTCCTCCTCCTTTCTTCCTCCTTCCTCCTCCTTCATTCTTTTTCTTTCTTCTTCTTTCTCTTCCTCCTCCTTTTTCTCCTCCTCTCTTCCTCTCCTCTCTCCTCCTTCTCCTCCTTCTTCTTCTTTCTTCTTCTCTTCTTCTTCTTCTCTTCTTCTTCTTCTTTTCTTCTTCTTCTTCTTCTTCTTCTTTCTTCTTCTTCTTCTTCTTCTTCTCCTCCTTCTTCTTCTTCTTCTTTCTTCTTTCCTGCCAGCTGAAATGGAGTTTGGTGGTCAGAGGGGATTGTGGTCAACCATGTTTCCTGTCGCCCCACTTGATAGAAGCGACATCACTTAAATATATGTTCAGCTGACTGGTCCTCTTGACAGTGCTTCAATTTTAAGGTTTTCTGTCTTTTATTCTGTATTGATGTTTTCATTTCTTTTGTTCCTTCTCCACTTTTGTCTTTTATTTTCTTTCTTTCCGTCTTCGGAAGACATCCATTGAATTCCATCTTGCTTTGTTTCCAGTTTCTTTTTTTAACCCTCACTAAATTTTGGTTCCTTTTTCTTTGCTTTCTCTCTTTCTTGCCTTCTTTCTGCCTTTCTTTTTTGTTCTTTCTGTTTTGTTTTGTTTTTTCTTTTTTCTTCTTTTCTTTACTTAACTGTTTAAAAATTGTCCTTTATTCATTCTTTCCTTCGTTCTTATAGACAGTTTTCCCTATTTCTGTTTTTCAACATTGACGCACATACGCTCGCACACACACACTCACTCACACGCAAACACACACACACACACACACACACACACACACACACACACAAACACACAACACACACACACACACACACAAACACTACTATGCACACATATACGCACACACAACACACACAACACACACACACATATATATATATATACATATATATTTATATGTATATCTATATATACATATATATGTATATATGTATGTATATATGCATATACGCACACACACACATACACATTCAGAGACACACACATGCATACACACTCAGAGACACACATACACGCACACACATGCACACACCCCACACACACACACACACACACACACACACACACACACACACACACACACACACACACACACACACACACTTTCATGTGCTGTTTTTCCTCTGCTTTCCTTTTTTCTCCTTTCTTTGGTTCTTTTTGTTTTTTTCCTCTCTCACTTAGAACTTTCCTTTTGTCTGCTTTCATTATTCCTTTGTTTCTGTACCTTCTTGTGTTTGTTGTTGTTGTTGTTGTTTTTGTTGTTGTTGCTTTCTTTTGCTTTTTGTTTTTTCTTATTTCTACCTTTCTTTTTCTTTCTTTCTTTCTTTCTTTCTTTCTTTCTTTGGGTGTTTCTCCTTATTTCTTTTATCTGTTGTTATCTGTATACGTACAGCTTGAGGTCTGTGAAGATCAGAGAATGAGACAGAACAATGTGGACAATCATGTTCGATGAATGAGCTCAGAGGATGCTAGGAAACATTCCTCCTGAGATAGATTGGACAGGATAATTGTATGTCGCACATTGTGATCTGTAGAAACTGTGAGGGTGTAGAGATGAGATGGTGTTGTAGATCACCCTATCTACGCAAACTGTAAGAATCCGCAGAAGAATTTCTTACAAAATAATATTTATTTTAAAAGTTTTGCTGATAAATCAACTTGCGTTTATGACCTAGTTTTTTTGTTTTTTTGAGTGGTTTGTTTGTTTGTTTGCTTGTTTGTTTGCTTCTTTCTTTCCTTCTTTCTTTTTTTTTTTTCTTTTTTTTTCTTACTTTCTGTTTTTCTTTTTCTTTGTTTTATTCAGTGTTTTTTTAAGTTTATTTCAAGGAACACATTTCGTGACGTTTAACTTTGTTTCAAAGAACACAGTTCGTCACATTTAAATGTATTTTTCAAAGAACATAATTCGTCACGTTTCATTTTGTTTTAAGAAACACAATTCGTCAAGTTTAACTTTGTTTCAAGGAACATAATTCGTCACGTATAAATGTATTTTTCCAAAAAAAAATTCGTCAGGTTTAATTTGTTTTAAAGAATACAGTCTATGACATTAAACTTTGTTTCTAGGAGCACATTTCGTCACGTTTTACTTTGTTGCAAAGAACACATTTCGTCACGTTTAACTTTGTTTCTAGGAATACGTTTCGTCAGGTTTAACTTTGTTTCAAAGAACACATTTCGTCAGGTTTAACTTTGTTTCAAAGAACACATTTCGTCAGGTTTAACTTTGTTGCAAAGAACACATTTCGTCACGTTTAACTTTGTTTCAAAGAACACATTTCGTCACGTTTAACTTTGTTGCAAAGAACATAATTTGTCACGTTTAACTTTGTTTCAAAGAACATAATTTGTCACGTTTAACTTTGTTTCAAAGAACATAATTTGTCACGTTTAACTTTGTTTCAAAGAACATAATTTGTCACGTTTAACTTTGTTTCAAAGAACATAATTTGTCACGTTTAACTTTGTTTCAAAGAACATAATTTGTCATGTTTAACTTTGTTTCAAAGAACATAATTTGTCACGTTTAACTTTGTTTCAAAGAACACATTTCGTCACGTTTAACTTTGTTTCAAAGAACACATTTCGTCACGTTTAACTTTGTTTCAAAGAACACATTTCGTCACGTTTAACTTTGTTTCTAGGAACACATTTCGTCAAGTTTAACTTTGTTTCAAAGAACATAATTTGTCACGTTTAACTTTGTTTCAAAGAACACATTTCGTCACGTTTAACTTTGTTTCAAAGAACACATTTCGTCACGTTTAAGTTTGTTGCAAAGAACACATTTCGTCACGATTAACTTTGTTTCTAGGAACACATTTCGTCACGTTTAAGTTTGTTTCAAAGAACACATTTCGTCAAGTTTAAGTTTGTTTCAAAGAACACATTTCGTCACGTTTAAGTTTGTTTCAAAGAACACATTTCGTCACGTTTAAGTTTGTTTCAAAGAACACATTTCGTCAAGTTAACTTTGTTTCAAAGAACACATTTCGTCAAGTTTAACTTTGTTGCAAAGAACATAATTTGTCACGTTTAACTTTGTTTCAAAGAACACATTTCGTCACGTTTAACTTTGTTTCAAACAACACATTTCGTCACGATTAACTTTGTTTCTAGGAACACATTTCGTCATGTTTAATTTTGTTTCAAAGAACACATTTCGTCACGTTTAACTTTGTTTCAAAGAACACATTTCGTCACGTTTAACTTTGTTTCAAAGAACACATTTCGTCAGGTTTAACTTTGTTTCAAAGAACACATTTCGTCAGGTTTAACTTTGTTTCAAAGAACACATTTCGTCACGTTTAAGTTTGTTTCAAAGAACACATTTCGTCACGTTTAAGTTTGTTTCAAAGAACACATTTCGTCAGGTTTAACTTTGTTTCAAAGAACACATTTCGTCAAGTTTAACTTTGTTTCAAAGAACACATTTCGTCAAGTTTAAGTTTGTTTCAAAGAACACATTTCGTCACGTTTAACTTTGTTTCAAAGAACACATTTTGTCACATTTAAGTTTGTTTCAAAGAACACATTTCGTCACGTTTAACTTTGTTTCAAAGAACACATTTCGTCACGTTTAACTTTGTTTCAAAGAACACAATTTTTTCACGTTTAACATTGTTTCTAGGAACACAATTTGTCATGTTTAACTCTGTTTTAAAGAGTACAATTCGCCACGTTTAACTTTTTTCTAGGATCACAATTCGTCACATTTGACCTAGTTTCTTCGGGAAATAGACAAGTTGTCACTTTGAATTTGTCAGAGCACCATGTTGACAACGCTAGAATTGTGGGTTCCAGACTCAAATAGACCAATAGTTTTTCTCAAGCAGACTGGTTGGTTCTTTTGACAGAGCCGTGGGCTCGAGATCTGATATTTCGAGTTCAATCCCAATTTGCAACATTAAAAAACTGACCTTTTCACTGCCCATCTTAATGTTTCCATCATTTTAGTGATGTCAGATTTATGTTTCACAGGTCTTCCTGACCCCCCCCCCCCCCCCTCCCAGCCTTTTTTCTGTTTCAAGACCTTTCCAGCACATAGAGTTTTGGGTAGGGTCATGTAGTCTGGCAATTATTTGCTATTGGACTTTGCTGGAGCGCAACAGGAATGTTCGAAGTAAAATGAATCCGCCTTCAGCAAAGGCCAAACTCTTCTACTTCTTCTGTGGAAAAACACACACTTTATTACCTAGAAACACACACAAACACACACACACACACACACACACACACACACACACACACACACACACACACACACACACACACACACACACACACACACACACCACACACACACGAAGGAGAGTAGGATTGTCGGCCTTTGAGTTCCAAGAGAGGAAGAGTAGATTTGTTCCCATGAAGTCCCCGAAGCAGAAAAGCAGGTTGTCTCCCTTGGAGTCCCCGGCGAGAGAAAGCAGAGTTGTCTGCATTGGATATCTGAGAGCAGGGTTGTCTGCCTTAGATCCGCCAAGAGAGGGAACACAAGATTGTCTGCCTCAGAACCCCAGGGAGGGATAGCAGGGTTGTCTGCCTTGTGAGCTGATGACCCATCTTTCTGCATTTACATTTCTTGAAATTCCAGCTCCTGACGGCCGTTTCGTGTTTTCACTTTTATCCTTTTGACTCCCCCGTCCTCAACCGGCTTTCACCAGCTTCCTGCAAGTTGGTGGGTAGGCTTTGGGATTCAAAGCGTTAACGTATTTTCAGAAAAGAAAACAGATTCTTCAGTGCTTAATTTGATTTAAAATACAACATGTAAAAAGGAAAAAAGATTAATTCATAACACTTACGATAAATGAATTTTCGCACTGAAAAGTATCTGTCGTCGCATTTTACTTTGGAATGAACTATTACTGAATTATCATTATCATCATGTGCCTTGCCTCATGACGTTGGCGATCATGGCCCTCCATACGAATCGATCTTTTTGTCACTGCAAGCCTATCTCCTATTCTTTTTGTCCCCACTCACTCTGTAAGACTGTCTCTTTTTTTCTCCTTCGATCCGTCTATCTCTTCTGTTGTGATTAGGTGCTCAAATTCTTCTCGCCTTATAAAATGTCCTGCAAATGTCATTTTTTTCCTTCCATCAAACCCGATGATGCTTGACAAGTGAAGGTGACAGGTGATAGGTTATATATTATATATATACATATATGTATATATATATATATATATCATATATAATACATATATGTATATATATATATATATATATATATATACATATATATATGTATATATATATGTATATATACATATGTATACACATATATTTACCTGTATATATGTACATGTATATATATATATGTATAATACCTGGGAACGGTCATTTCATCAGACGGCAGATGTACATCGGAAATAGCTGGCAGAATCGGCCAAGCCAAAACAGCATTCAAGAAGATGACAAGCATTTTACCAACAAATGCCTATCAATTTACATCAGAAAGAGAGTCCTTGAATGTTATATAGAACCAATACTGTTGTACGAATGCGAGGCGTGGACAATCAGCAAGCAAAGCCAGAGCAGGATCGAGGCAGCCGAGATGTGGTTTCTCAGAAGAATGTTGAGACTACCATGGACAGTAAAGAAAACAAACGAGACAGTCTTGATGGAGGCAGACACAAGTAGATCACTCATACGGAAGATTAGGAAAAGACAAGCAACATTTATAGGCCATTTTATGAGGAAGGGGGATTTGGAGCACCTGGTCACAACGGGAAAGCTGGAGGGAAAGACAGCACCAGGCAGACCCAGGGAGAGAATGCTGGACGGACTTGCAGAGTGGCTGGGGATATATGAGGGTGGGGGAGATGCTGGGGGCAACGAGAGATAGAGATGGTTGGAAGTCCATGGTCGCCAACGCCATGCGGCAGGGCACATGATGATGATGATGATATATATGTATACATATGCATATATATATGCATATGTATGTATATGTATATATATGTATATATATATATATATATATATATATATATATACAAAGCAAGAGAGAGAAAGAGAGAGAGAGAGAGAGAGAGAGAGAGAGAGAAACGACACTTAATATACTCATATGCAGATATGTACTTTTAAATGAACAAAAATGTACCGAGAAATCAGTCATAACAAAATAATAACATAAACATTATATAACTTCATCAAAACGAAAATAACTTGGATTTATTTCTTGACAGACTTTTTTTGTTTGTTTGTTTGTTTTGTTTGTTTGTTTGTTTGTTTTTTTTGTGGTGTTGATGGGTAAGGGAGTTGTGTAGTTCATTCCAAAGATGAGAGACAAACAGACAAATAGAAGAAAGAGCGATATAGAAAGAGAAAAAGTAAAAGCAACTAGAATTTGGGGGAAAAGATTTGTACAGGACAGATTCACCACAGTTAGTTTTATGTATGCTGCAAATATCTATCAATGATCTGGATAATTCCTCATAAAGAAATTTGCAATTCTGTGTATATATAAGTGTAGATTGGAAACTGTGAGTGATCCAGCTTTGTTGTAAACATGTATCGCACTGTACGAATATACAGATGATCTGACTGACACACTCCCATCTTCCACTAAACCCACCTCCCATTCACCTGACTGAAAGCATGTGGAAGGGTATTACATCTGGAATCGATTTACAGTCTAGTCCCTAATCTAGGTCCGAAAGCAGTCTATTACTGCACATTCCTGCAGCTCAGAGATGTCGATTAGAAGATGGGAGCTAATCAATATACAGGATGTGAACGGTGAATTGACATAATCAGCAGCTACATGATTTTAATGGTGTTGCACCAGGAGAAAAAGATAGAATATGGTGAAGTAAGACACAATAAAATAAGTATCATGAAATAATACTGAATGTTATTTTGGAAATATAATTGACATTTTAATCAGTTCTCTTTTTATTCAGAAAGACAACCAAAGATATCACATACAGACGAAATGAAACAGGGAGAAATACAGTTTGAATGAAGCTGAGAATGACTGTTTTTCCGAATAAAATTACATAATATCTTCTTTTCAGAACTTCCCATAAGTTGTTTTTTTCCAACGACGAATGAAATTATCTCGTTAGTATGTACCTCCCCATTACGATAAAAAGGGACATTACTCCATTTAAAAGAGGTCTGATCATCGATCTTAGCTTTCCAGTAGATAGTTCCCTCGTTTCGGTGAACCTTTGTTCATTATGACTGGATTCTTTTAAGAATACTACAAAATCCTTTGCTCATTACTGAATCCCTTTGAACCAGAAGGACACAGAGTGATTTATTAAAAAATGCATGTCACCGTTAAAAGCAGTTTTCCGTCTGTTCATTAAAGATGGGTTACCGTTAAAGTTGAAAGTGAAAACAGTTTGGCTGGGAAATTACGAAGTCATGAATTTGTAATGTGTATAATTATACATTCCCTTCTAATGATACAAAACCCTTTTTGTTACAAAGTGTAAAATCGTAGAAGCAGGACTTTTTCAATGGTATTTTTTTTTGGTACCAAAGAGATAGTTGAACACAGAAGATGAGAAGTGACAGTCATGAACTCAACATTTAGTGTTCGTCAATCAGTGCATGGTTGTGAGCATGCATTTGAAAATTTAAACTAAATGTGTAATGAATATTCTGTCAACGTCTGTTCATATAAGTGATACTAGACAAAGAACGTGTATAAGATTGTATGTGACTGACAGACCGGAGAGAGTGATTTTTGGTGTATTAGACGATGAAACTACTTTACACTTCAAGGAACAATCTCTATGACAACTTTCACTACCATTTGCCATTTTCAGTTTCAGTTTCGGTTTCTCAAGACGGACGTCTCTGCCTTCAGAATGAATTCCATATGCACTAACGTCATAGGTGCCATGTGTATATAATAATAATAATTACAATATTTGTATAGCGCAAAATCTTGATGAAATCAAATCTAAGCGCTGAAACAGACACACACGCACACACACACACACACACACACACACACACACACACACACACACACACACACACACACACACACACGCACGCACGCACACACGCATGGCTATAAATGGGGAGAAGAATAAAAGCAATGGTAAAATTATAGAGAGCATATTATATACAATTATATATTACAATGGTGATCATGGCACAAGCTTTAAGCCTGCTAGTAATCCCTCAGTATAAACAGTGTCAATACGGTCCGTCCTTGGCTGTAGGATTTAAGCTATCTCACTTGTTCTCGTTTCCCCCTATTATACGTTATATTCCAGTGCAACAGACCACAAACATCTTCCTGAAATTGTTCTTGTTTGCATGATATTGATTGCTGAATAGTATTATTATAGATTATAAAGTTAGATGATATTTTGTCAAACAATTCTGCTTTCAAAAAAAAAGAGCTAAAATACGCATACAAAACTGAGGAATATAAAGCACAAAAAAATCCAGGATAATTATGTCAAATTTAAGGCAGATTAGTTGTTTTGTTTTTTAATTATTGATTCCTTCATTGCAAATTAATGAATTATAACTCTTCGTTGCACGTTATGCCTAATTTGTTATAAGCGATGATGGTGTGGGCTTTCTATTTGTACATGTGTATGTATGTATATGTCTCAGTCAGTCAGCATGGGCCTATTTTGCTGCTGACTTTGGAACTGTTGTCGCCAACCGGTTGTTCTGTGTTTTCCCTCCTAGTTTTTTTTTCATTTTGCGTTTTTTCTTTCCTATGTTTTGCAGATTTTGCTATTTGTTTTTGACTAAAATGTTATATTGTGAATGACAGTGTGCATCGTAAAAAATACTTCTTAATCCCTCTGAAATAATGTAATTTACTAGATGTTTGGGACCACTCTCTGGTCTCTGCCACTTACATCCTTTGATGCTGTTTCGCTGTTTTGCTGCAGAGGTACCAGCTATTTCATTATTGCTTGCTGGGACCAAGAAAACAAATCGCTTAAATGCATACACGCGCTCACACATACAAACACATGCGCGCGCGCATGCATGCACACACACACACACACACACACACACACACACACACTTACTGAGTCTCTCACTGTATACACACACGCGCACTCAGTCACTCTCTAAATTACAGCCGCACACACACACACGCACAGACACACACACACAAATACGCACACACACACACACACACACACACACACACACACACACATACACACACATATACACACAGTTACACTCACATCATACACACACACACATTCTTAAAGGCATACACAAGTACACACATATATCATACACATCACGTACACGCGTACATACACATGCGCACACCGATATACATGTGCGCATACGCACACCCATACACATAGACACAGACACACACATTATGCACACACGCATACTTACACACATACATACGTATGCACACATACATCATACACACGTACATCATACACACATACACATATACTCGTACATACACATGCACATACCGACAAATACGCACACATGCACACACAGACACACACGTACACATACATGCAAACCCATGCTCACACACAAGCATATATTCAATCACTCTTTTAATTACACTCGTAAACACACACACACACACACACACACACACACACACACACACACACACACACACACACATACGCACACACACAAACACACACACACACAAACGCACACACAGATACACACACACAAACACACACACACACATACACACACACACACACACACACACACACATACACAAATACGCGCACTTGCACAATGTGTGTGCTTGAGCGTGCAAACATATTAACCCCTTTCGTAAAATAGGATAAAACACAAAAGGAAAAACACTTTAAACAGAAAAAAATACAATAAACTGAAAATATTCACAAGCCGTGCTGTTGCCAGACAGGGGAAACCCTGTAAATCAGAGTGAACGTAGGTGC
Organism: Monoplex corrugatus; assembly: GCA_030674185.1. Classification (NCBI taxonomy): domain Eukaryota; kingdom Metazoa; phylum Mollusca; class Gastropoda; order Littorinimorpha; family Ranellidae; genus Monoplex; species Monoplex corrugatus. The sequence continues at coordinate 59,893,527 of CM060305.1, forward strand.
AGAAAGGGGAAAGACACAGTGAATGTCTTTCTCTAATCAAATTTTCACGTTTGCCGAGACGTACACACACACACACACACAGTTACCTGTCCATCTTTTGAAACACTGTATTATGTGGAGGCTTTGTTTCAAAAGTTTGGAGGGTATGGAAAAGACTCTGTCTCTGTCTCTGTCTCTGTCTCTGTCTTTGTCTTTGTCTTGTCTCTGTCTCTGTCTCTGTCTCTTTCTCTGTCTGTCTGTCTGTCTGTCTGTCTCTCTCTCTCTCTCTCTGCCTTTCTCTTTGTGTCTTTCTCTGTCTCTCTCCCCCACCTCTCTCTCTCTTTAAATTATATCATCTTCTGAAGAACGATTAAAGTTTCCATTGTCAGTCCCTTTTGCAATTTAAGGAACGCAAAATCCACGTTGTGGGTTGTACTTTAAATATCAAAATATCAGACGGCCTTAACAGCATCAACAACAACAACAAAGCGGTCGAGAACACCAATTTTAACAACAAGGCATTACAGTTATCCAAGCGTTGGAATCCACATCATTTTCGGTGTTTGGGTAATTTGAAAGTGAGAGAAAGTTATAATTTTGCTTTGGTGCATAAAGATACATTCCAATAGAGCCAGATCATTTTGAGAGCGTTTGCGTTAGTTACAAGCAAACTTTCGGGTTTACAAACAGAAGAAAGTTATAATTTGGCACGTCTGTATACAAAATATCCATGTCATTTTCAAAAGTGCTTGAGAAATTTAAATGCAGACTTCCAGATTTGTAAAGAGAGAAGAAAAAAAATTCTGTATGGTTTGAACACTTTCATTTTATCCACGGATCAGAGAAATCCACACACGTTACACAGATGAACCGACCCCACTGGTCCAGAAGAAAAAAGGCGAGTTATTTATCAAACAGTGACGCTAGCAGACAGTGAGTAACGTCCCCCTGGGCTGTTTTCTTTCAAAACATTTTGGGAACAGACGAGACAGACCTCTCTCTCTGTCTCTCTTTCTCTTTCTCTCTCTCTCTCTCTCTCTTTCTCTCTCTCTCTCTCTCCCTCTCTCTCTCTCTCTTTCTGTTTATATCTCTCTGTTTCTGTCTGTCTGTCTGTCTCTCTCTCTGTTTATGTCTCTCTGTCTCTCTGTTTCTATCTGTCCGTCTGTCTGTCTGTCTCTGTCTCTGACTCTCTCTCTCTCTCGCTCTCTCCCTCTCTCTCAGTGTCTGTCTCTCTGTTTCTCTCTGTCTTTCTGTTTCTCTGTCTCTCTGTCTCTCTGTCTCTATGTCTGTCTGTCTGTCTGTCTGTCTATCTGTCTGTCTGTCTGTCTCTCTCTCTCTCTCTTTCTGTTTCTTTGTCTCTCTGTCTGTCTGCCTCTTTCTCTCTCATGTTTCTCTCTGTCTTTGTCTTTTCTCTCTCTCCCCCCTCTCTCTCTCTGTTTCTGTCTCTGTCTGTCTGTCTGTATATATATATATATATATGTATATATTCCATCCTCCTCCTTTACACGGTTGTTCTTTATGCTCCCTTCGCTTTTTTCATTTGATTCTGTGACTGCGATTAATTTTATATTATTGTTGTTGTTTTCTCCTTGTTATTGTTAAGGGTTGATATTATTTATCTGCATATGCATACCTATGTCTTTCATGCTTTTGTATATCGCAGCAGCCGATGGCGTATATGTAATGGACAATATATTATCATAACTTATTTTATAACTTGTCTTACATGTTATGTGTTATGGTTCTCTTTTTTTTTTTTTTTTCGAATGCTGACATTACCTGTGTAGAGTCGCAAGGTCTCGCTGTAAAACAGATCCAATGGATCCTAATGCTACTATCCTTGAATAATGAAGTATTATGAAATCTGAACTCTTTTGTCTGTCTGTTTGTCTGTCTGTTTGTTTGTTTGTCTGTCTGTCTGTTCTGTGTGTCTGTGTGTCTGTCTGTCAGTCTGTCTGTCTGTATCTCCTCTCTCTCTCTCCCCATCTCTCTCTCTCACTCTGTCACACCCACCCACACACCCACACATCCACACACACACGCGCACACACACACACACACCACACACACACACACACACACACACACACACACATACACACACGTACACACACACGTACACACACATATACGCACACATATATAAACACACATATTTGCGCGAGCACCTGCGTGCACACGCACACACACACACACGTGCGCACACACTCACACACACACACACACACACACACACGCACGCACGCACGCCACACACACACATACGCACGCGCACACATGCGCGCGCACACACACACACACACACACACACACACACACACAAACACAAACACGCACGCATGTACTAAAGTCCAAGCACATGAAATCCTTTGATCAAATTTTTGTACAGCAGAGAGATGTCATCTCTGATGGCTTTGCAAGAAAAACACAGGTCCAACGTTTTCCACACTCACTGTCTCAGATGGATTCTAAGCTGCTCTAAGAAGATCGTAATCTCCAGATAACGAGACAGCAGAACCAGACTGTCCCACCTGCTCTTTCCCTATGCACTACCTATTATTTGAAGGATTAAGGGATAATCCGCAAGGACACACACTCAGTCCCCTGATATTCAAGAGGTTAATGAATCTATCCAAGTTGCCCTTCTTCCACAATTATCATTAAATGAATTAACAAATGAATAGGGATAAAGGATTGGGTGAATTAATCATTTCAGTTTCATTCATTTGTTTTATTTTGTGTCTTCTCTGCCGTCGTATGTTTACAACTTCGTTCATAAGTAGTTACAATTTGTTTCTCTAGGTTTCATTGATATGTTTCGCTTTAATCTGGCTGTGCTTATTTTTTTGTGTAGAATGGCAGGACTAGCTATAGGACAGATCCGATGGGACTTAATGTTACTATTCTTGTGTAATGTACACAGGGTGTTTCAAATAGAATACGCCAAAATCATTACGCAGTTTTTTCAGGTCTATAGCATTGTAGTGGACTGAATCAGTGGTTATTTGATAGAGTAGTTATCAAAGTTTGATTGGGTGTCAGTTTCACCGCTGTCGTTAGTATAACTTCCGGTGCAGCTGAATTGTGGGAAGATCAATCAAAATGGCGACTCCTCAGCAGAAGGCGTTTTGCGTGCTTGAGTTCGCGAAAACAAACGCCATTGTCACGGTGCAACGTGCTTTCAGAACAGAATTCGGCATTGATCCGCCCCATCGTGAGAGCATTCGACGGTGGGTTAGACAGTTTAAAGAGAGTAGGTGTCTGTGCAAAGGAAAGAGTCCTGGAAGACCACGTGTTACAGAGGAGCAAGTGGAGAGGATTCATGATGCATTTGAGAGCAGCCCACGTAAGTCCGTACGTCGAGCAAGTCTTCAGCTTGCCATCCCTCATACCACTGTCTGGCGTGTGTTAAAGAGACGATTACACATGAAACCATACAAACTAAGCCTCGTCCAAGCACTTACTAATGATGACAAGGTGATGCGGAGGACATTCAGTGAGTCAATGCTGGAGATGGAGGAAGGTGATGAAACTCTCTTTTCACGTTTAGTTTTTAGTGACGAAGCGACTTTCCATTTGAGCGGCACAGTCAATCGTCACAATGTGCGCATTTGGGGAACAGATCACCCACATGAAACTGTTGAGCATGAAAGAGATTCCCCTAAAGTGAACGTCTTCTGTGCTGTGTCTCAAGACAAGGTCTATGGTCCCTTTTTCTTTGAAGGAAACACCGTTACAGGACAAACCTATCTCGAAATGCTCCAAAACTGGCTATTCACTTTACTGCAAGCAGATTCGAATTACTTCATTTTTCAGCAAGATGGAGCACCACCCCATTGGCATCTCGGGGTTAGAGCTTATCTGAATGAAAACGTGCCTCAGCGATGGATTGGGAGGAGAGGTGCTAAAGACCTTGCTCTCTGTGCTTGGCCTGCCAGATCCCCGGACCTCACTGTGTGTGACTTTTTCTTGTGGGGGTATGTTAAAGACCAAGTTTATGTTCCACCACTTCCAGCAAGTATCGATGACTTGAAAGATCGAATAACAGCTGCAATCAACACGGTGGACCGTGACATGCTGAGGCGCGTTTGGGAGGAATTCTCATATCGGCTTGATGTTGTCCGCGCTGCCGGTGGTGGCCACATTGAGCACTTATAAAACATGAAATGAAACTTGAATGTATATACAACACATGTGTTTATGCTAGAGGTTTGTAATTTTTTTCGTTTTTGACACATCACGTGATGATTTTGGCGTATTCTTTTTGAAACACCCTGTATAATACAACAGCTCCTGCTGATTTTTCTGTAGAATGGCAAAGACTAGATATAGGACAGATCCGATGGGACTTAATGCTACTATTCTTGTGTAATATATGAACACCTGTCGTGTCTTGTCAATTAAATACGCGTCCTCATTCTACTTTTATATGTGTTTCTGGGTTCTAAAAAAAATGAACGTAAGTTTACTGAAAGCTTTATTCTCTTTGGAGTCGAACCATGTACAAAAACAGATAGTGTTACTGATTTCATGACACATATGACGTATATAGTTGTAAACTAAATACAGGCCAACCTCAAATAACCGTCTGTAAACAAATGCTGTATAAAAGATATAAACAAGAGAAATATAAATCGAAAGTATGTACGTATGAAGCGAAGGGAATTTACCCTCACATCCCACAATTAAGGTCATACATTGACAGAAATATAAAATCTTCAGAATTATAGTTGCTAAACACATCATGGCGATGACGTGTGTCCAATATTGGGCTTGACGCTATGCATGTTAGTGCGTTGGGTGTGTGTGTGTGTGTGTGTGTGTGTGTGTGTGTGTGTGTGTGTGTGTGTGTGTGTATGTGTGTGTGTGTGTATGTGTGTGTGTGTGTATGTGTGTGTGTGTGTGTGTGTGTATGTGTGTGTGTGTATGTGTGTGTGTGTGTATGTGCGTGTGCGTGTGTGTGCGTGTGCGTGTGCATGTATGTACATAGAAACTTATATCTACAATATACGAGGTCAGAGTATGATGATAGAGCTATTTTAAGAAATCTGAAAGTCTAGGTAACAATATACAAATGGAAGTTGATTAATGTGATTGATTGGAATGAGTTGTCTTATGCATTGTAAAATTATCAATGTTAGAATAATTCAAATCAAAAATGTAAAAAAAAATAAAAAAATTAAAAAAGTCTGAACACAGAGGTGCCTGGCCTGAAAGCACCTTTTAACAAATTATGATAATTATGGTAAATACAATGCAATGTTTCACAAATATCAACACGATCATCTACATTAGACGCAAATGGCACAGTACAATGCAATATTTCGCAATTATAAACACGATCATCTACATCACGTGTTAGGAATCTTTCAAGATGGCACAGAGCCAAATCCTGCAACGCAACAAGATCCACCATTAGCTGACCACCAAGCTCCACGGCAGCCGGAAGGAACTGAAGAAAAACAATCCGAAAACTGGCCATTCATTCATCGCCAGATGTGTCCTGACCACATAGACAGCGAACAGAAGAAGACAGGAGACGTTGAGAATGATGCCCATGATGACTGTTGCACATTGTTCCGGGGAAGCAGCTAGGAGTCGCAGGATGTATATGAAGGCGGGCTAGAAAGACTTGTGAGGCAGCTCTGTGCAAGGATGCAACCTTTGAGAAAACGAAGAAAGACAACTCTCTGGAACCAGAAAAAAAAAACACACGAAAAAAGAATAAGAATCTGTATTTAATACAACAACACAAGACAAGCACAGATTTCCGGCCAACTCGCCTTTTCAAGCGTAAGATTACAAACAAACAAACACCAGATACAAAAATTAAGAGAAAAAGACTGAAACTTTCGTGCTGCTCCGTTCAATTTGAGTAAAGGAATAAACTGACTTAAAAAGTCAGTTTATCCTTTATTCACACTGAACGGAGCAGCAGGAAGTAGTTTCAGTCTTTTTCTCCTATTTTTCGTGTCTGGTGTTTGTTCGAGTTGGCCGAAAATTTGCGCGTGTCTTGTCTAGTTGTATTAAATATGCGTTCTTATTCTTTTTTTCGTGTTTTTCTGGTTCCTGTTTGCTTAAACACGGTCAGTCACACTTGTTTTGGACTTCAGACAACTCTCTGACAATAAAATAGATGAAAATAGAATTCCCGACGCCGCAGGTGCCGTGAGATGAAAACAAATTCTAAAATGATCATGGATTCATTGCACTTAAACAATTCCATATGTGCTCCAACCAAATTTGCCAGAAATTATCCGGCACACTCCTGCGCCCACACAACACTCTATGCATTGGCAAGGTCTTAACACGAGGAAGAGGGGCACTGCACCAACAAAACACTACACTGACACCTCCAGAATGATGGCAATATTAAGATGGGCAGTTAGCAACCCAGTTTTTCATTTTGCTGGCAGGAATTGAACCCAAGATACCAGATTTTGAGTCCATGGGTCTTGAGGAAAACCAGTAGCCCACTTTAGGGTCGGACAATATGTTATCAACATGGTACAGTAAATAACCGCGCTAAAGCTACACCTTAAAATAGAAAAAAAAACGGAATCGAAACAAAACAAAAAAATCTGCACAGCACAGAACAATACATCATGGCACATCAGAGCACAGCAAAGTTCACCATAGCATATCAAAGCACACCATAGCATATCAACGCACATCATAGCATATCAAAGCACACCATAGCATATCAACGCACACCATAGCATATCAACGCACACATAGCATATCAAAGCACACCATAGCATATCAAAGCACACCATAGCATATCAACGCACACATAGCATATCAAAGCACACCATAGCATATCAAAGCTCACCATAGCATATCAAAGCACACCACAGCATATCAAAGCATATCATAGTATATCAAAGCACACCATAGCATATCAAAGCAACACGCACAGAGCATATCAAAGCACACCATAGCATATCAAAGCACACCATGGCATATCGAAGCACAGCACAGCACACTGTATCAATCACATCACATCACATCACATCACATCACATCACATCACATCGCATCAAATCACATCACAATGAGCACAGCATTTGATAACACAGAGAAATTTGACTAAATCCAAATTTTTGTTTGTTTGTTTGTTTTTTTTGTTGTTTTGTTTTGTTTTGTTTGTTTGTTTGT
>CM060305.1:59903163-59908163 GCA_030674185.1 Monoplex corrugatus
ATCACCAGAATGACGGACACTGAAGATCGTCAGAGAACAGGCCAGAACCAGGGTGGTTCTGAACTCCAGATGTCAGATCTTGAGTCCATAGTTTTATCACAAGAACCAACCAGCTTGCATAAAACGTTTATGATGATAATAGTAAAAATATAATAATAATGATACCACTGCTGCTACTGGTGATGATGATGATGATGATGATGATAAAAAAATAATAATGATAATAACAATAATAATAACAACAACAACAACAATAATATAATAATAACAACAATACTACTGATGATATTAAGATTGATGATGATGATGGCAATAATAATAATCATGATAATAACAATAATCATAATCATAATAATAATAATAATAATAGTAGTAGTCTGTGGTCAGGTCGGATAGATGTATCCGCTACTGGTAACCTGGAACCCAGTACTACCTGTCACAGGGTCGAATTGCTGGCGACTAAACCAGCAACCCCACCAGTCCTCTCAGGAGGATGGTGAGGAGGGTGGCTAGAAACCCTGGTGGAAATAAATTAGATCCATCAAAAGGCGCCAGCTCTGGAGAGCTACCCGCGGCCATCTAGCTAAGGGAGTGAACCCTGACAGTAAATCCGGTGTGGGGCCCCTAAGGCGGTTGGATGGCAAACTTTGTCACTTTCCGGCAGCTCCTGCGGCCGCGTTGGCACCAAAACGTAACAGCCCTGCTGTTCCTTTGGATCTGTCAGCGAGGTGGAGAGGGGGGACAAGTTCCATGGGCAACAGCCTGTCTTCCATATTACACTGCCCAGGCTTACATCCGTCCATTCATCCACAAACACTCTGCACGTACGACCTGGAGAGGACACTCCAGCCTCGCTATACTAACACTAGTGTCGGCACAACACGGGAAGCAACAGATACCGGTGATAAGTCATTGCTCAACTGGCGTAGAGCTGACGCCAGGGGTTGCTTTTGACGGTGGGAGAGACCTTCGTGTCTTACTGGACAGCTACCGCCCGCCTAAGCTGGGCAGTCCCCAGCCAGTTAGGTGCTGTCCCGCCACGACCTGCCTTCTTCATTGGGTGCATGAAGATTAGGAGAAAATCTGACAAGCAGGTCGTTAATTACCTCACCAAACAAAAAGAAAAATTCAAATTCAAGAAACGGATCAGGAAAAGGATCAGCAGTGAAACTGGGCTGTTGGAATGTCCGAACAATGATGCCTGGGCTCTCCCAAGATCTGCAAGACATCAGCGACGCCTGAAAAACCGCCGTCATAAACAGCGAACTAAAGAGGCTCAATGTGGACATTGCCACTCTGCAGGAAACACGGCTGGCTGACTCAGGAACACTAAAGGAAAGGGACTACACCTTCTTCTGGCAAGGAAAGAGTTCTGATGCCCCAAGAGAGCACGGAGTAGGTTTTGCAGTAAGGAACAGCCTGCTGAACATGATTGAACCAGGCAGCGGCGGTTCAGAATGACTCTTGACTCTCCGCCTCAACACCACCGAAGGCTATGTCACTCTCACCAGCGTTTATGCCCCAACTCTGTCCGCCTCTCCAGACACCAAGAATGAGTTCTACGAAAATCTTGCATCAACCATAAGGAACATCCCCAGGACAGAACAACTTGTTCTCCTGGGCGACTTCAACGCCAGAGTGGGTGCAGACAATGACTCATGGCCCTTCTGCCTCGGTTCCTTTGGAGTGGGGAGAATGGACAGCGACTGCTTGAGTTTTGCGCCTGCCATAAACTGTGCATCGCCAACTCCTTCTTCAAGACGAAGCCTCAGCACAAAGTCTCCTGGAGGCATCCCCGCTCAAAACATTGGCACCAACTGGATTTGATCCTAGTAAGACGTGCCGCTATCAAAAACGTTCTCCACACTCGCTCTTATCACAGCGCAGACTGCGACACAGACCACTCTCTGGTATGTTGCAAGATCAGGCTACAACCAAAGAAGTTCCACTGCTCAAAGAAACAAGGGAACCCTCGCATTGACGTCAGCAAGATGTCTCAGCCAAATCTTGTAGAACAGTTCGCAGAGGCCTTTCAGAGAGAATACGGTGTATTGCAGCCCAGAGACTCTGCCACTGAGAGATGGGAAACGCTACGAGACACCATGCACCGCATTGCTATGGCCACCTTTGGGAAGAAAACTGTGAAGTCCCACGACTGGTTTGAGGCCAAATCATCAGAGATGACTCCCACTGTTGAGGCCAAGCGTGCCGCACTCACTAAGTATAAGCGGTCACCCAGTGAGAAGAACCTGCAAATCCTCAGGGCTGTCAGAAGTAAGGTTCAGCTTAACGCCAGGCGCTGCGCAAACGAGTACTGGACAGAGCTCAGCGAAGAGATACAGAGTGCTGCTGAAAGAGGCAACATCCGAGGAATGTATGATGGCATCAAGAAGGTACTGGGACCAACACAGAGCAAGATCGCCCCCCTCAAATCCTCCACTGGGGAAGTAATCAGCAATCCTAGCCAACAGATGGAAAGATGGCGGAACACTACTCCAACCTCTACTCCACACAGAACATGGTGTCCCCCTTAGCCCTTGATGCCATCAAGTGCATGCCGGTAATGGAAGAACTTGACGCAGAGCCAACTGCGGACGAACTCAGCAAGGCCATTGATAGCCTGGCATCAGGGAAGGCACCTGGCAACGACGGAATTCCCCCAGACCTCATCAAGCACTGCAAGACTTCTCTTCTGCACCCTTTGCACGCAGTTCTCTGTCAGTGTTGGAATGAGGGAGCTATACCACAGGACATGAGGGACGTCAAGATCGTCACCCTGTACAAAAACAAGGGCGAAAGGAGCGACTGCAACAACTACAGAGGTATCTCGCTCCTCAGCATTGTTGGCAAAGTCTATGCTCGGGTCCTCCTAATCCGCCTGCAGAAACTGGCTGAACGCGTCTACCCGGAATCACAGTGTGGTTTTCGAGCAGAGAGATCCACGGTAGACATGGTCTTCTCCCTTCGCCAAATCCAGGAGAAGTGCAGAGAGCAGCGGATGCCCCTGTATGTGGCATTCATTGACCTCACCAAGGCCTTTGACCTAGTCAGCAGAGATGGCCTTTTCAGGGCTCTCCGAAAAATCGGCTGCCCCCCCAAACTGCACAGCTTAATTGAGTCCTTCCACTCAAACATGAAAAGGATGGTGCAGTTCAACGGAAACCTCTCCACGCCCTTCGACGTACGCAGCGGTGTGAAACAAGGCTGCGTCCTGGCCCCAACCCTCTTTGGAATCTTCTTCGCTCTCCTCCTGAGGCATGCGTTCAGCACAACGCAAGAAGGGATCCACCTGCGGACCAGATCAGATGGCAGGCTCTTCAACCTCGCCCGCCTCAGAGCAAGGACAAAGGTCCGTGAAACCCTCATCAGAGACATGCTATTTGCCGACGATGCCGCAGTTGTGAACCATACTCAGCAGGACTTGCAGTCACTAATGGACCGCTTCTCCCAGGCCTGCAAAGATTTTGGTCTGACCATCAGTCTTAAGAAGACAAACGTCCTGGGCCAAAACACGCCATCTCCACCAGCCATTACCATTGATGACTACGAGCCTGAAGCCATCCATCAATTCACATATCTTGGGTCCACCATCACCGATAACCTCTCCCTTGACACAGAGGTCGACAAGAGGATCGGGAAGGCAGCCACAACACTAGCCCGCCTCACACAAAGGGTGTGGACAAATCCCAAGCTGACCACAAAGACAAAGATGGCTGTATACAACGCCTGTGTCCTCAGCACCTTGCTGTATGGCAGCGAGGCATGGACCACGCATGCTCATCAGGAGAAAAGGCTCAATACCTTCCACCTGAGAAGCCTACAAGGTGACCAACACGCGAAGTCCTAACCTGCACTGGCCTCCCAACCATGCATACCATGCTGAGACAGCGTCGGCTGCGCTGGTTGGGCCACGTTCGCCGCTTGGAAGATGGTCGCATCCCAAAAGACATCCTTTATGGTGAGCTTGCCACAGGGCAGAGAAACATTGGCCGCCCACAGCTGAGATACAAAGACGTTTGCAAGCGTGACATGAAGGCGCTTGAGATCAACACTGAGTCCTGGGAGGACCTCGCAGACGACCGCAACAGCTGGAGAACTACTCTCAAGAAACAGCTGCGGATTGGTGAGGACAAACTGTCAGCTGCTGCAGCAGAAAAGCGAGTTCGCAGAAAAGGGATGACAGCCAACAGACCAGCATCAGCATACACATGCGACCGCTGCGACAGAGACTGCCTCTCTCGCATTGGTCTGTACAGTCACAGGCGACGCTGCTTGGACCAAGCAGACAGCCCATCTAGACATTAGAACGGATGTACTTTGTCCATGGTCAGTCATGACCGAAGGAGGCCTACAAAGTAATAAAAGTAGTAGTAGTAGTGGTAGTGGTAGTGGTAGAAGTAGTAATAGTAGTAGCAGTAATAGTACCAACAACAGTAATGATAATAATAATAATGATAATAATAATAATAGTGATAGTAATATAATAATAATTATAATAATAACAATAATAATAACAATAATAATAACAATGACCTGACCAGACGCTTTCACCATCGATCCTTGTCCAACTTGCAGAAATGGTGCAATGAACACTTTCATTAAGTGAGAAGATATTTTCCCAAATCAGTGGTGTCGCAATGGGCACAAAAAAATGGGCCCCAACTATGCCAATCTCTTCATGGGATTTCTGGAAGAGCAAATCAAACAACAGTAGAAGAAACTAACACCGGAAATATACAAAAGATACATTGGTGAGGACATTGGTGTGACATCCCCCAATCATGACAAACTCTTGGAATTTATCCACTATAAACAATCATCCACCCTTAAAGTTTACGTATAAACTTTCAGATAAATCTGTTCTTTCTGGACACCAATGTTTTTATTTCAATTTCAAAAACTGATGACTACAGTCCACTATAAACCCACAGACCCACATTCTTATCTGGACTATCGATCGTCTCCTTCTTCATACACCAGAAACAGCATCCCTTACTCTC
>CM060305.1:59913163-59915663 GCA_030674185.1 Monoplex corrugatus
TGTTGTTGTTGTTGTTGTTTTTGTTTTCTGTTTGTTTTTCTTTGTTGTTGTTGTCTATTTTTTACCATAAGAGCGAAAGAGTTATATTGATTCTGACGACCTAGAAGAAAAAGACAGAGACAGAGAGACACGGACAGACAGACATACAGACAGACAAATAGACAGATGGACAGACAGACAGAAACAGAGTCAGAAACAGAGACAGAGATGGATAGAAAGTGAGTTGAAATGAAACGAAATGAATGGACCTGAAATAAAAAAAAAAATAAAAAAAACACACACATACAAAAATTTCACATCTTGGCAATGAAACATTTCCATCACTTTCAATCCCTTCTAGAAGAACGCATTCATCCTCTCACTTTAAACGCAACAGCCAAGCAAGCATGATTTAATTACCTAGAAATAAGATTACCAGCAGGGGTAAAAAGGAAGTGTTGGCCAAGGTAGACGTATTAAACGCAATTTACAATGAAACACCTTGGCCCTGTTCTTTTTACGACGATACCAAGACTGTATTTAGAGGCACTATCCATAGCAGGCACACTGACTTACGGGGACATAAGGACAGCCTAACTGGACAGTAATTCGATTTGTTTCATGGCATGTTTCTAGACATTACACACTGTTTTCGCTTTCTCTTGCCTCTGAACTGACAATTAACACAGAACCTTATTGACAAGGACGTTTTCTTTTTTAATGTTATGTTTTTATTGTCGTCGTCGTTGTTGTTGTTGTTGTTGTTGCTGTTGTCGTTGTTGATTTTGTTGTTTTGTTTTGTTTTTTCTGTAAGAGCAAAAGAATTACGTTGATTCTGATGACCTAGAAGCGAGACAGACAGACAGACAAAGACAAAAAGACAGAGACAGAGAGAGACAGAGAGAGACAGAGACAGACAGAGAGACAGAGACAGACAGACAGACAGATAGAGACAGACAGAGAGACAGACATACAGAGACAGAAACAGAGACAGAGATGGAAAGAGAGTGAAATGAAATGAAATAAATTGAAATAAAATGAAATGAAATGATGTGAAATGGAAAAAAAACCCCACAAATTCATAATTTGGCAATGATTGGCAATGAAATATTTCCATCCCTTTTAATACCTTCTGGAACAACACATTCATCCTCTCTGTTAAAACGCAACAACGAAAAAAGCAGATTTAATTACCTAGAAATAAGATTACCAACGGGTGAAAAAGGAAGTGTTGGTGAAGGCACACGTATTAAACGCAATTTACAATAAAATATCTTGACCCTGTTCTTTTTAGGAAAATACCAAGACTGTATTTAAAGGCAATATCCATAGCACGCCAACTGAGTTACCGGGACATAAGGACAGCCTAACTGGATAGCAATTCGATTTGTCTCGTAGCATAATCTAGATATCCCACACTGCTTTCGATTTCTCTTGCCACTGAATTGACAATTAATTTAACACAGAACCTTACTGACATGGGAACTTTCCTTTTAATGTCATGTTTGTTTGTTTTTACCGTAGGAGCGAAAGAGTTATGTTGATTCTGATGACCTAGAAGAGAGAGAGACAGAGACAGACAGGCAGAGAGACAGAGAGACTGAGAGATAGAGAGAGAGAGAGAGCGAGAGAGAGGAGAGAGGCACAGAAAGAGAGAGAGAGGAGAGAGAGAGAGAGAGAGAGGTGAGACAGAGAGACAGACAGAGACAGAGAGACAGAAAGAGACAGAGACAGAACCAGAGAGAGAGTGAAATGAAACGAAATGAAATTAAATGAATGGACCTGAAATCAAAAAAACCCACAAATCTCACAACTTGGCAATGAATAATATTTCCATCTCTATTTAATCCCTTCTAGAAGAATGCATTCATCCTGTCTTAAACGCAACAGCGAAGCAAGCATGATTTAATTACCTAGAAATCAGATTACCGGCGGGGGTAAAAAGGAAGTGTTGGCTAAGGTAGACGTATTAAACGCAATTTACAATAAAATATCTTGACCCTGTTCTTTTTACGAAAATACCAAGACTGTATTTAGAGGCAATATCCATAGCACGCCAACTGAGTTACCGGGACATAAGGACAACCTAACTGGATAGCAATTCGATTTGTCTCGTAGCATAATCTAGATATCCCACACTGCTTTCGATTTCTCTTGCCACTGAATTGACAATTAATTTAACACAGAACCTTACTGACAGGGGAACTTTCCTTTTAATGTCATGTTTGTTTGTTTTTACCGTAGGAGCGAAAGAGTTATGTTGATTCTGATGACCTAGAAGAGAGAGAGACAGAGACAGACAGACAGAGAGACAGAGAGACTGAGAGATAGAGAGAGAGAGAGAGCGAGAGAGAGGAGAGAGGCACAGAAAGAGAGAGAGAGGAGAGAGACAGAGAGAGAGAGAGTGAGACAGAGAGACAGACAGAGACAGAGAGACAGAAAGAGACAGAGACAGAACCAGAGAGAGAGTGAAATGAAACGAAATGAAATTAAATGAATGGACCTGAAATCAAAAAAAACC
>CM060305.1:59920663-59925663 GCA_030674185.1 Monoplex corrugatus
AGAAAGTTTCTGACGGGTGCCAATGAGGATAGCTTCTGTCTTGTCATCATTTAGCTGAAGTTTGTTGTATGTCATCCAATTTTTGATGTCCAACAGGAACGCTGGAGGGGAAAAGAGCACTAGGTAGACCCAGGGAGAAAAGATTGGACGGACTTTGCAGAGTGGTTGAGGACAGAGATAGCGGGAGATGTACTTGCAACGATAAGAGATAAACTCGTATGAAGGGTCATGATCACCAACACCATGTGGCAGTGTACATGATGATGATGATGATGATGACTGCATATGAAATACGTTTGTCACAATAACATCAAGTTTAAAAGCCAACAGTTTAACGTAATAAACCATTAACTTGACAATTGTTCAATCAATTCCAAACATTTCTTTCTTTTTTAGCAAATTTTCCAGTAGCGAATTAATTAAGACAGAAGCAAATTTTCGACCAACTGGCATTTTCTCTCGCTTAGCGAATTGTCAGTGAAGTTTTGCTATCGATTTTTTCCCCATTAATTTCTGTGTATCTATTCGTCGTTGTCTTTTGTATATACTTGACGAAGGACAGTTGGCCGAAAATCTCCGCCTGTATTGTATTGCTATACTTATTGTTATACTTATGTTAAAATTATCATTGATAAGCCTTCTGATTTTGATAACGTACGCAAACAAACAAACAAAAATCAGCTTTCTGACATCTAACTGATACATGTTGAAAACTCGAATATTCTGTTTGTTGATTTTTGTAGTTCCACGGATATTTTCAGATCAGACGTTAAACAATTCACATCCACAAAACTAGGATAAGATTGATGTGTTGATTACTTGAGCATGTACGTCATTGATTTGTACTGAACAATGGATAATTCAGGTGACAAAAACGCGGGTTAACCGTTTGACTCCCGCACCCTATCCACAAACTACAAAAACTTAACTCTTTGACTCCCTCACCTTATCAATCAGCCTCCTGCAGGGAGCAGATGGAAAAGGTAAGGGAATCACAGAATGATGTCTTTGATTTCCTAGCATGGTTGGCAATGCAGAGTGCTGGTGGACAGGGTGTAGGAGTCAAAGGGTTAATACCTGATTTCAAGGTATAATTGAAGACCAGAGACGTCATTGAAGTGTCAGTGAACTATGCCTTTGTCAACTGCTAATGGATTTTGCGAACCGGATTCAAGACAAAGTCTGTCTGCACAGTTAGTTTACACTCGCTCACTGCTCTGCATGCTGTTAAATTTCTCAAATAAATTACACACACACACGCGCGCGCGCGCGCGCGTGCACGTGCGCGACACACACATACACACACTCTCTCTCTCTTTCTCTCTCTCTCTCTCTCTTTCCCTCTCTCGTTGTCTTCCTTTCTTCATCTGTCTGTCTCTCTCTCCCTCTCTCTCTCTCACTGTCTCTCTGTCTGTCTGTCTCTTCTCTCTCTGTCTTTCTCTCTGTCTGTCTGTCTATCTGTCTGTCTCTCTCTCTCTCTCTCTCTCTCTCTCTCTCTCTCTATTCCTTCCCTCTCTCGCTGTTCTTCCTCTGTCACTGTCTTTGTCATTGTCTCTCTGTCTATCTATCTGTCTCTCTGTCTCTCTCTCTCTCTCTCTCTCTCTCTCTCACACACACACACACACACACACACACACATACGCGAACACACACACACGCACAGATGCACACACACGCACGCACACACACGCACGCACTCAGAATAACCGTGATCCATAATCATTCGTCTCAACCGCAGGCGACTTTCAACTGGCACAGAAGACAAGCGTGAAACTTTTATTGTGCATGTCGGACTGCTGCAAAGAACGAGGAAAATCTGATTATCTCCCTTTGTATGCTGGAGGTTTTGCGATTCACGCTGCTCATAGTTCTCTTCTCTCTGTCTCTCTGTTTGTATCTCTCTGTCTCTCTCTGTCTCTCTGTCTCTCTCTCAATTTCTCTCTCTGTCTCCTCTGTCTCTGTCTCTGTCTCTCTCTCATTCTCTCTCTCTCTCTCTCCGCTGTCTTCCTTTCTTCCTCTGTCTTTGTCTCTGTCTGTCTCTGTCTCTGTCTCTGTCTCTGTTGCTCTCTCTCTCTCTCTCTCTCTCTCTCTCTCTCTTTCTCTCTGTGTATGTGTCTGTTTCTCTTTCTGTCTCTGTCTCTGTCTCTGTGTCTGTCTCTCTCTGTCTCTCTGTCTCTCTGTCTCTCTGCGTGCCTCTCTGTGTGTCTCTCTGTGTGTCTCTCTGTATCTCTCTCACTCTCTTGCTTTAGATGAAATCCGTTCAAGGTTTATCCCTCAAAAGTATTATAGATGCCCAAATATATTTAAATTGTGTTTGTTAATGTGTTCAACTCGTTTCGATTATATTAAGAATTTTGGTTTGTTCCTGCTCAAAGCAGATTGCTTTATCGTAATGTAAGTTTATTTTGTTGTTGAATTGTTAATCCTATGATATGATATCTGATTATTTCATTGTACTTATAAGCGCAGCACCCCTTCAGTAGGGGCTATGGCCTTTCTTGAATAAAAATTCTGAAGTCTGAACTCTCTCTCTCTCTCTCTCTCTCTCTCTCTCTCTCTCTCTCTCTCTCTGACACACACACATACACATGCACACACATGCACACGCGCGCACGCATACACACACAAATACACATACACGCACACACACACATGCACACACACACACACACACACACACACACACACACACACACACACACACATACATGCACACACACACACACACATACACACAGAATAACTGTGATCCATAATTATTCGTCTTTAGCGCCGGCGACTTTCAACTGGCACAGAAGACAAGCGTGAAACTTCTAATGTTCATGTTGGACTGCTGCAAAGAACGAGGAAAATCTTATTATCTCCCTTTGTATGCTGGCGGTTTTGCGAGTCATACTGATCATAGTTCTCTCTCTCTCTTTTCTCTCTCTCTCTCTCTCTTTCTCTCTCTCTGTCTGTCTCCGTCTCTCTCTCTTTCTCTCTCTCTCTTTCTCTCTCTTTCTGTCTGTCTCTGTCTCTCTCTCTGTCTCTGTCTGTCTGTCTCTCTCTCTCTCTCTCTCTGTTTGTCTGTCTGTCTGTCTGCCTCTTTCTCTCTCTCTCTCTCTCTCTCTCTCTGTCTCTCTCTCTCTCTCTCTCTCTGTCTTTCTGTCTGTCAGTCTATCTATCTATCTATCTATCTATCTATCTATATTATCTATTTGTCTGGTTGTCTGTCTGACTGCCTGTCTTTCTCTCTGTCTCTGTGTTTCTGTCTCTGTCTATGTCTGTCTGTTTCTCTCTCTCTTTCTCTCTCTCTCCTCTCTCTTTCTCTCTCTCTCTCTCTCTGTCTCTCTCTCTCTCTCTCTCTCTCCCCTTCTTGCATTAGTTTGGGAGGGGGGAGGGGGGGGCTAGGGGTAAGAGCGGGTCTATCTACATCAATGTTATGAAAACAAACAACGCTTGCACACCGCGTGTAATGTCGGGCTAGGCAAACATTTGTTCGTGTTGCTTATCCAATCAAATCTTATCAACATTTTTTTTCCTTTCCTAGTTTCTCTTTCAAAACAAACAGTTGACTAAAAACAAACACACAAACAAACAAACAAACAAGCAAGCAAAAAGAGGTGGGAATACAGCAGAAGGGCATCCAAGACACAAGGCCTGGACGTGGCCAGGCCCCCTTAGAGTATAAGGAGTTTTAAAATCCAAAACACTTGCCAGACAGGGCTTCTCCTTTGAGAACCTGCTGCCGTCCAGTTCGCCACAAAAGCCTCCCACTTCTGACAAAGCATTCATGGCAAATTTCAAGACCTTCATATGAATATATGCATATCTGTTTTTGTTAGAAAAAGATATCACCATTGTATTTAGAGCCAGTATAACGGCAAATTGAATCAAAGAGTTTACAAGTTAGAGCTGGGCTTTACTCTAGAACTATAGGATTCATAGCACTTGGACAATTCC
This sequence comes from Monoplex corrugatus, assembly GCA_030674185.1. Taxonomy (NCBI): domain Eukaryota; kingdom Metazoa; phylum Mollusca; class Gastropoda; order Littorinimorpha; family Ranellidae; genus Monoplex; species Monoplex corrugatus. Next base: position 59,924,606 of record CM060305.1, read on the forward strand.
ATGTGTGTTCCACCCAATCTACCATCTGTTATTCCTGGCAGACGACTTAACTCTGCACACAATCCTATGCGCCAGCAAGGTCTTGAAATGAAGGAGGTAGGACCTATGAAACAGTAAGCTGTTGCCACAGACACAAAAAGAACATTCATGAAGAAGATTAGGAAAAGACAACAACATTTAAACGACATTTTATGAGGCAAGAGAAATTAGAGCACCTAATTACAACAGGAACGCTGGAGGGGAAAAGAGCACTAGGTAGACCCAGGGAGAAAAGATTGGACGGACTTTGCAGAGTGGTTGAGGACAGAGATAGCGGGAGATGTACTTGCAACGATAAGAGATAAACTCGTATGAAGGGCCATGATCACCAACACCATGATGATGATGATGACTGCATATGAAATACGTTTGTCACAATAATATCAAGTTTAAAAGCCAACAGTTTAACGTAATAAACCATTAACTTGACAATTGTTCAATCAATTCCAAACATTTCTTTCTCTTTTAGCAAATTTTCCAGTAGCGAATTAATTAAGACAGAAGCAAATTTTCGACCAACTGGCATTTTCTCTCGCTTAGCGAATTGTCAGTGAAGTTTTGCTATCGATTTTTTTCCCATTAATTTCTGTGTATCTATTCGTCGTTGTCTTTTGTATATACTTGACGAAGGACAGTTGGCCGAAAATCTCCGCCTGTATTGTATTGCTATACTTATTGTTATACTTATGTTAAAATTATCATTGATAAGCCTTCTGATTTTGATAACGTACGCAAACAAACAAACAAAAATCAGCTTTCTGACATCTAACTGATACATGTTGAAAACTCGAATATTCTGTTTGTTGATTTTTGTAGTTCCACGGATATTTTCAGATCAGACGTTAAACAATTCACATCCACAAAACTAGGACAAGATTGATGTGTTGATTACTTGAGCATGTACGTCATTGATTTGTACTGAACAATGGATAATTCAGGTGACAAAAACGCGGGTTAACCGTTTGACTCCCGCACCCTATCCACAAACTACAAAAACTTAACTCTTTGACTCCCTCACC
>CM060305.1:59928163-59938163 GCA_030674185.1 Monoplex corrugatus
CTCAGTGCAGCCTTTATTTTATTTTAGTTTACTTACTTATCTTTTTGTTCTGATTTTGTTTTGTTTTTCTCTGAAGACTGACAGTGTGTATACCTGTAGTCAGTCTTGGCTGAACTGTCAAGAAAAAAAAAACAGACTCTGCACTGTTACATTTTGTATTCATCAGTGTATAATATCATTGTTCACACTTTGTATTAGGGGTAGACCAATTTTTTTTTCTACCCTCTCTTCATATATTTCACTTCAGCGTGCAGACGCAGTGTTGAAATCACCAATGACCACATTCACTCGAAAAAAACAGGATCTGCGTGTTGGTCATGTTAATGTCTATCATCTCCAAAACAAAGTATCAGACCTGTGCGTGTTCCTACACAAACAAAATTATTACCATTTGTACGGTGTGACCGAGACACGACTAGCATCTCATATTACAGATGAAGCTATAGCAATCCCAGACTATTCTGTAATCAGGCGAGATCCCTCATGCCATGGAGAAACTGGAGTTGCGCTTTACATCCACCGAGATATTCAACAAATAACCAACAGACGTTATGACTTAGAAACCAAAGAAGTTGAATGTATCTGGGTGGAGCTAAAGCCTTCTGCAACAACTCCACCTTTACTTATCGGTATTTTATATAGAAATCCCAGGAGCACATACGAATGGCATGACCACTTTCTAAAGATGATGGACAAATTGTGTCAACGACATACAGACATTCTAATGTTAGGTGACTTTAATTTTGACCTACTCACTCCACAACCCGCATGGCAGTCAACGACCACCCTGGTTGGCCTAAAACAATTAATCAAAGATCCAACAAGAATCACAGCAACATCAGAAACACTCTTAGATCATATCTATACAAACAAACCAGAGGCAATAATTAATGCAGCTGTAGATGATTTAAGCATAAGTGATCATCAACCTGTAAACTGCACCTGGTCAGCCAAAGTTCAAAAAATAAAAAGAATAATCATACATGTATAACATATAGATCATTCAAACACTTTGATGAGGATGCATTCCTCTCTGATCTTGGTAGAGTAGAGTTCAGTAGTGTGTTTAGTACTAGTAATCCTAACGAAGCCCTAGACATTTGGTACAACTTGTTCACGACTGTCCTAAATAAACATGCCCACTACGACGGAAAAGAGTAAAGCATCCAACAATGCCCCATGGCTGTCAACAGACATTATCAATGCGATGTCATTACGAGATAAACTCAAGAAAGAAAAACGCTTCATTGAATACAAAACGATGCGTAATAAGGTAAAATCAATGGTCCGTCAAGCCAAGAAGTCTCTCTTTGATCGACTGGTAAAAAACAATAAAGATGTATCATCACTATGGAGAGCAATGAACTTAGTTATTAAGGGAAGTGGGAAAAAGCTCCCAGGCACGCCTCTCAGTTTCACAGCAAACAAATTCAATGATCATTTTCTGTCAGTATCAGAACTACTAACCCGTCCTATTTCTAACTGTGATCAATATGTCCCCTCTGAAAATCTGATTAACTTTTGCAAAGAGAGGACCAATAATACAAGTTCATTTAGTATTCCCAGTATAGCAGTCCATGAAACTGGAATGTATATAAATAAAATGAATAATAAAAAATCATCAGGACCAGATGAAATCAGTCCCAAAATACTAAAACTGTGTCTGCCCTACATCACGGAACCACTTACATATATTTACAACATCAGCATAAAAAACAACGTATTCCCCAGAGCTCTAAAACAGGCCAAAGTTGTACCCTTACCAAAAACAAAAGATCTTTCACAAATAAATAATTACAGGCCAATTTCTCTTCTCTCTGTCCTGTCAAAGCCTTTAGAAAAACATATCCATAAACATCTTTCAGACTACCTGGAAACCAAAAGTATTCTTCACCCACTGCAATCTGGTTTCCGTCAGAACCACTCTTGTCATACAGCCCTAACACGGCTTGCTGACACCTGGTTATTAGCCATGAATGACTGCAAATTAACTGGAGCAGTATTTCTAGACTTTAAAAAGGCTTTTGATCTCGTTGATCATGATATCTTACTAGCTAAATTACGAACGTACCTTGCCAACGACTCAACAGTTTCATTTTTCAATTCCTACTTTCATGAACGCAAACAAAAAGTACATCTTAATGGATCATATTCATCCGAGGGTCATGTGAAATGTGGCGTTCCTCAAGGATCAATCTTAGGACCCATTCTGTTTTCTGTATTCATAAATGACTTACCACTTCATATATCTGATCCCACAGTTCACTGTGATATGTTCGCTGATGACGGAACAATCCATACACAAGACACAAGCATAGCGACTGTAAACACACGTTTACAAAAGAGCCTAAATGAAATTTCTGATTGGTGTGCTAAAAACGCCATGGCTTTGAACCCTACGAAAACTGAATGTATGGTTATATGCACACGCCAAAAACGGCAGCTTGGCCCTCTGTCACTCAATCTGTCTTTGAGAGGTAATTCTATTGCACAAATACCTGAACACCGTCTACTGGGAGTTCTCATTGATCATAATCTTACCTGGCAAAACCACATTGATTATTTATGCAGGATTATCTCCAAGAACTTATTTATTCTGTCCAAATTAAGATATCTAACAGATACAAACACACGCCAATTATTTTATAATGCTCATATTAAATCGCACATAGATTATGCCTCTACACTGTGGGATAGCTCATGTGAAGTTCATCTAAAAAAATTGAACACCTTACATAGGAGGGCAGCAAAACTTATCATGCCAGATCCCACTTTAACAACAGATGAAAAACTTAAACAGTTAGGAATTCTCCCTCTAAAGTCACACTTAATGTTCAATAAAGGTATCACAATGTTTAAAGTATCAAAAAGGAATGTTCCGCAATATCTTCTCAATTTGTTTAATCAGAATGTGCGATCATACTCAAACTCAAGACAAAATCAATTCAAAATTATCCGTCCAAGAATTGACATATATAAAAATAGTTTATCGTTTTCTGGTGCACAACTATGGAACACCCTCCCCCCAAATATCACAAACACTCAATCACTCTCTTCCTTCAAAGTTACTTTATTTAAATACCTTACGTCAGTATCGTAGATTACCTCAGTTAGCAACAATAACGTCAGCTGCCTTTCAACCTATGACATCTAATCTAGTCAATGTGTGTGTGTGTGTGTGTGTGTGTGTGTGTGTGTGTGTGTGTGTGTGTGTGTGTGTGTGTGTGTGTGTGTGTGTATGCACAATGATAATTCGTGTTTTTTTTTGTTTTTTGTTTTTTTTGTTTTTTGTTTTTTCTTTTTTTCTCTCTTTAACATTATTGATATTTTAACAGTTCAAACTGCCAACCAGTATTTATTTCTGTATTATATACGATGATTTGTTGATGACTCTATGACGTGTTTGATTCTGTCTTGCTTCTTCTTTATTTCTCATTGCCTTTGTTCATTTTGTTTGTTTGTTTGTTTTTTGCTTTGCTTGCTTGCCCATCTTATCTGTTAGCCATATTGTCTGTTTGTTTGGTTGGCTCTTATCTGCTGTCTGTATTTGTCACTTTCTCCAACTGTTATCCGTATCATGCTTGTATCTCTCTTCTCCTATCAAGAAAAACGGCGCTTGATTATGGTTACTATTCTTGATTTATTTATGTCTTATTACATGAATTATTGATTTGTTTACACATGTATGATATTTCTATTATAGCCTACATATGCGTTTATCATTACTGTAATTTCCTATTGTCGAAAGTAACATTTACTTTATTTATCTATCTATACATTTGTCTATTTGACTTCATATCATCTGTTGATTTTCTGTCTCCTGTAGAATTTTATGTGTTTATGCCTTCAATCGACCCAATGTTTGCTACCCCCCCCCCCCCTTTTTTTTTTTTTTTTTTTTTTTTTTTCCCTCTAATCATCCTTCTGAACTGCTCTTTTTTCTACCTCCATTTATTATCTTTGGGTTTAGTAGCAGTAGTAGTAGTAGTAGTAGTGGTAGTAGTGGTAATTGTTGTTTGTAACAGTGTTAATATTTTTTGTGTGTAATCAGAAAATTGATTTCATCTTCTTTGATTTAATTGTAAGAACATTAGTCTATTTGACGCTTGATTTATCTTCTATAAATTTGTCACATGTAATGTTTCTTCTCCCTCTATTTCATTTTATTTTGTTTTATCTTATTACTATTTTGTTTACTGTGTTTTCCTCTCCTCCTCCTCCTCTTCCTTCTTCTTCTTCCTCTTCTTCGTCTTATTTTTATTAATATCACTATCAACATTATCTTTCTTTCTTTATTTACTTATCATTATCTACCTGCTCATCTGTCTATCTATCTGTCTATACTATCTACCTCTCTCTCTCTATCTCTCTATCTATCTATCTATCTATCTATCTATCTATCTATCTATCTATCTATCTATCTACCTATCTCTAAGTGGTGACTGTACGTTTGTTGATTTCATTGTATCTTAATTTTAGTATTCAACATGTATTTTCCTTAAGCTGTATTTGTTACTGTAAACAAATGTCATGTGTATAGAATAGCAACGGCAAGTTTGAAAAATGGCTTCTAGCCAATAGCTTTTACCGTTGAAAAATAAAGCATCATTGTCATTGTCATTGTCATTGTCTGTCTGTCTGTCTCTCTCTCTCTCTCTCTCTCTCTCTTTCTCTCTCTCTCTCTCTTCCCTCCCTCCCTCTCTCTGTGTCTCTCTTTCTCTGTTTCTTTCGCTCTCTGTCTCTTTCTCTCTCTCTCTCTCTCTCTCTCTCTCTCTCTCTTCTCTCTCTCTCTCTTCTAAAAAAGGGGATTTGTCACGTATCGACCGCAGAGCGGCATGTGTCTGTGCGTCTGTCTGTCTGTCTGTCTGTCTGTGACATGATCGTGTGAATTTTTTTAGCCTTTTTTTATCACCAGGCTTGGACCAGCACTGTAGTGGACTATTAAAGAGCCTGGAAAACACGTTTTAAAAGCTCCAATGTCAAAGTCAAACGGACCCCTCCCCCCCCCCCCCAAAAAAAAAAGAGAAAAAGAAAAGAAAACAAAAACACCTCCGATCAGCTTTTTTCCCCCAGTAACTCCACTTTCTTAGGTTTCAGTTTTAGTTTTGATCACTCAAAATGGCGTCTCCGCACCCGGAATGAATTACATATGTACCGAAGCCATAGATGCCATGTGGTGGATAAGATCCAAAAAGATCATTAGCATAAGCCTTAGCCCTGGGTATCATAAGCTCTACATGCTGGCAAGATCCTGGCGTTCTACTCACCATATTTTTCTATATCTGTCTTTATAAAAATTGTATGACTTTGAATAGGAGCTTCTGACAATATTCACTTTCTCTTCTGATCGCTGTCACAGTCTACCAAAGTGCTTGCTTCGTAATGAAGTTTTATTCCATCTGACGCTTCCTCAAAGTCACAATAACCTTAAGTAGTACAAAAATTTGCATGTTTTGTAATACAGGAACCAGAAAAAAAAAAAACACATGAAAACGAATAAGAACACGTATTCAATACAACCAGACACGACATTAAATAAGTGTTCTTATTCTTTTTTTTCTTTTTATTTTTCGTGTTTTTTCTGGTTCCTGTTTGCTTCAATGTGGGCAGTCACACTTGCTTTGGATTTTGTCTTGTACTACGTCTTTTATACAGATTAATGGAAACCGTCCGAATGAATGATCATCTTTTCAAGTTTGCTTGTTTGTTTGCTGGTTGGTTGGTTGGTTGGTTGGTTGGTTTATCGGTTTGGTTTGGTTTGGTTTGGTTTGGTCTAGTTTCGTTTCGTTTCGTTTCGTTTCGTTTTGTTTAGTTTCGTTTCGTTTCGTTTCGTTTCGTTGGTTTGGTATGGTTTAGTTTTCTTTTTTGCTAGTCTTTGTTGTTTGTTGTTATTGTTGTCTTACATTTACACTTGACAACGGCCAATTCGCCATAAATTTGCTCCTGTCTTGTCTTATTGTATTACACACACGTTCTGATTATATGTTCTTTTTTTTCCCCTGTTTCTGTCAGTTTTTTGTGTGTTTTTTTTCTTTCTCTCTTTCTTTCTTTCTTTCTGTTTTTCTTTCTTTGTTTTTGTATGTTTGTTTTTTATATGTTTGTTTCTTTGTTTGTTCTTGTATGTTTGTTTTGTTTGTTTGTTTCTTTCTTTATTTTTGCAAATAGTTATTCATTTATCAAGTAAAATCACATGTAGTAGGGCAGTGTAGCATATAATTATGAAAAATGTCGGTAACATTATGTATCTAGGCGTCACTGGCAGGATAGTCTTGGCCTGAAGATATATATATATCGACTGTGTAATACCCACCATGGTGCTAGGAATGTTCCCTTAAGTTGATGTTTTGCCTGTGCTTTTATTGTCACAGGACGGTTATTGTCTTGATAAATGACTGAGACGTTTGTGTATAGTGTGTATGTGTGTGTGTGTGTGTGTATGTGTGTGTTTGTGTGTGTGTGTGTGTGTGTGTGTGTGTGTGTGTGTGTGTGTTTGTGTGTGTGTGTGTGTGTGTGTGTGTGTGTGTGTGTGTGTGTGTGTTGCGTTCTGTCTGTGTGACTCTATGTGTGTGTGTGTGTGTGGGTGTGGGTGTTTGTGTGTGTGGGTGTTTGTGTGTGTGTGGTGGTGGTCTTTGATTTAATGTCTATTCACTAAAGTGATTTTAGACAACAACAAAAAACTTGGAAATGGTTCATCTTCAGGAAAAAGAAATGAACCAGAAAAACAAGACAAGAAAGAAAAATTCACAAATGACGTTATCATAACTAACGATTGAAACAGTAAAATTAGCTAACCATAAAACTGAACATGAGAAGTAACGGCGCGTTAAAGATATTTCGCTATCGGACTTTTTGACAGGCTAACAAAAAATTCATATGTTAAGGATGGTGAGCCAAATATGTCAGAAACTGTCTTCGTTGATAACGTAGGTATATGTCGTTTTACCCGAACGCATGAAAGAATATGACTATGTGTTATCTTCTTTCCACACAGGCACACTACATTCCTGGTGTATTTTGTTTTGAATGCATCAAGTTTCCACCTATACATAAGGGATTGTATACTTCTGCTGGCAGGGAACCGCTTAGGTGTTTTGCTAATTTCAAAATTCATGTAACATTTTTCATACTTTTTCTGTTTATCTTGAAACTGCTTCCATACGTAGGCGTCCACTAAGGTATAACACTCATGCAATGAGAGGGAAAGTTGTATATGATTTGAATCTGGTGAGCTCTTTGCCCCCCGTTTGGCAGCCCTATCAACCATATCATTGTAATGAAAAGAACTATGAGATGGTATCCAGCAGAAAGTAATATCAGTGCCTCTTAAGGATAAACTATTAATTAAGTGAGTAATTTCCAATATCATTTCAGATCTTAATGCTACCAATTTTGAAGAACAAGGTCTCCCAACAGTGTAAAAATCGCTACTCACAGTTCCGTAGCTTTCGATGGCGTTCTCGCCATCTTCGTCAGCGCTCTAATGCTGTCTGCGTGAATCTCTACTCAGATCTCGCGAACATGGGATGAACCCAGTTCACGAGATCGAATCAGAGAATGGTACACCGGGGGCAGGGTGTAACGGCCCGGTCCCTGTTGAGCGGGGGGTTGGTGGCTGCGATGTAGATGGCCTCCTTGACTCCTCGCTGGAACCACTTATTTTCTCTGTCCAGGATGTTGACATTGTCCGCACTGAATTGATGTTTTTCGGCGTGTAGGTGAGCTCCTACTGGAGAAGAGTCCCTCTTGTGTTCTGTTAGTCTCTTCTGAAGGGGGCGTTCAGTTTCACCGACATAATGTTGGTTACAGTCCTGGCAGTCTATTCTGTATATAATGCCAGCTTTGTCGAGTTTGCTGGTTTTGTCCTTGGGGGTGACCAGCTGGCTGCGTATGGTGTTGGAAGGTTTGGAATGTACAGCCACCCCAGTTTTCTGATCTTTCTGGACAGAGCGTCACTCACACCTCCTACGTATGGGATGGTGATGTGTCCCTTGCGCTGGTGTTGTTTCACTGGCTGTTGGGATGCGGTGTTGGATTTCCTGCCTCCCGGGCTGTTCCAGGCCCACTTTTTGTAGCCCGAGATGGTGAGCACTTTTTTCAGGTGGTTTGTCTCCTTGTCTTTTGCCTCTTGGGTACTGCATATGGTGTTAGCTCTGTGGGTAAGGGTTCGAATCACTCCCAGTTTGTGTTCAAGGGGCTGGTGGCTGTCGAACTGTAAATATTGGTCCGTATGAGTTGGTTTACGGTAGACCGAGAAGGATAGAATGCCATCAGTTCTGGTGATGAGGGTGTCCAGCATGGCTATGGAGTTGTTCTGTTCCACTTCCCTCGTGAATTTGATGGCTGGGTGTTGGTTGTTCAGATGTTCTGTGAACTGTTCGACCAGTTGCTGGGGGAGGATAGTCATGGTGTCGTCTACGTAGCGCCCCCAGTATCGTGGTGGGGAGTGGAAAGAAGCCAATGCTTTCTCTTCAAAATCCTCCATGAACAGGTTGGCTACTATTGGGCTTACTGGGGAGCCCATGGCTGCTCCTTCTTTTTGTTGGTAGAATTCACCTTGGAAGGTGAAGTAGGTGGTGGTGAGGCAGCAGGACAAGAGTTCACATACGTCGTCCACTGTGAGAGATGTACGTTGGTGGAGGGTTTGGTCGTTTTGTAACCTTCGGCGTATGATCTCTATGCTTTCTTTCACTGGTACGCTGGTAAATAGGGCAGAGACATCATATGACACAAGGAGTTCATCATGAGCGAGGGTGTAGTTACTCAGTTTTTCCACTAGGTCAGCACTGTTGTGGATGTGATGATCTGTGTGTCCTACGAGAGGTGATAGGATGTCCGCCACAAATCTAGCCGTCTCATACATGATGGAACCTCTGGATGCGACTATGGGACGGAGGGGGACTTCTTTCTTGTGGACTTTGGGTAGACCATAGAACTTGGGGACGTCGGACACAGTTGGGTATAATTTCCTGTACTGTTCTAATGACAGGCGGTCCGTCTCTTTCAGGCGTTTCAGTGTGTCTTTCAGTTTGTTGGAAAACTTGGAAGTAGGATCTTTCTTGAGGCGTTCATATGTTGTAGTATCTTCCAGAAGTTTGCTTGCCTTCTCATAGTACATGGGTCTAGGCATGATGACTGTGGCACGACCTTTGTCAGCTGGTAGGATCATCGTGGCGTGTTCGTTCTTTAAATCCGCCAAATTGGTAGCATTATGTCTACCCCCCAACTGTTGAAACTTCCCCTACATTTCAGATCTTGTTTGTAATTTTGATAATTCAAGAGCTTGAAGTACAGATTTTGAATCAACGCAAAAAAGTATCTGGGGAATTGTCCTAGGAAGATTTATCATACAATTCAAAGCCATTAAGATTGCAAAGAGTTCTGCAGTAAAGATAGATTTATAAAGTCCTATATAGAAAGATTTCTCAATTTTGAGAGCAGGTATTAAAAACGCTGAGCCTGCTTGTCTTTCAATTATTGAACCATCAGTGTAAACTTTCAAATGATCGGAATAAAAGTCTTCTATATGACATTTAACGTGACTTGCCAGTAAGTTGATATTATCTTCTTTTTTTAAGTCAGTGTGGTGTATGTCAAATCGTGCTCTTTGAAGTTCCCAACTGGGTACTGGTGAAAACGAAGGTCTTAAAGTTACAGGACCTGTGTCTAAATCAATTCCAGAGCCTTTCATAACATCAGCTGTAAATGTTGCAAGCGTGGCCTGTGAGGATATTGATTTAGCTCTTTTTGGAAAGTCGGTGTCTGATCTTACTTTTGTCTCTGTTTTGATGCTGTTTTCTATGGTAGTGTTTCTTAACAGAAATTTAGTAGAAGCGACTTTCCTTTGTTCATCAAATGGCAACAATTTGATTGCATTGTATGTACGATGGCAACAGGCATGCATTGGAAGACCCAGCGCAAGTTTGAAACCTTTACAATCTATGCTCTGCAGTTTTGTGAGTAAGCGTTTTGGTGCGCTGAAGAATATTTCTTGGGCATAGGT
>CM060305.1:59950663-59953163 GCA_030674185.1 Monoplex corrugatus
ACAGAGCTATAGACCTTGGAGTAGTTTTCTATCGGCATGGAGTTGTGTGGTTAAGTCCCAGAGCTATAGACCTTTGGAGTAGTTTTCTATCGGCATGGAGTTGTGTGGTTAAGTCCACAGAGCTATAGACCTTGGAGTAGTTTTCTATCGGCATGGAGTTGTGTGGTTAAGTCCACAGAGCTATAGACCTTGGAGTAGTTTTCTATCGGCATGGAGTTGTGTGGTTAAGTCCACAGAGCTATAGACCTTGGAGTAGTTTTCTATCGGCATGGAGTTGTGTGGTTAAGTCCACAGAGCTATAGACCTTGGAGTAGTTTTCTATCGCATGGAGTTGTGTGGTTAAGTCCCAGAGCTATAGACCTTGGAGTAGTTTTCTATCGGCATGGAGTTGTGTGGCTTAAGTCCACAGGCCATGACTTGCAGTATTCATCAGCAGGGTTGTGTGTTAAGTCCACAGAGCTATAGACTCAATATCTGTTGTCTTCATGTCAGTCCCATCCCTCAATATAGAAATCAGGCCATTCGCTGCCCTGCATAATGCTCCAGTCATTCTGGTGGTGCCAGCTTAGAGTTTTTTAACCCTTTGACTCCCGCACCCACTCCACCAAGTACGGTATTGTCAACCATGCTAGCAAAGCAAAACCGTATCCCTCTGACTCCCTCGTCCTATTACCAAAAACAGAGATAGGGTGAGGTGGTCAAAGTGGTTTTTTTTTGTGTGTTTTGGGGGGGGGTGTTTTTTGCAGTTGGTGGATAGGGTGCTAGAGTTAAAGGGTTAAGGTCCTCCTGTTTCCATTCAAAGCCTTGTTGAAGAATACAAATTACAGTACAATACAATACAACGCAATACAATGCAATGCAATGCAATCCCATACCATACCAAATTACCATGCAACATACCATACCATACCAATACCATACCATACCACACCATACCACACATACCATACCACACTACCATACCATACACACATACCAACCATACCATACCATACCATACCATACCATACCACACCATACCATACCGTCGTATCTTCGGCCTCTTTACATCTCGGGAGATGATAGTCTGCACCAGGAGGCATACCACTCCATACCATACCATACAACACAATACAATAAATATTTCTTTATCAGTCCAAAGTCTAGAAATTTCGAAGCAAAGTTTGGAGTTCGGAAATAGCTCAAAAGAGGATCATCGCACTCGAACATATCCATATGCGCTCCACCAAACCTGTCAGCAACTGTCTGGCAGACACCTTGACCCTGCGCAAAATTAAAACCCCATGTTCTGGCACGGTCTTGAAATGGGAAGGGGGGAGGGGAGGGACCAATAAAACACTAAGCTGACACCTTCAGAATGATGGAAATATTACACTGGAAGCCAAGAGGCCAGTTAACACTGTTGCAGGCTGGGGAACAGAACTCGAGATATCAAGCCATGGCTCTATCAACACACAACAAACAAAACAACGACACAACAACAACACCAAAACAAGATTTTGCATAAAAATGCTGTAGTCTGCCTGAGGATTGAACCCTCATCCCTTGCATTATAAGCATAGCGCTGTAACAAGTGAGTTAATGGGCCAACCACTTGGCTCGTAATACATATACACAGCTGTCCCCAAAACATATGACACGATTACAAATAGTGATTTAGCGCCACACATTAAGAGCAAAATGTAAATAAGTTTCCCAGATTATCACCGACAGATTTGGACAGAGCTTTTATGGAAACTATCCAAGCGCGATACGTTTCTCTTGAACAAATTCAATTTCAATTTCAAATTCAAATTCAACTCCATCAGTAGCCAGAACACAAGAGAGAGAGAGAGAGAGAGAGAGAGAGAGAGAGAGAGAGAGAGAGAGAGAGAGAGAGAGAGAAGAGTTTAGGTTGTTATTTATTAAGTTTTGATTTAACTTGATTCTGTGATAATTGATTTATTGCTTACTGGAATATTTAACAATTTAAAGCATAAAGGTGTAAAAATTTATTTTTTGAATATACAACTAATACACTCTTACGATATACGATATTAGTTAACATTTTTCTCGTTTGTTTTTTTTCTGGGAAAATTAATTATTGAGAGTACTGACTTAAACAACTCGTCCGACTTTAAACCAGCTTTTAGATTGAAAAAAGAGGAGAAAATACACTAAGAAAAAGAATCAAACCTGAAAATGCTAAAATAGTACAAAAAGGAATCGACTGATGGTTAAAGATCATAATGTTACATGTGCACTTTAAACAGTAACTTAATGCACTTAATCGTACCGTGTGATAAACCCAGGCCCTAAGGATATAAAAGCTGCATTGTTCAAAGAGAGCGGTAATATAGGCCATCTCCTTAGATTATGTGCACGAATCAATGTGCATGAGGAAGTGTCTGTTTTCAGGTATTGTCTCTGTTGGCTCAACCGCGTAATCAGTGACTTACGATTTGAAATCCGGTTTTCCATTGTTGAATACTAAACGTGCGCTTTGTGCGATAAGGTTGAT
>CM060305.1:59958163-59960663 GCA_030674185.1 Monoplex corrugatus
GAGACAGAGACAGAGAGACAGAGAGAAGAAGAGACAGAGACAGAGAGAGAGAGAGACAGACAGAGAGACAGAGAGAGAGAGAGAGAGAGAGATAGGGAGGGGAGACAGACAGACAAACAGACAGGCAGACAGACAGACAGACAGAGACAGAGAAACAGAGAGATAGAGAGAGAGGTAGAGAGTTCAGACTTCAGATCAGACAACTTGTACGTAATATGGGCCCTAGCCCTTTATCAGGCCTATATAAACAACACATACTACAATTCATCTTCAATAGTGGCTGTAATGGTTGTACGGATGCGAAGCGAGGACAATCAGCACGCAAAGATAGAGCAAGATTGAGGCAGCTGAAATGTGGTTTCTAGGAGAAATGCTAAGAGTTCCATGGACAGCAAAGGAAGCAAACGAGACAGTCTTGGGGGAGGCAAACAAAAAGAGAGCATTGATGAAAAATGTTAGGAAAAGACAAACGACATTTCTAAAACAGTTTATGAGGCAAGGAAAATTTGAGCACCTAGAAACAACAGGAAAGCTCGGGGAAAAGAGAGCACAAGGCAGACCCTGGGAGAATATATTTGACTGCTCTGCGGAGTGAATAGGACAGAAAGAGGAGATATATTTGCAGTGACGGACCATAGATTCGTATGGAGGGCCATGGTCGCCAACGCCATGTGGCAAAGCACATGAAGATGATGAGGATGAATGGCTATAATTTTATGGTTTTACATCCTAATTCCTAATCTTAAGAAACTGCTTTATCTTGAAATTTCTATGCCTTATACAAAAACAAAATGACTGAAGTAGCGGACAACGTTTGTCTTTGTTGATAACTTCAGGGTATTCATTAAAAAGCAGGATTGTCGATATTACTTACAGATTTGAAATGGAAAAAAAATGAATCATTATTTTTCAAAAGGTATAGATATTACTACATAGATGGGAGGAGAGACAGACAGAGAAAGAGAGACAGAGACAAAGACAAAGACAGAAATAGAGAGACAGAGACAGAGACTGAGAGACAGATACGGAGACAAAAACAGAGGAGAGAGAGAGACAGAGACAGAGACAGAGAGGCAGACAGACAAACAGACAGACAATCAGACATACAGACAAACAGACAGTCAGAAAGCCACAAACAGGTGGACAGACAGACAGGCAAAAACACAATCAGGTTTTGGATTTGTTTCAGGAGAATCGGGAACAGTTCCCTTTTCGCTCCTGCCAATTGTTTTATTCCCTCCTTGCGCCCAGCTATAAACTGTTATCATTAGCATACAAACACGTCTGCCACACGCAATCCACATCTAACAATTTACGTTACCCAACCACCGATGCAATTCTCTCCACATGAACCAGTTTCCAATAGGCACGTAGCTTGCCTAGTTTTCAACAGGAACCGTCACTAGTCTGCCAGAAAGTGTGTCAGTGCTACGTTAAATAATGTAGCGTCGTCATTCCATTTTAAGTTGGTAAAGTAACATCGTTTCTCTTGGGTGAGTAAATTAGAGTCGTCATTTCTCTAAAGTGGGTAATGTAACATAGTCATTTCAGTTAATTAAGAACATTGTCAGTTCCGTTAGAAGGTAACGTTATATTGTCCTTCAGTTAACGTCGTGATTTCAATTAGGTAGGTAAGTAGTAACATCGCTATTGCAGTTAAGTAGGTGAAAAAAGAAAATCGTCATTTCAGTTTAAGAAAGTAAAGTAACATCGTCATATCACTTTAAGAAAGTAAAATAACATCGTGATTTCAGTTTAAGGAGGAAAATAACATCGTCATTTAGGTTAAAGTAGGTAAACTAACATCGTCATTTCAGTTTAAGAAGGTAAACTAATATCGTCATTTCAGTTTAAGAAAGTAAAATAACATCGTCATTTCATTTTAAGTATTAAAATAACATTGTCATCTCAGTTTAAGAAGATAAAATAACATTGTCATTTCAGTTTAAGATGGTTAATTAACATTGTCATTTCAAATTAAGAAGATAAAATAACTTGGTCATTTCAATTTAACAAGGTAAAATAACATCGTCATTTCAGTTTAAGTAGGTGAAATAACGTCATTTTAGTTTAAGAAGGTTAAGTAGCATTGTCATTTCAAATTAAGAAGGTAAAATAACATCATCATTTCAGATCAGTTAAGTATGTAAAATGGCATCGCCATTTTAGGTTAAGAAGAAAAAATAACATCGTCATTTCAGTTTAAGAAGGTAAAGTAACATCGTGATTTCAGTTTAAGAAGGTAAAGTAACATCGGCATTTTGGTTTAAGAAGGTAAAATAACATCGTGATTTCAGATTAAGAAGGTAAAATAACATCGCCATTTTAGTTTAAGAAAGTAAAATAACATCTTTATTTGTCTTAAAGTCATAATTGGGTAATGCGACATCGTCATTTGTCTTCAATAGGTAATGTAACATCTCATTTGTCTTCAATAGGTAATGTAACATCATCATTTGTCTTCATAGGTATTACATATCATTTGTCTTCGGTAGTAATG
>CM060305.1:59970663-59973163 GCA_030674185.1 Monoplex corrugatus
CTATGTCAACAGAAACAACCAGCCTGCATAATAAGGTGAGAGAGAGAGAGACAGACAGACAGACAGACAGACAGAGTAAGAGAGAGAGAAAGAGAGAGAGAACAGACAGAGACAGAGAGAACAGAAAGACAGAGAGAGCAGAGAGAGAGAGAGTCAACAGACAGACAGAGAGAGAAAGAGACACAGAGAGAGGGTTATTAAATCTTATTTCCACGTCTTTGTCAACAGAGACAGCCATCTTGCATCATAAGGGAGGGAGGAGGGAGGGACATTCAAAGGCTTTGATACAATGAACAAGGCCATAGGTCCATGATATGCCCCAATGGTTTCTGTCAGTTGACACTGAAACACAGACACATCAGAACAATCAGTTGTACACACTTTGTACGCTTGTTTATTGCATCCATCCATTCACATACGCATATGCATGGGAGCACGCTGATACATGCACTCTAATGCACATGTATACATTCACTCACTCATAGACACAAGCACACCGTACATGTATGCACACAAATTAGTATGCATTCACACATACTCACAGCTTGCACACACACACACACACACACACACACACACACACACACACACACACACACACACACACATACACAGACACACACACACACAATATATATACACAGACACAGACACACATACATGTATATACACAAACAGACACACGCACGCACGCACACACACACGCACGCGCGCGCGTGCAAGCACACACACACAGACACACACACACACACAAACACACACACACACACTCGTTGCTCAGTGTTTTCTGCTGTATTATATGTGTGTTCGTACCGTTGTTTGTTTTAACGTCCGCGTGTGCTTTTAGAGAAATGTTTGTGTTTGTGTCTTGCGTCTGTGTTTATATATATATATATATATATATATATATATATATATATATATATATATATATATATGTGTGTGTGTGTGTGTGTGTGTGTGTGTGTGTGAGAGAGAGAGAGAGAGAGAGAGGGGGGGGATAAAGAGTTTGCGAGAGAGCGAGAGAGAGAGAGAGTTTGCGAGAGAGAGAGACAGAGCCGAAATTTATTACTTGAGTACTTTTCCATAGACTGTACTTGTTGACTGATATGAGCCAAGCGATGTGTTAACCGTTAAGCTTCTGTTCGAGACTTTCAGAAACAAGTAATGAGCAGTAGTGTCATACACGTATCTGATGTGCTGCATTTCACCTACCTTGGGGTACTTTTTAAAACTTTGTTTAATCATTATTGTTGCTGTTGTTGTTGTTTTAAAATTAGCATCAAGAAGCAATTTTGTAACATAAAATAATATCACTTCAAACACGTATGAAAAAGTATTGTTGTGATGTGGACGACAGACAACTACAAAACATATATTTATATATAACACTATTTCAAACAGTGATGGTTTCAATGTGTACATCGAGATCTGAATACAGGTCATGAAAGTAAATTGTTCTGTTGAGAAAACATTGATAAAAAGTTATTCCCTGAGCATTAAAATGGACAAGCGAAGGTTTTGGTTTGTGTTTTGTTTGTTTTTATTTGTTTGTTGTTTGTTGTTTGTTTGTTCGTTGTTTTGTTTGTTTGTTTGTTTTTGCATCATACTGTTCAGTTATTGAAAATCTCATATTCAGTAGTCTTTGGAAAACATGGGAGTACACACAGTCACGGAGTGCTTAAATCGGGAAGTACGCAGTATCAAATTTATGACAGCTATTCATTCAACTCACACTCCCCCTGGTTTTACAATGTGCGCCCTCCTCTCTGTTATTTTGGGGAATTATGCTCGCTTAAAGTTCTTGCCAAGATTATCCCGGATTTCCTGTTTCAACGTATGGCATTTGCAGTGTTGGTGCGTGCAGTGTTAGTGTAAAATTTTATGGGAAACATTTCGAGAGCGGAAACCTTATTTTGAAAAACCTTACATTGAAATTAATGAATACGACGGCCGCTATTATCGAGTGTATAAGACATCAGACTTCCGATCGGAGGGTCTGGTTTCGATCCTGCCTCGATACACTCTGCCAGGCGAGTAAAGGGTGGGGATTATTTTATTTTCTTCGGATTTCCCAAGTCAAATGTGTGTGTACAGGCCTGCTGGTCTCTGATTTGCTGAAACCCTAGGTGTGCATACGCACGCAAAACACCAAAACTACACATGAAAGATCCTGTGAATCATGGCAGTGTGCTGTGGCTTATGGAAACATGCAGATACCCAGTATGCACGCCTGCTAGAGACGGTGTATGCAGACTGTGCAGCAACATGTTTGCCTATACAGCGTGGGCAAAACAATGTGCCTACGTGCCTCAAATGAATGAATAAATAAATAAACGAATAAATAAATAAATAAATAATTAAGTCGAATAAGTAAATGAATTGATAAACAAACATGTTCATGTTCATATTGTTTATAGAGCATATCAGGGCTAACACCATGTCAAAAACGACAACCCGGTTAAAAATTGAATAAATAAATATAAAATAAACGAATAAA
>CM060305.1:59978163-59993163 GCA_030674185.1 Monoplex corrugatus
TCTCCCTCTCTCTCTCTTTCCTCTCTCTTTCCTCTATTGACTCTCTGTCTGTCTCTGTCTCTCTTTCTCTCTGTCTGTTTCTCTTTCTTCCTGTCTGTCTGTCTCTCTCTCTCTCTCTCTCTCTCTCTCTCTCTCTCTCTCTCTCTCTCTCTCTCTCTCACGCTCTCACGCTCTCACTCTATCTTTAACCAAGACTTAAGAAAGGCAAGAAGGCTAATTACGCCTCAAGGGGAGAGACCTGGGAAATAAACCTCTGTCCCCAGTAGTGTGTACACATGCAGAACAAGGGTAAAGACCTCGTAAGCCCTGTCAGTGTTTGGTGGCTTATGGAGACACGAAAGGTCGCAGCATGCACAACCCAGAGAACGAATATAACTCCCTTAACCCTTTGACTCCTGCACCCATTCCACCAACATCCTGAAGGTAGCTGATGGAATAGGCGATGGAGTTTAAAGGGTTACTTTGCTGCTGGTGGATAGGGAGCAAGAGTCAACCATGCTAGGAAAGCAAAATTCTTAACCCTTTGATTCCTGCACCCTATCCACCTACTTCCTGCTAAATGTTAATCAATGGCGGGTTAAGAAATACCGACCGAGCCTGTCACCATAGTGTAATGACTAGCGCAACGGCTACCGATTGAAAGGTTATGGGATTCGAAACCCCATGGATGTGTTCCTTCAAAAGTCAAATTTTGGGATTTTTCGGTTCCAATCGGCTTCTATCCAGAGTTAAGCGTGCTCATTTTGGGAAGACTCGTACCACACAGCAGAGTCTCATCCACTCCACGGATATGTCATTGAGGGTGTTGCTCGAATCTTCTGACCAATACTGTATGTGTCTTGTATAGAAGGTCATCCACGAATGATGACCTGGATCCGC
Organism: Monoplex corrugatus; assembly: GCA_030674185.1. Classification (NCBI taxonomy): domain Eukaryota; kingdom Metazoa; phylum Mollusca; class Gastropoda; order Littorinimorpha; family Ranellidae; genus Monoplex; species Monoplex corrugatus. Next base: position 59,979,043 of record CM060305.1, read on the forward strand.
CCGGCCTCCTTAGACGTAAGGAGTTTAGATCGAAACACGTGCGTGAGGGGGACTTCTCCTCTTATGACCTTCTGCTGTCATATCTCCCCAGAGTTTATTGCTACTGTAAATGTCCCTACTGGTACAGCTCCTGACGAACATTATAAATCCATTTGGAAGTTTAAAATGTGCATACACTAGACATGCACTACATGTACACTATTCTCACGCATCTGCTGAAAACAGAAATATATCAATAAACATAAAAAAACAATTTCACGAGTCAAAACATCTACAAAACACAGTAAACAGTAACCAAACATTCAAGTCTTCCGCATTTTTAATCTGGGTTTCACTCTTTTGTTTGTAATGTTTAAGCTTTGTTTCAGATTATGAGGAGCGTTGTATATCTGTTGAGGGTCAGGGTGGGGAATGGGATGGCGCCATGGTCAAGTTCACATGGACCAGAGACTTGCCTGAAATCAGCAATTTTTAAGGAACAGTACTTTCTCAGAAGCCTCTGACAATATTTGTATTCCGTTTCCGCTCTTTGACTATCCACTGTTATTCACATTTCTTGTCTTGTTATATTTTTTATCTAAGGCGTCTTTGAGGTCATAGTGGCATTAGAAATACAAAATCTGGACTTTTTCTTCTATTTTTTCGTATAAAATAGGAGTTTTGGAAGATTCTTTTTATTTTATAGTTTGATTTTGGTTAATGTTTTGTTTTGTTTTGTTTTGTTTTTCTGTAGGTTCAGAAACAAGACGCAAAACGTGTTTTTGCCCATCTTCAACCAATCCATGGGCATCTTGCACGAAGTGAACCAATTGCAGTCATCATTACATAGTAACCAATCAGTAGCACGTTTACACGAAACCAGCCTCCATGTTGTTGATCAAGACATCCAATCAGCAAGCTTCTTCTCTCCAGACTCACTCTCACGTGACGACCTGACAGCCACCAACCAATCAGCGGGCGTTGAGATTACTAACGACCAATCAGAAATGGCGTACAACCGAACTATTCTGATTGAATTGAACTATCAAATGGTCGTGACTCTTATACCTGCCCTCGTTTATCTGGCGGTGTTGATGCTGGTGGGCTCAGTGGGGAACTTCCTCACCATCTACATCTTCGGCTGGAAGCTCAAACGTACCTCTCAGAACTGTTTGTTCATGTGGCTGGGCATCTTCGACCTCATGACCTGTGTCATCGGAATGCCGTCAGAAGTCGTTGACATCACGCGGTATTACCTCTACGAAGATGTTGCAGCTTGCAAGGTAAGGCTGCACAGTTGGTGTAAAATGTGGTTTTCGTTTTGTTTTATAGGAAGGGCCATCATTTACCTCGTTTCCCTATGTAGTCTATAGCTCAGGCAGATGGGAAACTTCTGTCATCTGCTCCGTTAAAGCGGGAGGAAATCATTAAGTTTTAACTCAACAAAGCATAAAATCACAACTACGTTTTGATTTCGCATCAGTTGTTTTCTTCTGCATGACAGAACAGCAGAGAAGTCTTGGGGGGTTTTTTGGTTTGGTTTGGTTGGTTTGTTGTTGTTGTTTGTTTGTTTGCTTGCTTCTTGTTGGTTTTTTGTTTTTTGTTTTGTTTTTCTCTTAAAATTCGTATTTTCGTTCTTTCGTATATTTTGTGTACGCTTGACAAAGGCCAGCTGGCCGACAATTTGCCTCTCTCTCTCTTCTCTCCCTCTCTCTCTCTTCTCTCTCTCTCTCTCTCTCTCTCTCTCTCTCTCTCTCTCTCTCTCTCTCTCTCCTCTCTCTCTCTCTCTCTCTCTCTCTCTCTCTCTCTCTCTCTCTCTCTCTGTTATTGAATATGCATTCTTAATCTATATCTGGTTCCTGTTTGCTTGGGCGCAAGCAGTAACTTTGGTTTAGAATCAGAGAAATTGAAACTGAAATGCGAGATTGATGCTTGGTTGTTGTTGCTTTTTCGAAAATATAACGAAGACTGCTATGTTTTGACGTACACATGTGATAATACCGTTACAGGCCTGGTTGGAGCAGAAGCAGAACTGCCAGTCAGTCTCAGACTTGACGGGTTTGAATTCGCTGGAGAAAAACTATTTACATATAGATTCCCATTTTGTCAACAAAAAATATCCCTTTGACTCCTGCGCCGTATCTACCATCTGCTTAAACTCTTGACTCCCTCACCCTATCCACCAACTTCCTGCAGGACACTGTTGGATAGGATGAGGGTGTCAAAGGGTTAAAGTTTTTGCTTTGTTAGCACGGTTGACAATGCAGGATGTCGGTGGACAGGGTGCGGGAGTCAAAGGACTGACAACAACAACAACAACAACGAATACAAGATAACGAAACAAGACAGTGGAGTGGTTGCTGCAGCAGTCTAAAGACTAGAGAATGTTGTGGACTCGAATCCCCCATCAGATCTTTCAAAATTATTGTGGGAGTTTTTAGTTCCAACCAGCTCCTATCCAAAGTTGAGTGAGTTATTGACTTACTGTGTTAGAATGGCTTGACTGTCTTCGTGATCCCCCCCCCCCAACAACACCCCCACCCCCACCCCCACCCCCACCCCACACACACAGACGCTGTATGGCAGTCGTGGCATTACTGCACATAAGGATGATCTATCCGAAAATTGAAACTGAAGCAGTAGTCTAGTGTTCTGTGGACCATTCTTTCTTCCGTTTTATGGTGGTGTTTCTCGTGAAACGAAAACTGTTTCTATGTTACAGGTGATGAGGTTCTTGCTGTATTTCACTGCCATCGCCTCCGCCAACCTGCTTGTGGTCATCGCTGTTGACAGGTGGGAAAACAGAAAAAAAAAGAAAACAAAAAACAAAAACAAACAAAAACAGAGAGAGAGAGAAAGTGTGTGTGTGTGTGTGTGTGTGTGTGTGTGTGTGTGTGTGTGTGTGTGTAGAGAGAGAGAGAGAGATATAGAGATATACACACACACACATACACACACACACATATATATATATATATATATATATATATATATATATATATATATATATATATATATATATATGTAGAGAGAGAGAGAGAGATGTATAATTTTTATATGTGCGCGTGCGTGCGTCGCGCGTGTGTGTGTTTGTGGTGAGTAGGTGTGTGTGTGAGAAGGGGTATGTGTGTGTGTGTGTGTTGCAGAAAATGTGTGTGTGTGTGTGTGTGTGAGAGAGAGAGAGAGAGAGAGACAGACAGAGAATATGACGACCTGGGTCAAGGGTCATTCGCCGAACAAGTTTGAGTGTACTTTAGCTCAGAATCTCGTGTGTGCCTATGTGTATGAGAGACAAAGGGAAGATGACGGCTTGGGTCAAGAGTCACACATCATACTACCCTTCTCCTTATCCCCCCCCCCCCCACCCTCAATTTGCGTGCGCTTTTTGCCCTGGGGGTTTCGTCTTTGTTGCTAATCGCTTTGGTGAATGATGAGTGTGCTCCCTTGTTTGCATTCTTGAATTTAAAAAAAAAATGGCGTCTTGTATATACTATTATTATTAGTTTTATTATTATCATTATTATTATCATTGTTGTTGTTGTTAATATTATTGTTAGTAGTAGTAGTATCATTCTTACTGTTCGGATAGCGATATCTCTCCTCTCTGTGTGCTGGACTTGGAGCGGTGGTCTGCAACGAAAAAACAGTAAACTAAGTGTTGTGCATTGTTCTTTGTTGTCTGTTGCATAAGCTTGACAAAGGCCTGTTAGCCGAAAATTTGTGTTTGTCTTTGATTTGTGTTATAATAAAAATACGCGTTCTGATATTTTAGGTGTGTGTGTGTGTGTGTGTGTGTGTGTGTGTGTGTGTGGTGTGTGTGTGTGTGTGTGTGTGTGTGTGTGTGAGTGTGTGTTTGTGTGTGTGTGTGTTTGTGTGAGAGAGAGAGAGAGAGAGAGCTCAACATTACAAGGGACAAACATTATGACGTTGGTGCCCATTTTCTGTCCCTGAATTTGCACAAATCATGAGGGCTTGTTGTATTAAATACGCGTTCTGAATCTATTTTCGTGTTTTCCTGGTTCCTGTTTGCTTGAACGCGGGCAGTCGCACTTGTTTTGGATTACAAATCATGATGATAATCAGCAAAGTAAACGAAAGGCTGTTTGTTTTCAGATACCGCCGAATCTGCAAACCGCTGGAGTCTCAGATGGAGTTGGGCCACGCCAAGATCGGAGTGGCAATGGCGGCTGTGGTGGGGCTGGTTTTGGCGGGTCCGGCTTTCAGTCTGTTCGGAAAGCGAACCGTCAGGACCAGCGTGGACGGTTTGTACGGGTGTGACTGCTCTGTGCAAGACAAGTACCAAGGTCGGCTGTACCCGCTGCTGTATGAAATCATGTTCGCGGTGCTCTTCACTTTCTACACCGTCATCCTCTCCTTCCTGTATGTCAGAGTGTGGATGGAGACTCGCAGACACCGACGCTACATGGCCACTCACTCCATCCCCGTCATCGCCATCTCATCTCTCCTTACGTCGGAAGGCGACGACAGTTCCTCCACCGTCGCCGACACGCCTCAAAACTCCAGGAAAAGCTCTGGAATTTTGAACTCCGAAATATCCCTGAAGATTCGCAAGTCTTTGAAAGCCAGCAAACTGACTGTCATCGCGTTCGCTGTAACGCTGGTGTTCGTGTTGTCTTACTTACCTCACTTGGTTCTCATCACCCTCAGGACTGTGTTAATCGATTTCGATCACGAGCTGACAGGTGCGGGGCTCGTTTTGTTTCAACATCTTCCTGCGCTCGTATTTTATCAACTCTGTGGCCAACGTGTTCGTGTACAGTGCCATGAATACAGATTTCAAGCAGCAGTGTAAAAAGCTGTTTGCTCTAAGAAGAAAACAGAACGGCGACCAACAGCCACCCGCTGAAGAAACGCCTGTGTAAGTAAGTACAGAACAGCAACAAAGTTGAAATCGTGACGGTTTTACCCAACCAGTTTGGTTTCACGGAGTTTTTGAGTTTGTTCGAGAGGGATTACATGGCGCTTGGACTGTTCCATTCGAGATCCATTCAGTTCTGCCAATAATTATCTGGCACACTCCTAGAACTTGTGCAAAGCCTTATAGTTATACTGTGCTAGTTCCTATGAACACATAACATAATGGAGTAAAAGAGTGGTTATCGTGAAGGTTTCACCACTGGTTTGGATAGCGTGGGGTTAGGCAGTTTGTTTAAGAGTAATTTGTGGCACCAGGACAATCCCACATGCGCTCCATCCAGATCTGCAAGTGACTGTCTGTTGAATGTTTTGAGCCTGAGCAAGACCCTATGTGCCGACATGGTTTTGGAACTGGGAGGAGTGGAGGAGAACAGCACCTATGAAAGATGAAGCTGACAGGATGGTTGGTGCATTATGATGGGCAGCACATAGGCCGGTGTTCCTGCTGCGGGCTAGGATTGAACTCGAGACATCAGATCTGGAGTCGGCGGTCCTGTCACCAGAGCCAGTCAGCCCTCATGGAAACCTGTGGCTGGCCTGAGAGTCGAACTGCGACCCCTTTGTCATTAGCATAGCGTTTTAACCCTTTGACTTCCGCACCCTATCCACCAGCATCCTGCATTGTCAACCATGCTTGCAAAGCAAAAACTGAACTCTCTGACTCCCTCACCCTATTGACCAGCTTCCTTAGTTTTTACAACTGGTGGATGGGGTGCAGGAGTCAAAGAGTTAAGGACCAGAGCTAACGAGGCCACTTTACGAACGGGAAAAGAAACAGAAAACAGGAAAATTGTGATGCGCCTGTCGGTGGAATTCACGACCCCCTCAGTGGGTGAACAGAAACGAGGAAACAAAGCCAGGAGATCCACAGTAAAGGTTCTCCCCTGACGTTGCCATTCAAACTGTCACTGCCGTCTATTGACCTTCAGTTCCATCACGAGACCTTAGAATGCGTGTTCTTTGTTGTTTCAGTGACGGACTGACACAAAGATAGGTACTAAGCTAGGTAGGACCTTGCTAGCACGTAGGATTTATACGCAGGTTTATAGTTTATTCCATGATCGTTTTGGATCTTTTCCATCACATGACTTCTGTAGCATCGGTGCATATGGGATTCATGATTAGCGCGGGAGATACTAATATTAGAAACGGAAACTGAAAATCAAACTGCCGAATCCGGAATTAAAGTCGGTGTCCTGCATCCCATGGTGCAAGTGCAGTTCAACAGGTGTTTGGTTGTTCGTATCCAACTTTGTATCCAGAAGACATTTTGTTTTTGTTTTTGTTTTCTTTTCAGATGCTGTTTCTTTATCTGTATTTTTATTAAGAAGGAGTATGTTCCCACAGAAGTATTCTCATACTTGTGTAGGACACAGATGACTTTGATCTCAGGACGGATGAAATGCAAAATGGATGTGGTAGACCGTCGAAACTTGTTCAGTCATAGAGACATTACCCAGGAACATTAACAGTCTTCTACTTCCTTTTTTTTTTTTCTCGTTGCCGCTACACCTAGAGGCCAGCTCTTAAAATAAATTGGCTGTCATCTGCAAAGCATCCACAGGCCCGTATAGTTTCTTGTGAACAGTAGTCATTTTCGGCGACATGTTTTCCCTCAGCAGCCAGAAATTCCTGCAGACCTGTGTCTGCTCTTCATCTCCACAAGGACACATAGGGGAGGGCACAACTCTCGTTTTTTCTGAAAAGATATTTGTTCACCTTGTCGTGTCCATTTCTCAGATGGAAGATAACCACCAGTTCTGATCTTGACGGCTGATGGTAACAGTTGTGCATCTGAGGCGTTCTAAACAAATACTTGATAACGTTATTCGTCTCTGTGAGAAAGATTTCATTCATTTGATGTTTATCATCTATGACCAACAGTAACGCCAGTGGTTCTCTCTAGGGCTACAGGAGGGCTAACATAGATAAGGATTCCTTCCAGAGGGTGAAGAGCATCCAGAGAAACCATGACCTGGATACGGCCGGCCCCTATAGAGTGTATCTATAGACTTAGGGCCGAAGCATTTCAAGGGATTTCTCCTTCTGAGGACTCTCTGTTGTCCAACAGTCCTCAGAGTTCCTTGCTACAGATGTATTCACCGAATGACATATTCATTATTTATTTGATTTTTCAGATTCAGTATTCTTGAAGACCAACCTATGCTTCTTGTTCGGAATGCCTATTTTTTAAAGATGATTTTTTTTTCAGTTTTATTTTTTCTTAACCAATGAATTTCTTTTTACTCATACACTGTTTGTACATCGTCACATTTTGTATGTTGACATTGAGATTTGTTTCGTTCCTGTTAAATTATTCATCCCATGTGCAATACTTCCGTAGATTTTGTTTTTCATGCCGAGAATCGCGCATGCAATAATTTTGTGGCTTGGCTAAATATCTTGAGAATTAATACTGCTCCTTGGAGCGTTGAATTCATGGAGGAAGGATTGTTTGCTCTGTAATGTTTACTTTATGTTATACAAACTCTCTCCCTCTCTCTTTCTCTCTCTGTCTGTCTCTGTCTGTCTGTGTCTCTCTCTCTCTCTCTCTCTCTCTCTCTCTCTCTCTCTCTCTCTCTCTCTCTCTTCTCTCTCTCTCTCTCTGTCTTGGTTTCTCTGTGTCTCTCTCTGTCCCTCGATCTCTCTATCTCTGTCTCTCTCTGTCTCTGACTCTCTGTGTATGTCTCTCTCTGTATCTGTCTCTTTCTCCCTCCCTCCTCCTCCCTCTCTCTCTCTCTCGCTTTGTCTTCCTTTCTCTCGCCCCCATGCACACCCACTCATAAGCCACACACAGACACACACTCACACACACACACACACACACACACACACACACATACACACACGCGTTCATAAACATACAATACACATGCACATACACACACACACATGCACACACGCGCGCGCGCGCACACACACGCATGACCCCCCCCCCCATACACACACTCACGAACACACATACATACACATACGCACATATACATGAACACACACACACACACGTACACACACACGCACACGTACACACACACACACACACACACACACACACACACACACAACACACACACACACACACACACACACAACATAAGCAGGGCTTTTCAATGCCAGAATATGATCTCGAATAATACACCAGTGCTGCATATTGTACAACGGTAACTGAGTAGGGCAGTGGTGTGCAATAATTTTACAAACACACGATTCATATTCTGCGCTGCTACCGCAAGCTGTGCTTCCGATTAATCAAGTGTTGTCTGCTCCAACCAACCAGCCCAGGTTTATAGATTAATGTCATATTTTACTTGCTAATACGGTAATATAAATTGTTCCCTTCCGTTCTCTTTGTTCCATTTTCTCCTTTGTTTATATAATTTGTTTGTTTTCCAACGTGTTATAAAAACGAAAGACCATCAAACATAAAAACATGTATTTATATGTATGGTCGACTATCGTGGTCGATAAAGTCCAGCACTTTATTCATATGGGATCTCAGGCAAAAGTCTGACACATACAGGCAGTCGCATACTGGACACTTAACGAAACGCTCTGCAGAGGTGGTTCTGGCCTTTTTTGCTGCACGCTTTTCCATCTGGCTGCTTCGTCTTTCATGATCGTAAGTTTCTGTTCCCTTGCGAATAGCTTGCCTCCTTTCAGATCTGTTTGTGGCCATGATTTCCCATTGTTCTTCATCAATGTCAGATTTCTGGAGGATTTTTTTCAGGGTGTCTTTGTAGCAAAGCATTGGCCGTCCTTTTGGTCGATGGCCCTTTGTCAAGTTCACCGTAGAAGAGCTGCTTTGGAAGCCTGTTATCTTGCATGCGCACGAGATGTCCGGACCATCTTAGCTGAGACTTTGTTAGCAGTGTATCTATGCTTGGCTTCTGGGCTTGCATGTATTTATACTTGGTATTAAATGATTCCCATGTTAATATATCATAAATTTACATAAACATTACACTGTATATGGGAAATAGTAATTCAGGGCATTAATCAGCAAAGGAAAGTTGAAGACTTCGATCAGCTTCCGAAGGAGATAAAATATCCACGGATACAAGAATTCAGGTAAACGTTTCAAATGAGGCAACACATCTAGAATGAACACAAAGAAAGGCATGAATAGTTCTTGGTTTGGCATGCTGTCATAACCATCTATATCGATACATGTGTATCAATTCTCATATTATGCATTTTTCCATTATCACTGCTCTCTCTCTCTCTCTTCTCTCTCTCTCTCTCTCTCTCTCTCTCTCTCTCTCTCTCTCTGTCTTCTGTCTCTGTTTCTCTTTCTCTCTCTTTCTTTCTTTCTCTCTTTTCTCCCCTCTCTCACTCTTTCTCTCTCTCTCTTCCCTCTCTCTCTCTCTTCCCTCTCTCTCTCTCTCCCCTCTCTCTCTCTCTCTCTCTCTCTCTCTCTCCTCTCTCTCTCTCTCCCTCCCTTCTCCCCGGCCACCCCATTTGCCTGCGATATTTTGGAAAGTGTGTGTGCGTTAATTTTTTTAATGGATCTCTGTTGCAGTGTGCTTGTTTATTGTTTACGTTGCTGGTTTTGTGTTGTTGTTGTTGTTAGGTTTTGTTATTGTTGCTGTTGATGTTGTTGTTCATCACTCGATATTCGTTAACGTAAAGCTCAAAATATGTAACACAGTTCACTGAATGCAGAGGATCTTGTGGTGTGCTTGTGTTTCTTTGACAGTAAAGGCAAAATCACATGGACAATACAAACATTGGTTTGTTTTGGTTTTGGTTTTCTTTTCTGGGGGTTGTTGTTGTTGTTGTTGTTTTGTTTGATTGTTTTATTCTAGTGTGTGTGTGTGTGTATGTGTGTGTGTGTGTGTGTGTGTGTGTGTTTGTATGTGTGTGTGTGTGTGTGTGTGTGTGTGTGTGTGTGTGTGTGTGTGTGTGTGTTTAAAAAAGATCAGACGTGTTTACAGATTTTAGAGAGTGCTGTACATTTTAAAGCACAGAATGAGAATACGAAATGGGTTTTTTTTTCTTCCCTGTCTGAGAATCACATACTCTGTGTTCTGTCAAGTCTAACTTGAAGACATGTATATGTATTTAGTGACTCCCCCCTCTACATACCCATCCCTTCGTCCCATTTTAGTTTTGCCCTCCCCCTCCTAGTTTGTGTGTTTCTTTTGTATCCTTGAGTTTTGTGACTGTGAGTGAATGCTTTGGTAAATTATGAGAGTGAGAGCTTTGATTTAATTATGTAAATACACAAGAGTTGTTTGATTTAACTATGTTTAAGCGCTGGCGCCGTGTAAAAGTCGTTATTATCATTACTGTTCTCAGAAACGCAAGTTGGTGTTTTACATGTAAAAGATCATTGGCATATGCCTGTGTTGGATTGTCCATGGGTGGGTTTCTATGAGGTGAATATGTAGATGCGTGTGATCAGTACATTCATACTGGGTGGGGTGCATTTCACTACAATTTAATCTAGTAGTACGGGCGCTTGACAATTTGTCTTGAAGGAGAATAGTAGCACAATGGTTCAGACGTTCACCTCCCAATAACAAAACTCGATGTTCCTGAGTTCATTTTCCCAATGAAGCCTTGACTTCTCCTCTCAATTTGACCTGATAATGTGACTGGACGGCTACTGCTTAGGAATGGGACGAAAAACGACTGGGACCTTTGCCTTCTGGCCTGCGCACACCAAAGATCCTACTGCAGTTGAAAATCGTGAAGATCAGGGCATTCATCGGGCTGCCCTGGTATAAAACATAGGAGAGCTAAGTTGATTTCCCAGGTCCGTCCTCCCCTTGAATGTCAATTAGCCTTTTTGCCTGTCTGAAGTTTTGGTATTAAAGAAATGGATGGCGCTGCAATGCGGCTACGCACTCCCAAAAGGAGAGAGCATCTGGAGTTTCACATGGTAAATCCACTATGACAAAAGAAAAGAATATGAAATATGAATTTGAAAGACACATTAAGCAGGTAGCTGGTGGAAAAGGTGAGGGAGTCCAAAAGATCAGTGTCTGCTTTGCTAGCATGGCGGACAATGCAGGATGCTAGTGGACAGGGTGCGAGATTGAAAAGATTTAACCCTTTGACTCCCGCACCCTATCTACCAACTGCAAAAACTTGACTCTTTGATTCCCTCACTCTACCCATCAGCTTCCTGCTAACATGGTTGGCAATACAGTGGACAGGTGCGGGAGTCAAAGGGTTAAGTTTTTGCTTTGCTAACATGGTTGGCAATGCAGGATGCTAGTGGACAGGGTGCGGGAGTCAAAGGGTTAAGTTTTTGCTTTGCTAACGTGGTTGACAATGCAGGATGCTAGTGGATAGGGTGAGAGACTCAAAGGGTTAATTTTTTGCTTTGCTCACATGGTTGGCAATGCAGGATGCTTGTGAACAGGGTGCGGGAGTCAAAGGGCTTTAACAATACTAACAAGTCTCTAGCATGTGCCTGTCTTCAGTTTCCTGCTACTGACCTCTCTCCGTGCGCATCAATGATTTTCATGGGATAGGCCGTCAGTGGTACCTTGACCTGGTGACTGATAACAATGAGTCGTTGTAGGAGACGACGGGCGTGACGTGATAGTCGTGTAGTTAATTACGCTTTCAATTGTGAGGCCTTTCCAGCCAGCTGCTAAGTTTTACATCTTTCTTCCCGCGAAACCTATGCTAACAACAACAACAACAACAACCGAGATAATAATGATGATGATAATAATGATATAGTAATCATCATCATCATAATTATCACCACCACCATCATCATCATCATCATCATCATTGTTATCATAATGACGATCATAATCATGGTCATAACATAATGACCACTTGCGCAGTATCTCACCTCACAAGGGTATCTTTTTATAAATGTCTTTCTTCACAAAAGCATGAGAGACAAACTAGGCTGAGACACGTAAAGCAAGTCCATGTCAACCTCTACCCCTGTGATGAAAGGAAACAGATGAACTAGAATAACACAATGTTAAGGAGGCAATAGAAAAAAAGAATTTTAGTGTCATCTCTACTTTATGTGTCAATCAGTCAACATAACAACAACAACAATAATACAATAAAACAAACGAATGCGTCTCTCTTTCGCCCCCCACCCACCTCTCTCTCTCGCTCTCTCTCTTAAACAGCGCACACCTATATAGCATAGATATACACACATAAGCACTCACTTATTTTGAAACAGTATACACAATCACGAACACACATTCTCGTATGCTCATGCACACCTACACATACATAAATGTACACACACACACACATACACACACACACGCACGCACGCACACACACACACACACACACACACACACATATATATATATATATATATATATATATATATATATATATACAGGGGGGTGCAAAAGTAGGTATACAGTTATGAAAAAAGAAAACACGTACAATACTCATTGCATTTATTATACAAACAAATGAATATTGCATATACATGTAATAACAAGCACAGCCTTAATCCCTCAGATTCTCAGACTGCTTGCCGTCGGTATTCACACACCCCTCTAATGGAGAGCGGAATTAAGCATTATAATAATGATGTGATACTGTATACCTACTTTTGCACCCCCCTGTATTATATATATATATGTGTGTGTGTGTGTGTGTGTGTATGTATGTATGAAAAAGATCAGTCTTCAGAGCAGAGTTGAAAGAAGTGTTTGAAGCTGGATGTCTAATTTAGATAAGGAGTTCCTACAAGTGGCCAGGTGAACGAAAGAAGGAGAACTCTGAAGAGAACTAAAATGGCCGTTTTCAGTAGAGTGGATTTGGGTTGTGATGGTTTCGTCTGTCTGATTAGACAAATGATGCGCTCACTTGAGGACTCATTTAGATGTTAAACAGCGTCAGCTGTCTCCCCCTCCCACCCCCACTCCCGTGGGGATGCCGGGGGCTCCCCACCTTCTGGAGATTCTGTGCTGGAAATTTCCTCTTTTCTGTCACTCTCTTTGTTTCTGCCTCGTTCCTTTGCTTTCTGTCATCTCTTCCTATCATTTTCTGCCTTGCTGGTCCATTGACCTATATCATCATCATCATCAGGTGCCCTGCCGCATGGCGTTGTCGACCATGGACTTCCAACCATCTCTATCTCTCGTTGCCCCCAGCATCTCCCCCACCCTCCTCATCCCAGCCACTCTGCAAGTCCGTCCAGCATTCTCTCCCTGGGTCTACCTGGTGCTCTCTTTCCCTCCAGCCTCCCCGTTGTGACTAGGTGCTCCAAACCCCCTTCCAAATAAAATGGCCTGTAAATGTTACTTGTCTTTTCCTAATCTTCCTTATGAGTGATCTACTTGTGTCTGCCTCCATCAAGACTCTCTCGTTTGTTTTCTTTGCTGTCCATGGAACTCTCAACATTCTTCTGAGAAACTACATCTCGGCTACCTCGATCCTGCTCTGGCTTTGCTTGCTGACTGTCCACGCCTTATTAACCTGTGTCAAAGTTTTGCCATTTGCTGTTATTTTGCATGAGGGAATTTCATGTTTTTTACTGATCACCATGACTTCAGTCTTCCTGCTGTTTAATTCCAACCCCTTACCTTTGCTTTCTATTTCTAGTATATTCACATTTAGCATCTGCGTACCGAATGTTGTTTATCATTTTCCCTCCAACTTTTAATCCAGTGTCTTCTTCTAGGTTTCTCATGATGGTTTCGCTATACAGTGAAAACAGATCTGGTGACAAAACACAACCCTGTCTGACTCCTCTTTTGATGTTTTGAAAAGAGCTTATATTGTTTTCTATTCTCATACACACACACACATACACACACACACACACACACACACACACACACACACACACACACACACACACACACACACACACACACACACACACACACACACACACTATTCTCAATGCAGCTGTTTGTTCCCAGTACATATTCCTGATTATTCGTAGATCTTTTCCATCAACATTGAGTCTCTCCAGTTGGTTGATCAATTCTTCATGTCGTACCTGATCGAAGGCCTTGGTATAGTCAACAAAGCATAAATACAAATCCTTATTCATCTCAATTGACCTCTCTGTGATAGTTCTATGATTGACCTATATGTGTTTGATAAAGTCGTACGTGCTTTCTCTTAGATTGATAACTGGGTACATGTATTAAGTGCATGTTTGGCTCTAGAGAAATGTGATATGCGGAAGCAATTTTAGGTAATTTTAGGCCCGTTCTTTATATTTTAGTGCCCTTTGTTATGTTTAAA
>CM060305.1:59995663-60005663 GCA_030674185.1 Monoplex corrugatus
GTGTCTAGTTTGTACTGTATGCGCTTTGATACAGGGAGCCAGTGAAGTTGTGCCAGGAGAGGAGATATGTGGTCAGCTTTTTTCTTTTTGAGTACAAGGCGTACAGCATTGTTTTGAATGCGCTGTAGGATGTGAATGGTGGAGGCAGGAAGACCAGACAGGAGTGAATTGCAATAGTCAATGCGAGACATTATGAAGGAGAGAACGAGTTTTGCAGTTGTTTCGACAGAGAGATACTTCCTGATCAGGCTTATACGATGGAGATGATAGTAGCAAGATCTGGCAGTTTGAGAAACAAAGTTGTTCATGGACAGGGTAGAGTCAATGCAGACACCAAGGTTTTTAGCTGAATCAGAAATTGGGACTGATGTGTTACATAATGGGAGAGAAAGAGGAGGCAGCTGGGAAAGTTTCTGACGAGTGCCAATGAGGATAGCTTCTGTCTTGTCGTCATTAAGCTGAAGTCTATTGTGTGTCATCCAGTTCTTAATGTCCGAGTAACACTCAGTGGTGCGAGTCAACAGGCACTGTATATTATCAGGTGAGTCACTGTCTTGAAGTTGGGTGTCATCAGCATAGAAGTGGTGTTTTATAGAGTGGGAGTTGATGATGGTGGACAGGGGGGAGGTATAAAGAGTGAAAAGAACAGGGCCAAGGACAGATCCTTGTGGAACACCACAGGTCAGGTATGCAGGTTGAGAGTAAGTGCCATTGATGAGAACAGTTTGTTTTCTGTTTGATAAATACGAAGTGAAAAAGGAGAGAGCAATGTCAGAGATGCCAAAAGTATGATGAAGTCTAGAAAGGAGAATACCATGGTCAATGGTATCGAAGGCTGCAGACAGATCAAGGAGTGTGAGGAGAGAGACTTTGCCAGTATCAGTTGCAAGGAGGAGATTGTTGAGAATGTGTAGTAGGGCAGTTTCAGTGCTATGGCACTGGCGGTAGGCTGACTGGAAAGGCTTGAGGAGATTGTTGGCAGACAGGTGAGAGTTCAGCTGGTTGAGGACGACCTTTTCAAGGAGTTTTGACAAGAAAGAGAGATTAGAGATAGGCCTGTAATTTTTCAGTTCATTTGGGTCTAAATTGTGTTTCTTGAGGAGAGGGTGAACAATAGCAGACTTGAAAGAATCTGGGACAGTTCCAGTTTGAAAAGAAGTGTTGATGATGTCAGTGATGAATGGGAGGAGAGTAGGGAGACAATCGGAGTAGAGAGAACCTGGAAGAGGATCCAGTTCGCAGGTTTTGAACGACATGGATCTGATTGTGTTGAAAATTTCTTCTTGTGAGACTGGGGTAAAAGTAGTGAGAGGTGTGCCAGAGAAGGAAGGGTCAGGTGGGCATGGTTGACAGGGTGTCCTGTCAAGCCTGTCACGAAGAGTTTGTATTTTGGTGGTGAAATACTTAGAGAATACAGATGGGAGTTCTTCATTTGTATGTTTTGTTGGGAGAGGTAAGTCTTTTCGTGTGCCAAGGAGATGATTCATGGTTGTAAAGAGTTCTTTTGAAGAAGAGGCATTCAGGATTTTGGTTTGGAAATAGCTTGTTTTTGCAGATGCAATGAGGGTGGATACTTTTGTTTTAGAGGCTTGGAAAAGTTGCCTGTGTACAGTGAGTTTGGATTTGCGCCAGCGGCGCTCTGCTCTGCGGCGGGCACGTTTTGCACAGGCAATCTCATGAGTGAGCCAGGGGGTAGGGGGGCGGTCAGGTAAAAGACGGGTTGTGGCTGGAGCATGAGTGTCCAGAAGATGGTGGAGAGTAGTATAGAATTCATCGGCAAGGTTATGTGACTTTTCAGAAAGGAGACGGGAGGCATCAGATGAAAATGTGGAGAGGTCGATAGATTTGAGATTGCGTCGAGTCACTGTGCGCGTGGTACGGGAAGGAGGAGAAATGTCAAGAGAACAGAGAATTGCAGAGTGGTCAGATGGAAGGGCTGAAGTTAGACGGGTAGAAAGAACTAAGCAGTTGTTAGTAGCTGAATTGTGGTGATCACGAGAAATGATCCAGTCAAGAATGTGACCTTTTTGATGGGTTGGTTCAGAAATGTGTTGAGTCATATTGTGATTGGACAGAGAGTTGATGATATGTCTTGTGTCATAACGGTGAGTGTTGTCATAGTGGACATTGATGTCACCTAGAATGATGAGATTTCCAGGTAAGAGGCAGTAGTGGTCAAGCAGTTGGTCAAAGTCAGAGAGAAACGTGGATGTGGTGAGTTTGTTGGCAGAGCTAGGTGGAGGTCGATAGACACAGGAGAAGGTGAGGGGTGAGGGGTGGATTGGAAGGATACTTCAACGTGCTATTGATTGGACTTCGTGTGGTGACGTCATTTGTTGCCGCCAGTGTTTAATCACCGTGTCGTGCTCAACCCCAAGCCCTCTCCGTGTAAGTCGATGAAATGATGTATCTTATATCCTAACCCTCGCTCTACCTGAAACTCTCACCTTTGCTGTTGGTTTTCTCTTTGAATGGATTGCCAATCACATGGGTCAGTGTATATATATATATGTGTGTGCGTGTGTATGTTATATATATATATATATATATATATATATATATATATATATGTATATATTATATATTTATATATTTATAGATGTACGTATATACACATATAATATATATATATAATATATATATGTGTGTTGTTTGTGTGTGTATACATACATATATATATGTATATATATATATATATATGTGTGTGTGTGTGTGTGTGTATAGATAGATAGATAGATAGATAGACAGATAGATAGGTAGGTAGGTAGGTAGGTAGATAGATAGACAGGTAGACAGATAGATAGATAGATAGATAGACAGACAGACAGACAGATATATAGACAGACAGATAGATAGATAGACAGACAGACAGATAGATAGACAGATAGATAAATAGATAGATAGATAGATAGGTAGATAGATAGACAGATAGATAGATAGATAGATAGATAGATTTTTCGGGAGTGCTCTGGTTAGACTTAGGTCTAACTTACCTTGCCATTCGGTTTGTAAACAATGTAACTGATGACTGGGGCCGAATGGATCAATGCATGGACAGCCCTCCTTTGCTTTTGATGACATGATTATCGAGTGGTGTCGAGAGCTTGGGAGGTGATTGTCCGGAGAGTGGCGAGACATTGGTGGTCTGTGCATCATCTGCACTCCTCGTACTGTTTCTGGTTAAGTTGGGCTGAACTTAACTATATACTGGGAGTTTTCTCCCTTGTTATCAGCCCATGTATACCAGGCGTTTGATTACGATATGGCCAAAATGAAATGTTAAAAATACAAATAAATAGTCAGTTCTTTGAAAGTTTGGGATGTAATTGTTGAATCAACGTTTTGTAAGTCATTTTGGGATATAATTGTTGACTCATACCTAGTTCTTGACTAATGCTGTATTGAAACTGAGGCAATCTTTTTTTTTTTAGGAAAACAACGTACATTGCGCGGCACACGATCAGGCTCATACGATCTATCGTCATTAACATTAGCATCTTACTCCTCAGTCCTTAGCATATCGATTGCCTCATAAAAGCTGATCAACAGTTTGCCTTGCTTGCAAAGGCGCACAAACTCACAGGTCACTATTTTCTTCCTAAGTTAACAAGTAAACAAGAACACCCCGAGGATGCGGATGGGACCCAAAGTACCAATGCCTCGCCCTTCATCGAACAATCACCTCCCAAGCTCTAGACTCCACTCAACAGACATTTCATCAAGCAAAGGGGCTGGGGTAGGGTTTAGGGGACTGTCCATGTATTGCCTGACCCATTAGACCCAGACATCAGTTACCGTCTTTACAAATTGAATGGCAAGGTGGGGAGATGGCAAACCCGGGGACATAGCTACACAACGTGCTCCAAGGTCCAGCCCAGCCTTTGGACCCAAGAGAGAATGAAAGACCCTCTCTCGCCCCACTCTGGTCTTCATCTCTCTTTCGGGCAGCCTGCCCTGCCATGAGCTCGCATAGCTGTCAGCTCCGTTCCCCTTCCTATACATGAACAAAGCAAAGCCGAGTTACTTCGGAACTTTCCCTACTATGCGACAGAGACTACATGTACACACACAGGCAGCCAGTGACGTACAAATAAGCTATAAATAACCCTGGACATCATCTTTGTATGGTGGGCCATAGTTTTAAACGCAATACAGCAAACACAACAACGCGACATTTCAAAACGTTGCGGATCCGCAAATGCTGACATTGATACGTTGAATTGCGTTTGTCCGCAAGCATCAAATGAGTCGAAATAGCGGGTAGGAGTAAAGTCTGGAATCAAGATGTTAATTGTTTTTGTCCAACACGCCAGTTAGAGGCATCTGCGTAGGACTGTGCATCTCTCTCTCTCTCTCTCTCTTCTCTCTCTCTCTCTCCTCTCTCTCTCTCTCTCTCTCTCTCTGTTTGAACTTCTCATTACTGATACTGTATTGCAGACTTACAATGTATGTTCACATACCTTCATAGGAGGCTTTGGCCTAAATTATGACTGAACTATCTGAAGTCTGCAAAAAATGTGAATGAAACTCGTTTAGTTAAAACTTAAAGATATAAGTATTTGTGTAGTTGAGAGATATATTCGCCTAGCAAACATAAAAATGATCCCCAAAAATGAGTTATCATGACATTGTTTGCATAAATTTGCGTAATGCACTTGCAAATGCATTGCATGAGGTCTTTTTGTATAAAATATTTGCAGGCATATTAATTTGATGTAATCAATGCGTTGCGTGAGGCTACTGGGTATGTGCATTTACATATACGAGCGTATGCGCGTGCATTTTAAGATATCACTCTGTACATAGTTTTGCATGACAAATTTGCTGATGCAACGGTCGTGGGCCTTCCGTGTTGTAGCATTTGCCTAATGCATTTTCGCATGAATTCTGTAGTTTGAAGAGGTTTGCATGGTTCGTTCGCTGGATTCTAAAACAACCTGGTCAAGCTATTCTAACATTCTCCCTTCCTATAGAAAAAATCTCCTGCTTCCTAATTTCCAGATTTCATTTCAACCATTATCTACTCTGCAAAGAGACATCAGAGAACTCTTGCTGCATTTTTTTTTCTTTTAACCTACGTTTTGTGTAGTTCTGCTTTCTTGTCTTTTGTGTAAGCTTGAAAAACATAAGAACAGTTGGTCGGAAATTTGTGCCTGTCAGTTTTGTGTATGAAATACAAATTATACAAATTCTCGTTCTATTTTTCGTGTGTTTCTGGTTCCTGTATTTGCTTGAACGTTGGAAATCACTTCGATTTATAGATCATAAAGTGTTTACAGAAAATCCAGTGTCACTGTGACCTTGAACAAACGTTTGTAATTTTCACGGTCACTGTGACCTTGAACAAGCATCAGATGAGGTAAATAAAGATTTGACATGAAATGCAGACAAGTAATAGACGGTTACAACAGTAAAACAATGGATATATTGTAAGAAGTATTTTAAGAAAGGGTTGTTTACACATCCTCTTCGAAGAAGTGCTTATTTTAGGGAGTGTATAACCTTGATCTTGGTGCCCATGACTTCCAAACTTTTGCCTTGGCCATTACACCCTTGACCAGGATTTGATAACGATCCGTCCAAAATCAGCTGAGAGAATCAGAAAAATAGAATTAGAACGCGTATCCACCACAACAAGTTTAGACAGGCGCAAACATTCCCTGTGGGGATGCCGGGGGCTCCTTCAGTATGAATAGTATCCCCACCTTCCTGAAATTCTGTGCTAAAATTGTCCTCTTTTCTGTCACTCTCTTTGTTTCTGCCTTGTTCCTTCGCTTTCTGTCATCTCTTCCTATCATTTTTTGCCTTGCTGGTCCATTCACCTGTATGTGTTCAAAAAAGCCTTACGTACTTTTTCTTAGGAGTGATAATTGGATACATGTATCAAGTGCATTTTTGGCTCCCGGGAAATATGATATGAAGAAACAATTGTAGGTAATTTAGGCAAGTTTTTATACAGGCTTTAGTGTCCTTGTTTTGTCTGGCCATGAAGAAGACTGATGTCATGGTGATCAGTAAAAAAAAAGATGAAATCCCGTCATACAAAATAATAGCAAACGGCACAACATTGAGACAGGTTGATAAGTTTGAATATCTGGGACCGATCATTTCACCAGACTGCAGATGCACATCAGAAATAGTCAGCAGAATCGGCCAAGCCAAAACAGCATTCAAGAAGATGAAAAGCATTCTTACCAATAAATCCCTATCAATTGACATCAGGAAGAGAGTTCTTGAATGTTATATAGAACCGATAATGTTATACGGTTGTGAGGCGTGGACAGTCAACAAGCAAAGCCAGAACAAGGTTGAGGAAGCCGAATTGTGGTTTCTAAGAAGAATGTTGAGAGTTCCATGGACAGCAAAGAAAACAAACGAGACAGTCTTGACGGAAGCAGACACAAGAAGATCGTTGATAAGGAAGATTAGGAAAAGACAGGCAACATTTATAGGCCATTTTATGAGGAAAGGGGAATTGGAGCACCTGGTCACAACAAGAAAGCTGGAAGGAAAGAGAGCACCAGGTAGATCCAGGGAGAAAATATTGGACGGACTAGCAGAGTGGCTGAAGACAGACAGGGTGGAAGAGGTGATTGGGGCAACAAGGAATAGAAACAGATGGAAGGCTATGATCGCCAACGCTATGTGGCAAGGCACTTGACGATGATGATTAGTGTCCTTAATTATGTTTAAATGTGTGTTCAGGTATGTTCTTTAAATCCCCTATGCGATAACTAAGTAGCTAAATAAAATAAATGAAATGAATATATATACGAACAAACAAATATATAAATAAATAAATAAATACAACAGGTGAGTTCAAAGGTATCTCCATAGTGCAATGATCCTAAAAAAGGAATCCCGCTTGTAAACTGACAGTGGCACCATACCAAGATCAGACACTTTCCATGACTGTATATGCCTGTGTGCTGGGGGCTATATATTATGTATGAGATAGTAGACCGAAATGTTCACTTAACTATTCTCTTCCTGGCAACGGTATTTGTAGCTAGGTGTGTTCTGTATTTTCGCTGTCAGCCACATCAGACAGCCAAGGCAATTGCTTTTAACATTTTAACGCACGATCTTCAAATGGCTGATATGGTGTATTGTTCATTTTGTAATGTTATGATGATGATGATGATGATGATGATGAGTGAGGAGGAGGAGTATCATCATCATCACCGCCATCATCATCATCATGACCAACTTCATCATCATTACTACTTATAATAATATTATCAGTATTAGTAACACTTATTTTTGAAATGTAGTAATAGTATTACTATTAGTATTAATATTAATTTAGTATTTTTTGTTGTTATTGTTGTTGCATTGTATTATGTCGTGTAAAGGTTTGTGTTTGAGGATTTTTGGTTTGTTTGTTTGTTTGTTTGTTTTTGTTTTCTTTTTTGTGTTTTTTGTGGGGTGTGTGGATGGGATGGTATTATTGTTATTATTGTTGTTTGTTTGTTTGTTTGTTTGTTTGTTTGTTTGTTTGTTTGTTTGTTTGATATTAGACACGGTGATAGTTGTGTTGTATGGAATTGGATTTTAAAAGAATACATTATGAATCATTTTGTGAGATATATTTATTGTCTCTCCCATTTTGTACCCTTCACTAGCGGTAACTGAACCTGAGACATTATTTTTTTCATAATGGAATAATGGTGTATGACGATGTGGATGATAATCGTGATGCTATGTAGTTCCATTCCTGATAGAGACTGTGTGACAGGGTTGTACCCTACCCTTCCTTTCACAATATGTACTGTCGTCAGCCAGACCCGAGAGACACGGACACGTGCAGTGTGGGTCAGGACATTTTGAACAACACCCTCAATGACACATCTGTGAGGTGGATGAGACTCGCCTGTGCTGCCCCAGGCTTTCCACTTGCATCATAACACACGCAGCTCTGTTACAAATATTGTTCTCTACTTTGTTACGAAAAAGAACGAGAGAATGAGTGTAAGTGGGTGTATGTGTGTGTGTGTGTGTGTGTGGTGTGCGTGCGTGCGTGTGTGTGTGTGTGTGTGTGTGTTTGTTTGTTTGTGTTATTCTATGTGTATGTCTATCTGTATATGTTTGTTCGTTTGACTGTTTGTGAAAGACAAAAAGAGAGAATGTCCACTGAAATTTTGTACACTAATTTCTTTACTGACAGAAGTATTTGCGGGCGCGCACGTGTGTGTGTGTGCGTGTGTGTGCGTGCGTGCGTGCGTGCGTGTGTGTGTGTGTGTGTGTGTGTGTGTGTGTGTGTGTATGTGGTGTGTGTGTGTGTGTGTGTGAATTTTATCCAATGTCTAACCCGGTTGAAAAAGAATAGTAGTTGTATTCCACAATTAAAATGTTTGACTCAAGTGAACAGAACGAATATGAGTAGTGTGTGTGTGTGTGTGTGTGTGTGTGTGTGTGTGTGTGTGTGTGTGTGTGTGTGTGTGTGTGTGTGTGTGTGTGTGTGTGTGTGTGTGTGTGTGATTTGTTGTTTATTGTCTATGGTCAATCCCGGTTAATGAATAAAGATCAAAAACCTTTTTCACTTCACATTTGAAAATCGACTCTGAATTACTTGAATGTATCAGTGAGTGAGTGAGTGAGAAAGAGAGAAGGGGGGATGGAGCGAGCATGTGAGTGTTGTGTTTGTCCGGTTGTTTGTTTGTCTGTCTGTCTGTCTCTCTCTCTCTCTCTCTCTCTCTCTCTTCTCTCTCTCTCTCTCTCTCTCTCTCTCTCTCTCTCTCTACTCTCTTTCTTTCTTTCTCTCTCTTCCCCTTTCTCTCTCTTCTGTTCCCCCTTCTCTCTCTTCCTCCTTCCCTCTCTCTCTTTCTCTGTTGTAAGATTGTTGTATTTCCAGGGCCATAACAAAGGCTATCGGAGGTTTGGGCAGAATGCCTGGTTAAACTTACTGCTCTTTGGTCGTGTAGACCTGCTTGATTGTAGAGCGTGTGGTGAGACTGATACGCCAGCTGACTCCCTCTTGCCGTTGGTTATGGGCTAGTGCCTGATTTACAGCAACTTTCTTCCTGATCCTGATATTGTTGTTTAAAAGCCCAGCCGACTGCGTAGAGCCATATCTGGGCTATAACTAGTTCAAAACATACACAATACTTCCAACAGGAAAAAAAAGGAAAAGAAAATTAAGCACAAATATCAATGCGTTCGTGCACATAATTTAAGGAGATGCCCCTGGCTTTGACCACTCCGTCCAATTTATCGCTCATGGGATTTAAAAAGCATGCCTGAATACAAATTCAAACATAACTAAGGACGCTAAAACATATATAAAAACGGGTCTAAATTACCTAGCATTGCTTCTGCATATTTCGTATCCCCAGAGCCAAAAATGCACTTAACATAAGTACCCAGTTCTCAATCCTAAGAAAAACAGACTTTATCGAACACATATAGGTGAATGGGCCAGCAAGACAGAAAATGATTGTAAGAAATGACAGAAAGCAAAGGAGAAAGAAAGAAATGAAGAGAGTGACAGAAAAAGAAGAAATTTCTAGCACAAAAATTCCAGGTGGGGATACTATTCATATTTAGTTGGTGTTTTTTTTTTCTTGTTTGTTTGTTTGTATGTTTTCGTTTTTTTTCTGTTTGTTGTCCTGCTCTGCTGTTTGTGTCCACCACCACCACCACCCTCCAGCCTCCACCCAACTCATTTCAGATCTATCACCTCCTTTCTCCCGTGGGGATACCAGGACCTCTTTCAGCATAACCTTTTGGTAATTCTCTGCTGGAAATTTCTTTTGTTCTGTCACTTTCTTTGCTTGTGCCTTGTTCCTTTGCTTTCTGTCATTTCTTCCTATCATTTTCTGCCTTGCTGGTCCATTCACCGGTATGTGTTTGATAAAGTCTTACATACTTTCTCATAGGTTTGATAATTGAGTAGATGTATTAAGTGCATTTTCTGCTCTAGGGAGATGAGACATGCGGAAGCAATTCCAGGGCATCTCCTTAGATTACATGCGCAAATGCATTGATATGTGCACTTACC
>CM060305.1:60015663-60023163 GCA_030674185.1 Monoplex corrugatus
TGTGTATCAGAGAAATGTGGAATGCCAGTATAAGTACCAATGGAGTATATGAAAGACAGCTCAGTATCAAACCTGTCTATTGTATGGCACTGCCAGATGGATTCCATGTTAATGTTGTGAAAGTATGGTACAGGTAACACAACACTTTACAGAAATAATACCATATGTATATGTATGTATGCATGCATGCATGCATATGTATGTATGTATGTATGTATGTATGTATGTATGTATGTATGTATGCATGTATGTATGTATGTACGTACGTGCGTATGTATGTATGTATGTATGTATGTATGTATATATGTATGTATGTATGCATGCATGCATGAATGCATGTATATTATTTCTGTAAATTGTTGTGTTACCTTGATAGTTACATATATATATGCACATGCATATCTATATCTTTATCTATATCTATCTATCTATCTATCTATCTGTCTGTCTGTCTGTCTGTCTGTCTATCTATCTATCTGTCTATATATATTGAGACAGACATACAGACAGACAGACAGAGAGTACGCATAATACATATTTGTCCAGCAGAATTGTTTCCTTGTATCAATTTTTCATGCCCGTGTATGAACACGCATATACTGCACACATTGCTAATGTCATGATGGAAAAACACCGATTTGGCAAACACACTAAAAACGGAGGTAGAGCTCATGCATGCTGACTGTTTGTGATCCCGCATGGAAAAACTAGGCCACAGATGCAGCCAGTCATTTATAGCTATGGCAAAAAACAGCGGACAGGAACAAAAGTTGTTCGACTAAGATGTTTCCATTTTTCGAGTGTTTAACATCTGGTCTTCAATTTCCTGAAGTTTTATCCGATGTTATAATTGAGAGCACATTAAAAAGCAGTTCTTCAAAAATCCCTGAGCGTACTACTTCCCACGTCAAAAACACACTTACACTGTTCAAACACATCTAAAAATGAAAACTATGTTTCAGTTTCAGTTTCTCAAGACGACGTCTCCGCGCTCGGAATGAATTCCATACGCATTAAGGTCACAGGTGCCATGTGTATGGTGATTATGGCACAAGCCTTAAGCTGCACATAAACCCATGAGCTGGCCAGGTCCTGAAGCCCTACCTAGACTATGTTTTACCTACTTTATATATTATACTGGTATTGTATCAGTCTATTACTGGAATAATCTTGGTTACATGTAAATGACATGTGTATCTGTGTATCTTATCTTCAGAAAAAGGAACATACATATAGATAAATAAATAAATAATTCAATGTTTAAATCACAACACAACTAGCTATTCTGTATAAACTCGTCCCACATAACACAAAGACCACCCCCACCCCCACCCCCAGTCAATGCACAAAGGAAGGAAAGGAAAGTATGATAGTTAAGTTAATTCTGGTTTAGTTTTTGTTTTAATTTTTGGGTGAGGTTGTTTTGTTTTGTTTTGTTCCTGTGTGTGTGTTTATTTGTGTATTTTTTCATGTTAATTCATGAACGTTTAAATTCATAGATGATTCAGAAACTTAAAGATGAATTTTTAACAATTCATCCTTGTTTTCCAATGCCAGATGAAACTTCATGGAATTTACATATCTCTCTCTCTCTCTCTCTCTCTCTCTCTCTCTCTCTCTCTCTCTCTCTCTCTCTCTCTCTCCTCTTCTCTCTCTCTCTCTCTCTCTCTCTCTCTCTCTCCCCCTCTCATCTTTTCACCGTAGCGCATATACATGAAAACAGTGAAATATTATAGATGTATCTTTAGCATTATATGTAGGGACATGATACCAACAACATAACAACAAGAGAGTACTTGAGAAAGCAAGGCTTCCATCCTTGAAGCAGACGAAGATATTACATGTAGAATACACAGGAATTCCACCTTTTATACACGAGAGAGGCGTAAGAAAGAAAGCAGGAGTTCCATATTTCATATCAGAGAGATGTTTGAAAAGACAAAAATTCCAACCTTGTTCAAATCACTCGGATGAAAGAGGTCTTGCTAACTGGGCTACCATGGATATATCAGTGCTGCAGACTCCCTAAGGCTTTACTCAGTCAAAATTGCTTTCAAGATGAATAGGGGAAAACTTTCTCCAAATATCAAAGCTTGGTAAATATAGGGATGGTTTTGTTGAAAGAAGAAAAATATTGACATGCGCAGATGTATACAAATACTGAGCCATGATATTGTGCCATAGCATCTCTTTGCAGAGTAGAATCCCAGCAGATTTATTCTGGAACCAATATGCCTTTTGTGTGGGATGCACTGGTGTTCTTCAGCTGACGTTCAAAGATATTAACAAGGTATGCATAAAGGAGCTGCACAAGGACATTACGTGAGGGAGATAGGAGCCTACAGAGATGGATGGAGACACGATCTGATAAGTGGTTTCCACAACAACAAAGAAAATGCTGATTCAACTAGTGTAAGAGTGGCAGTGTGTAGATAAGTAAGATTCCGTATTCCCATGGAGCCATCGCACCTTGTGTTCTCATTCAGTCTACGCCGAACACGGAATGAAATCAATATTTGACAAACACTTTCAGCATGCAAGTGGATTCAGACAAGTGTTGTTCAGGGTGTTAGAGTAGAGTGGAAACTACACAACGTGAAGATTGGATTTCAAACAGCTGAAGACCCTCACTGTTGACCCTGTTTACGGAATGACAGAAGAGTGTTTCAGAGCAAATAAACCACATGAAGCATGTTTATTTCTTACTTTGTCCCAATCATGCTCCCTCATGACGCGAACTGAATGGTTTACAAGTGTTCACTGTGAAAAATAAACAAACAAGAGAAAGCAAAAACAAAACAAACCAAAAGTAAACGTAGACATAGATAAGTAAACAGAAACGACAACGGTAATAACAGCAGCAATAATCACAATACCAAAGGAATGAGCGAGCCACCAACCATTTAACCTTCTAGGAAAAATACCCACACGTTCAATAGATAGAAAGCTACATAACCCCAAAGGTAAACAGCTTTTCAGACAATAAAAGTGAAAAATAAAGAAACAACGAAGCACCAAACAAAGAGAAATACGCAAACAAAAAATGACAAAATCAATCAAATATCAGCTACATCCCTTTTGGATGCACTTTAACTCAGATTCCTTATTTTGAAAAAGAAATTGATAAACATTAACCAAACTAAAGCACTGAACTAAGACCAAGCAAGACTAAGCACAGACGATGCAAGACAGTGGTCAAGTTCGTATTGCTTATGGCCCAGCCGACTACTAAAGACATATCAGGTTAAAGCGGTTACATTTTTTTTATAGAACAACTAAAGGTTGAAATACCATCCATCGATCTCGAGAGATTATAATACTGCGTTCTGGTTCTGAGGTGGGTTTGAAACACAACTTTTGATTTTTCGCTTTGGAGCATCATAATGATAAAAAAATATTGATACAGGTCTGATATTGTGATGTCATTAACATTTATTGCCGTGATAAATCCTGCATAAAGTGTCCCCAACTCTCGCTGCTGATGTCTTCTTTTTGTTGATCAAACAGCATCCGTTAAACTTCAGAGATCATGGAACTGCGTGCTGGTGGTTATGTATCGCCGCTTTGAACCGAGTTTGAACTGTTACTCCTAGCGCGCAACCCTAAGCAGGGATATATGGAAGACAAGTTCTTGCCCATTAAGCAGGTCTGCCCTCTCTATATCGCTAATGGAGTTCCAGAAAAAGGCAACAGCCTGTACATCTTAGCACCAGCGTTGCTTCTCAAGTAAGAAAAACGAGATTGAGAACAGTAGCGAGCTTTTTAAGGACTCATGTCCGGATTTCTGTCAAGCTTAAAGCCTTTAGTATTTTCTCCCCCTAAAGATTGTGCATGATAGCAGTTTCCTGGGTGGCTGTAGTCTGTAGGTAGCTGGTCTCGTTTTCTCCAGTTTTTTTTTTTTAGTTTTTTTTTATTTGTTTCTTCTTGTTTATGCTTGACAAATTTGTGTCTGTTTTGTCTGATTGTGTTAAATAAGCGTTATGATTCTATGGTCATGTTACCTGGTTCCTGTATGCTTGAACGAGGACGGTCGCACTTGTTTTGGATGTTTTCCTTTCCATTGTAGTTTATCAGCGATGAGGTGATGGAGACTTGCTTGGTGAACAAGAATTGGGCACAAGACTGACATACAGAAAGCGATATTTCATTGCAATTCATTTTGGGGTTGCATGTGTTATGGTTCATAATGTTCATCATTGCATAAATTGACATGCCTCACCCCCTTTCTTGTTTGCTATTTTTATCCTTCTTTTACTTTCTCCTTTTTCTTCCATTTTATGTCTGTAATTTACTTTTTTATTACAAAAATGTATACATTATTCCTAAAACTATCAGTAGTGTTATGTTACCATTGTTGGTGTTTTTTGTTTGTTTCTTTTTCTTTCTCTTTTTAGGATCAATGAACTCAGGGAGATTTCCTTTGTGCTCCCCTTTTCTTTTTCTTTTTTCCTTTTTTTTTTTTTTCTTTCTTTTTTTATTCCATTTTCTACACCAAATTAATAGCCACAGAAACTAGCAGTTTTTTTTACAATGATAATGATGACGATGAAGATGATAATTATGATGGTATGAAGTTCCATCTAGGATTGTGACTCCGTGACAGGGCTGTACTCTACACGTACTATCATAATATATCTCAGTCTCAACGAGTCCTGAGGGATACAACACCTGCGGTGTTGGTCAAAAACATTTATACAACACCCTCAGTGACACATCCGTTTAGTAGATCACACTCGCCTGTGTGGTCCTAGTCTTCCCAAAAGATCCCATAGCACGCTCAACTCTGTCTAGTAGCCGATAGGAGCCGAAAGATCCATAATGATTTTAAAAGGACTTATAGGGATTCAAACCTACAACTTTCCAGTCGATAGTCCAATGCACTAATCACTGCATCTCTGCGACTGGTAGTGTTGTATTTTTCATTTGTTGTTGTTATTATTATTATCAGTCGTTGACATGCACTTGCTTTACATCTGTCTGCCTTTGTCTCTCATGTTTATGTACAGCAATTGACATATAAAAATAAATATTTCATTACCATTCATGTGTTTATATTGTATATGTTAAGCTTCGTCTATTTTTAAGTCTAGTTTTGTAAATGTAGAGTAGCAAAGAAGAAGAATTCTATGGAAGAGTTCCATGGACAGAAAAGAAAACAAACGAGACAGTCTTGATGGAGGCAGACACAAGAAGATCATTGAGAAGGAAGATTAGGAAAAGACAGGCAACATTTATAGGCCATTTTATGAAGAAAGGCGAATTGGAGCACATGGTCACAACTGGAGAGCTGGAGAGAAAGAGAGCACCAGGTAGACCCAGGAAGAAAATATTGGATGGACTTGCAGAATGGCTGAGGACAGAGAAGGTGGAAGACGTGCTTGCGGCATCAATGGATACATACATATGGAGGACCATGACTACCAACGCCATGTGGCAGGGCACTTGATGATGATGATTAGAGTAGCAAATACTAGCTGCAAGACAGATCCAGGGGACGTAATGCTACTGTCCTTGAGTGATATGTATTTTCGAAGTTTGGAGTTTAAAGGTTGAGATGACAGACAGTTCAGCGTCCCTTTACAGCAACGACAAAACCACCAGACCAATGGATGAGATGGACGCTACGTCGTCGTATTCGAACATCAAAAAGATATCAGCACTAAAAGTGGGGGATGCTTTATGCAGGATTCATCACGGCAATAACAGTAACACACATCACGACATCAGACCTTTATCAACGTTTTTCACCATCATGGCGCCATAAAGGGAGTGAACCCCATGACCACGTGACGCGACTTTTCGCGTTCACCTCCTACTTCATAAACATCGTTTCGTAAACAGTCATTGTGAAGCGGTGGTTAGAGCAACGAACTAGTGACTGGAAGATTGTGAGTTTGAATCTTTTCAGTCCTATTCAGAATCATTGTGGGATTTTTGGGCCTCATCAGGCTCCTACCCATAGCTGAGCGTGCTAGGGTCTCACTGGGAAGATTGGGACCATACAGCTGAGTCTCATCCACTTCATGTATGCGGACAGCAAAGGGGCATCCAGGAAACAAGACCTGGATGCAGCCCCAGCCCACTTAGAGTGTCAGGAGTTAAAGGGCCGAAACACTAGTTTGACGGGGGTGTCTCCACTGTGGACTTTCTTCTGTCCGGTTCTCCCCAGAGTTCCTTACTACTTGAGGTGTCACTCAAATCTTCTGACCAGCACCACAGGTGTCTGTATCTTTCGAGACTGGTAGACGATGGGATATATTGTGATAGCAAACGTAGAGTGCTGCCCTGTCATCGAGTGTCAATCCTAGATGGAAGTCCATAGTATCATGATTGTGTGCCCGTCGTTGTCACTGTGAAATTGTGTCAAAGATTTTTGGGCCCTTAATATCTCGAAGAAATGGGACAGAAAAATAAATTCCTTCCGAATCTCAGTGTGAATAATGTGTCTATGTTGCAATAAGGGGAGAGATGGTACCGAAGGACAGACATTTTGTACACAGGTTATTCAGATAATAAATCCAAACAACCTGATGATGTCAGAAATGTGTCGACATCTTTCATCAGGAGGATGCAGTAAAGGGAGAGAATCGCCTGATCACGTGATGCAGTATATGAGCTGTTGGTTTTGGCCCCATCAGCCCTCTCGTCGTATCTGTCGTTTATGTTCCTGGCAATGTAGTGATTTAATCGGTGACAAGACTTGTCAGTCTTGCTCCTCACTTGTTGCCCCTGGCGTCCACTTCCCTATCTTTCGCCCTCTGTTTCTCTGTCTGTCTGTCTGTCTGTCTGTCTGTCTGTCTGTCTGTCTGTCTATGTCTCTCTCTCTCTCTCACTTTTTCTCTCTTTTTCTCTCTTTCCTCTCTCTTTGTCTCAGTCTGTCCGTCTCTCTTTGTCTGTCTGTCTCTCTGCATGTCTGTCTCTGTCTCTCTCTGTCTGTCTGTCTGTCTGTCTCTGTCTCTGTCTCTTTTCTCTCTCTCTCTCTCTCTCTCTCTCTCTCTCTCTCTCTCTCTCTCTCCCCTCTCTTTTATATGCTTTTCTTGTGTGTGGAGGGTAGCAGGAACTAGTTGTAAGACAATGGTTTTATCCTTAATTAAGAAACAGTTTTCTGTAGTCCAATATCTGACCCCCCCTCTCTCTCTCTCTCTCTCTCTCTCTCTCTCTCTCTCTCTCTGTTTTTCTGTTCGGCTATCCACCCAGCATGAATAGGTAGGCTACCTAACCTTTTCAAGATAGAAGGAGGAGGGGAGTAAAGCATTGAGGAAGAGATGGGCATGCTGGCCTGAGAATCATTGTACTCTCTCATGGACCGTTCTGCCACTCTTCTCCTTTTACATTATTCATGTCAGATATCTCAGCAATCCCACGAACCGTAATTCAGAAATCTTCAAAAGTAGATTCTAAGAAGAAATCAGAAAAAACGCGAAAGAAGAATATGAACGCGTATTGAATACAACAAAACAAGACAGGCGCAAATTTTCGGCCAACTGGCCTTTGTCAAGC
>CM060305.1:60033163-60050663 GCA_030674185.1 Monoplex corrugatus
CCCTCCAGCTTCCCCGTTGTGACCAGGTGCTCCAAATCCCCCTTCCTCATACAATGGCCTATAAATGTTGCTTGTCTTTTCCTTATCTTCCCCACGAGTGGTCTACTTGTGTCTGCCTCCATCAAGACTGTCTCGCTTGTTTTCTTTGCTGTCCATGGAACTCTCAACATTCTTCTGAGAAACCACATCTCGGCTGTCTCGATCCTGCTCTGGCTTTGCTTGCTGACTGTCCACGCCTCGCATCCGTACAACAGTATTGGTTCTATATAACATTCAAGGACTCTCTTTCTGATGTTAATTGATAGGCATTTGTTGGTAAGAATGCTTGTCATCTTCTTGAATGCTGTTTTGGCTTGGCCGATTCTGCCAGCTATTTCCGAGTGCATCTGCCGTCTGATGAAATGACCGTCCCCAGGTATTTGAACTTATTAACCTGTGTCAAGGTTGTGCCATTTGCTGTTATTTTGCATGAGGGGATTTTATGTTTTTTACTGATCACCATGACTTCAGTCTTCCTGCTGTTTAGTTCCAACCCCTTACTTTGCTTTCTATTTCTAGTATATTCACAAGGTTTTGTAGGTCCCTCTCATTTTCTGCAATTAGCACGGTGTCATGTGCGTACCGAATGTTGTTTATCATTTTCCCTCCAACCTTTAATCCAGGGTCTTCTTCTAGGTTTCTCATGATGTTTTCGCTATATAGTGAAAACAGATCTGGTGACAAAACACAACCCTCTCTGACTCCTCTTTTTATATTTTGAAAAGAGCTTATATTGTTTTCTATTCTCATTGCAGCTGTTTGTTCCCAGTACATAGTCCTGATTATTCGTTGATCTTTTCCATCAACATTGAGTCTCTCCAGTTGGTTGATCAATTCTTCATGTCGTACCCGATCGAAAGCTCTTGGTATAGTCAACAAAGCATAAATACAAATCCTTATTCATCTCAATTGACTTCTCTATGATAGTTCTCAGGATGTATATTTCTTCATGGCATTAATAGTTCCTTTCCCTTACACAAATCCACACTGTTCATCTGCTATTTCTCTTTTAATTCTATTCCTTGTCCTCATCATGATTATTCTTAACAGGATTTTTGTTACATGACTCATCAAACTGATTGTGCGATGGAGTTCGCATTCTATAGCTCCTGTCTTCTTTGGAAGTGCAATGAAAATTGATTTTGACATATCTTTGTGGATTTTTCCAGTGTCATAAATTTCATTTAGGAGGACTGTTATTTTTTTCTATGCCAAATTCCTTCCCTTGTATCAGAGACTTGAATTTCGGAAGATTGAAACATCATTGACACAAATACAGCGCAATACTTTGTGTTAATACAGTTTCATTAATTCATTGTGTGCGTTTACAAAGATTTAAATACACAAACATCATTCTCTCAACTTAAAACAAACACAAAAGCTATCAAAACCAAATCTGAAATGCTGTTCCAACACAGAATAAGAAGACTGATCTATCCGAAATGATTTCAGGATTTCTTCGGTCTGTGGAAAAATATCCTGACATAAACTTATAGTGGGGACGTTTCTTCGGGTTACACCTGTTCCTTCGTTTTCCGCTTGTGCATTTAAGGTGATGGAAGTTCTCTTTACGTCTGGCGGATGGACTATTAGGTGTTCCCATAGCAATGAGGTTGACATCATTTGTGGCCCAGCACTCCCTTACCCCATACGTCTTTGAACTCCATCTTGTAATGGGGAAGACAGCCAGTCACCTTGCCAGACAAGGTAATCGTGTGATGTGCCTTGTGAAGTGTCAACAGTGAAGATTGTGGACACTGTAACGGTCTGTAACGGCAGTAATGGTCAGTTTTGTACGTAACGTGTTTATTTCATGGCTGGAAGCGTTTGTGGTCAGTGGCACTACTGACATGACACATGACACTGATTGGTGTTGGCACATCTTGGCCACTATCTCTGTATTACATTCTGATAGATACAAGTTTTGAAAACTTTCTTTTGCGTTTCATTTTGTTTGCAATAGCAAATACCAACAGTATAATAACAGACAATGATATAGATTCATTAACATAGTAAATGGTAGTGTTGACACAGAAACATTACGCAACATACATAAACATTAGCCCAAAAGCACATGATATGCGTTCACAGACGCTTAAAAAAAATATCAAACAATCACAAACATGCATAACAGTATTTCAAACAGTAGTAGATTCATTGTGAACATTACAAAGACATCTCTCTGTCTGTCTGTCTGTCTGTCTGTCATTCTGTCTGTCTGTCTGTTTGTCTGTCTGTCTGTCT
This sequence comes from Monoplex corrugatus, assembly GCA_030674185.1. Taxonomy (NCBI): domain Eukaryota; kingdom Metazoa; phylum Mollusca; class Gastropoda; order Littorinimorpha; family Ranellidae; genus Monoplex; species Monoplex corrugatus. The sequence continues at coordinate 60,035,447 of CM060305.1, forward strand.
GTCTCTCTCTCTCTTTCTTTCTCTTTCTCTCTCTCTCTCTCTCTTTCTCTGTCTCTCTCTGTCTCTCTGTCTCTGTTTCTCTGTCTCTCTCTCTTCCCCCACTCTGTGTGTGTGTGTGTGTGTGTGTGTGTGTGTGTTGTGTGTGTGTGTGTGTGTGGAGTGAATGAGAAAGAGATGGTAGTATACAAGAATTGTCATTTTGTCTATGTCTGTCTCTGTGTGTGTGTGTGTGTGTGTGTGTGTGTGTGTGTGTGTGTGTGTGTGTGTGTATACATATATATATATATATATGTGTGTGTGTGTGTGTGTGTGTGTGTGTGTGTGTGTGTGTATGTCTGTGTGTGTGTGTGTGTGTGCATATATGTAAGAGAGACAGTGTGTGTGAGCAACAGGATGGTGTCCATTACATCATGCAAGATATCAGCCAGATATGGATAAAACATCAAAGTGGACATTTCAGCATCACAGTGGAAAAGAGAAACACAACACATGTTCAGGTAATTCACTCCCTTTATGACATCATGAAGGGAAATGACGTCAGCACAGCTCTGCAAGTTGAAGGTCAGTACATGTTCAGCGTTAGCATCAGTCCTGCATAAAGACGTTCCTACTGTCCCTGCAGCTGTGCTCTTTCTGCATCGTAAAGGTACCGTACTGCTGTCGGTGGCTGTAAGATTTGTGTTCTGTCAGTGTTGGCACAAATACTGCTCTGAAGCAGATATATAAAGAAACCCATTACCCCCCAACAGAGCGTGTTTGGTTTGTGTTATTTGTTGTAACGAAATTAGTATGCCCACAAAGATTATTCATCTGTTGTGATGGTGTGTGTGTGTGTGTGTGTGTGTGTGTGTGTGTGTGTTTGTGGTGTGTGTGTGTATATATCGCTGGGGGGGGTTTCTGTAGATTTTATGCTTTGTTTCAGTACGCTTTGTTTTGTTTTTTGTTTTGTTTTGGGTTTTTGGGTTTGTTTTTGTTTAGGAACAGGACACACACAGAAACAGATTGAAAGCACGAATGTAATGGAAGAAAAGACAGTTTGTATTATATTGTACAAAAAGTCACGTTTTTAGTACATTTGTTTTTATTGCGCTTTTTTCCTGGTTCCTATTTACTCGAACGCTGGCAGTCACTTTTGACTTCTGTGACTTTTGTTTTTGTTTGTTTGCTTGCTTGCTTTCTTCTTTACTTTTTTTTTCTTTTTTTTTTTTTCTTTTTTCTTTTTTCTTTTCCTGCTCTTAAGTGTTTTATTTTCTACGAGACTATAACCCCTTCTGCAGATTTTTTTCATGTCTGTAAAAATTCATAATGTTATGAATAAGGTCCTCTACAGACAGGTTTTATTGCAGAATGATCCTCACATCAAACATGAACATCAAACTTCAATCAAAAACCACTCAACAGACATGTGCACCAGTTTCCTGCCAGCAAAGCGATTCTGTCCAAGACTGGGTCCATTTTAAAGTCGTGTCGGAGAAAATGGATTTTTACAATGTAGTAAATATGCAGATGTCCGGCTCTTTTCTTTTCATAGGCAAAAATGTCAAACGTGGTCCTGAGGATGTGATTCTTCTACCCGAAGGAGAAAAGACCGAAATGGATGAAAATGTATTTCAGTTCGTTTTGCCTCGGATGACGAATAAACGGTAACCCATTCTAATCATTGGGAGCATACTATTTATTGCTAACCTCATTTTTAGGGATTTCATTTCGCCCTACACTAAACAGATACCAATAAAAACTGTGGTTTTAGAAGATGCAGTAAATCTATATGAATAGGGAAAAAGTGATGGTTGATATATGATCAGCATTTAATTTAATGAACACATCATTGACAACATTTAAAAGAATGGACGTTTCAGTGTGAACGTCAACATTTAAGCACATGTCATGAAGATAAATCTGTATTCTGTTGAGAATACATCAGCGTGATAGTTGTCCCATTCAGTATCAAAACTAGACAAATGCAAAATTATTCTAGGTAGAAAGAAACTCTAGGAAGAGCTAGACAACAGAAGGTCTTCAGAGAAGTAACCCCCTTTAGACAAGTGTTTCGGCCCTGAATTCCTTACACTCTCGGGGGGCCGGGCCACATCCAGGTCATGACTCCTGGATGCCCTTCTGCTGTTGTCTATTTTTTTTTTTTTTTTTTTTTTTTTTCCCACGCCGGGGATCGAACCTGGGCGATTCTGCGCTTCAGAACTGCGGTACGCGGTTTTACCAATGTGCTAACGGGGCACACATCATCTGTAGGGAATTTAATCCTTATGAAGTTCACTTTTTTGGTTCCTCCTTGCCCAGATCCAGCTTGAGCTCCTTTCTGCTGCCTCTGCCATCGCTTTAAGGGCTCTAGTCCTCTTCTTCCCAGAAATGGCGAGTTGTTTCATGAGATCATAAGCGGAGGTGCCCACAAACCCTCTTGCCCCGACCTCTATGGCGAAGATTTTTACCCGCAGACCTGTTTTCTTCAGGGTGCTGGCAAGACCGGCGAGAAGAATGATGACACTATTAAACATGAGATTGAATATTAAACAGTATTATACTGTTTAATATTCAATCTCATGTTTAATAGTGTCATCATTCTTCTCTTCTTCATGAAGAAGCAGAGCCTTCATGGTGCACATCAATATGGTGTCTGCATTCTATGTTGTATTTTATTCTTTTCTCTCACAACAAAGTTACCGTCTGAAATTTGCCTGCAGTTCCCAGAGCGCGTCAGTCACCACATTGCAGTGCCACCCATGGTGATGATTCTGGGAATACGGAGATCTCAAATTTTATTATCAGACTACAAAATTGTTGAACATGGCTGCAAGGGACATGATTCTCTCTGCTGAAAAAGAAAAATAGGCAGAAGTGGTTGACAACTCGTGCAGAGGGAAAACAGAAATACATTGAAATTGTGGGGAACACCCAGAGGGAAATGTCGAAGTTACCCAAGTTTTGGACAAATCGTACAGATGCCAGTCTTCTTCCTCAAATAAGGTTTCGCGGAAGGAATATTTGTACAGAATTTCCATGTTGTATGTGTGCAAGTTCATCTATGAGTGTGTGTGTGTGTGTGTGTGTGTGTGTGTGTGTGTGTGTGTGTGTGTGTGGTGTGTGTGTGTGTGTGTGTGTGTGTGGGTGTGTGTATGTGTGTGTGTGTGTGTGTGTGTGTGTGTGTGTGTGAGAGAGAGAGAGAATTTCTGTTATGTATGTGTGTAAGTACCACTGTGTGTGTGTGTGGGTGTGTGTGTGTGTGTGTGGATGTGTGTGTGTGTGTGTGTGTGTGTGTGTGTGTGTGTGTGTGTGTGTGTGTGTGTGTGTGTGAGTGAGTGAGTGAGTGTTTAAGTGTGTGTGTGTGTCCATGTGTTTGTTCACGCGTGCGAGCATGTGTGTGCGTGTGCCTGTGCGTGTGCGTGTGTGTATGTTTGTGTGTGTGTGTGTGTATGTGTGTTCGTGTGTGTGTGTATATGCGTCCTTGTTTCTGTCTATGCGTGTATGCGTTTCTCTATTTCTCTGTTTGTTTGTCTCTGTCTCTGCATCTATCTGTCTGTCTGTCTCTGTCTCTGTCACTGTCTGTCTGTATCTCTCTCTCTTGCTCGCTCGCTCGCTCACTCTGTATGGAAATAAAGTGTGCATGGGCGCGTGCTAAAAACCGAATTTGAAAGCACATTACCACAAATCTTTATCAGAGAAAATCAGTGTGGGAGTATCACCACACGGCGCATTCTGACTCAGTCGGAACAGGTTACGGTTTCCACTTGAATTATGCTGGTGAGTAATATCTGTGTCATACGCCCCCAAGCAAAGGCCCAGCATAGTGCAAGTGGGTTATGGAATCTTTGTGATGCAACAAAAGTATGCCTGTACTGTATGACGGGCGTTTGTCAGAATGGGTATGCGTTGAACTTCCGGTCGTAAGCTCAGGGTTGAATCCTTCCTAGGTACCTCTTGTTTTTGTACTGTATTTTTGTTTACTTGTTTGAATTTTTTCTGGTGTCATGATGATTATGTGTGTGTGTGTGTGTGTGTGTGTGTGTGTGTGTGTGTGTGTGTGTGTGTGTGTGTGTGTGTGTGTGTGTGTGTGTGGTGTGTGTGTGTGTGTTTGTGTGTGTGTGTGTGTGGTTTACTTCTTTGTTCGTTTTTTGTTTGTTTGTCGTTGTTTTTTTTGTTTTGTTTTGTTTTTGTTTGTTTGTTTCTTTCTTTCTTTTTAGGGGGGGGGGGGGTAGTAGGCGGACTGGAGAATGGACTGGAGAAGCTATGATAATGGGTATGTTATTTTAATCATATTGATGGATAGACGTGGCTTTGTCTTCTATTGATTGGGAGTTCTTTCTGTGATTCAGTTGTGTGAGACGTTGGTGAGATACGTTTATACTAAGTGCTGGTTGTGTTTTCTTTTCTTTCTTTTTTTCTTTTTACTTTTTTTTTTCTTTGGCGGGGGGGTTAACTTTACAGGTACAGATACCTATGTCATTATAATGGAGACGAGAGTTTTTCAATGGTGGGCTGACACAAATATAAGACATAAAATCCGTATGCTAGATGAGACTCAAAAGCTTGTCAACGCATAAGACATATGCAAGCTTATAGCTTTTGCCAGGAGCATTCTGGACCCTTCTCAATTACACGGAATTAGTGGCGTCAGTACTTATGGAATTCATTCCGAGCGCGGAGACGTCAACTTGAGAAAGTGGACTTGAAACTGGGCACCTCCTGCTTTGTGGGAAAACGGCATTTACTGCTTGTTCTGCCTTATCTAGGGTCATCATCATCATGTGCCCTGCCGCATGGCGTTGGCGATCATGGCCCTCCATATGCATCTATCCCTTGTCGCCGCAAGCACATCTTCCACCCTCTCTGTCCTCAGCCACCATGAAAGTCTGTCCAAAATCTTCTCCCCGGGTCTACTTGGTGTTCTCTTTCCCTCCAGCTTTCCTGTTGTGACCAAGTGCTCTAATTCCCCCTCCTCATAAATTGGCCTATAAATGTTGCTTGTCTTTTCCTAATCTTCCTTATGAATGATCTTCTTGTGTCTGTCTCCATCAAGACTGTCTCATTTGTTTCCTTTGCTGTCTATGGAACTCTCAACATTCTACTTAGAAACCACATTTTGGCTGCCTCAGTCTTGTTCTGGCTTTGCGTGTTGACTGTCCACGCCTCACAACTGTCTAACACTATGGGTTCTATATAACATTTAAGAACTCTCTTCCCGATGGTAATTGACGCATTTGTTGATAAGAATGTTTTTCATCTTCTTGAATGCTGTTTTGGCTTGGCCGATTCTGCTGGCTATTACTGATGTGCATCTGCCTTCTGGTGAGATGACCGTTCTCAGATATTTAAACTTATCAACCTGTCTCATACTTGTGCCGTTTGCTGTTACTTTGCATGAAGGGATTTCATGTTTTTACTGATTACCATGACTTTAGTCTTCTTGCTATTTAGCTCCAACCATTTATTTTTGCTTTCTATTTCTATTATATTCACAAGGTTTTATAGGTCCCTTTGATTTTCTGCGATTAGCACGGTGTCATGTGCGTAACGGATGTTGTTTAAAATTTTTCCTCCAACCTTTAATCAGGGGCATTCTTTTAGGTTTCTCATGATGGTTTCGTTGTAATGTGAAAACGAATCTGATGACAGAACACAGCCTTGCCTCACTCCTCTTTTGATATTTTCGAAAGAGCTTATATTGTTTTCTATTTCCATTGCTGCTGTTTGCTCCCAATACATATTTCTGATTATTCGTAGATCTTTTCCATCAGTATTGAGTCTTTCTATTTGGTTGATTAATTCTTCATGTTTTACCCGATCGAAAGCCTTGGTATAATCAACAATATAAATCCTTATTCAACTCAGGTGACCTCTTTATGACAGTTCTTAGGATGTATATGGCATTAATAGTTCCTTTCCCTTCCGCAGTCTGTGGCTGAAGTGTAGTTACTCTTTGTTCTGCCTTATCTGTGGGTAAATAGTAGTTACTATAATGTTCTGCCTTATCTGTGGGTAAATAGTAGTTACTGTTTGTTCTGCCTTATCTGTGGGTAAATAGTAGTTATTGTTTGTTCCGCCTTATCTGTGGGTAAATAGTAGTTATTGTTTGTTCTGCCTTATCTGTGGGTAAATAGTAGTTATTGTTTGTTCTGCCTTATCTGTGGGTAAATAGTAGTTATTGTTTGTTCTGCCTTATCTGTGGGTAATAGTAGTTATTGTTTGTTCTGCCTTATTTGTGGGTAAATAGTAGTTACTGTTTGTTCTGCCTTATCTGTGGGTAAATAGTAGTTATTGTTTGTTCTGCCTTATCTGTGGGTAATAGTAGTTATTGTTTGTTCTGCCTTATTTGTGGGTAAATAGTAGTTACTGTTTGTTCTGCCTTATCTGTGGGTAAATAGTAGTTATTTGTTTGTTCTGCCTTATCTGTGGGTAAATAGCAGTTAATGTTTGTTCTGCCTTATCTGTGGGTAAATAGTAGTTAATGTTTGTTCTGCCTTATCTGTGGGTAAATAGTAGTTATTGTTTGTTCTGCCTTATCTGTGGGTAAATAGTAGTTATTGTTTGTTCTGCCGTATCTGTGGGTAAATAGTAGTTACTGATTATTATAGTAGTTACTAATTATTATTAATTATTATTGTTTGCTCTGCCTTATCTATGGATAAATAGTAGTTACTGATTGTTCTGCCTTATCTTCTGTATCTCCTTCGTGGCGCTGGTCCCCACGACGCTTATTCCACTTCTTCAACAAAACACCAACCCAAGGTTCATTCAGTTGAAGTCTCAGTGTCAGAAATACCATAGGTGCCAACGATGCCAAGCTGCAATGGGGCCACCCACTGGGGAAGATTCTGGGGTCTGTTCATACAGAAATTGAAGAAGAGTTTTGAGAGTGGCGATGCCTGGGATTACAGGACTTTGTGCGGTGTAAGGACTTTGTGTGTTGTAAGGACTTTGTGAGATGTAAGGACTTTGTCTGGTGTAAGGAATTTGTGTGGTGTAAGGACTCTGTGTGGTGTAAAGACTTCGTGTGGTGTAAGGACTTTGTGTGGTGTAAGGAATTTGTCTGGTGTAAGGACTTTGGTGTAAGGACTTTGTCTGGTGTAAGGACTTTGTGTGGAGTTTGTTCAATTCAACGCAATCAGTAGATTTCACATGCGCTTCACATGCAGCAGTTGTCTGGCAAATTTCTTGAACCAGCGCAAACGTTTCTAAACTAGGAAAGTCTTGTGCATGGGGTATGGAGATGTAGACGGGATCTATGAAACACTGATACTACCACACTGATGTGAATATTGATACGTCTGACAGCAAACAAGCCAACTTTCTTTCTGCCAGCTGGGATTGAACTTTTGATGTAACTTATTGAGTCTTTGACAATCCAAAGAGCCAGCCAGCCCGTTATCGTACGACCAGCAATTTTTCTTACAGTGCAGCTGCAGTCTGTCGTGTGTACGTCAAGCTGATGTCGAATAATCGTAGGAAGTAGTTTTGTCAGTTGTGTAAAGAGTACTTTCTTGTAGGCAATGTCTTCTAGGTCAAGTTATATTTTGTCAGTTATGTAAAGTGAACTTTTTGTGTAGGCAATGTCTTTTAGGTCAGGTTATATTTTGTCAGTTGTGTACAACGAACATTTTTGTATGTCAGGTCTTCTAGGCCACTTTCTATACGGCCAATGTTGTTTTTTTCCTTTTATCATCTCCCAGACTTCGTTAACAAAAACAGCTGCATTTTCCCTGTGTACATTTTCCTGGTCTGTGTCCACCGTCCTTTCGGGTCCTACCCACCCAGAGTTGAGCGTGCTGTGGGCTGCTTGGAAAAGACTGCTACTACAGAGTCCCAGTCTCATCCACTTAACGGATGCGTCATTTGAGAGTGTTGCTCAAAACTAATGGCCAAAAGCGCATGTGTCTGTATCTCTTGGGCCCGGTTGACGTCAGGATATATTACGATAGTAAGCGTAGAATACAGCCCTGTCAGGCAGGCTCAATCCTAAATGGAACTCCATATCGTCAAGATTATCATCCTCATCGCCATCTTCATCATCATCATCATCATCAGAGTGTGAAAACTGTCTCAGCATCTGTTACCATTAAAATAGCGAAGAAAATGGGACCGAAATGAAAAATGTCAGCATGAACAAAAATGCCTTGCCTGAGAATGATGATCCTTTGAAAGAATAACAAAGAAAAGACAAAATAGGCAGAGCCACAAAACACTAACACTGTGGCCCCCTTAAAGGTTAAACCCACGATACCTTCACTTCTCAGTTCCCTCCCCTTGAAAGTCAACTAACCGTCTTGCATTTCTGGTCTTGTTTTTAAAAAAAATGGGGGGGGGGGGCGACGCTGCACTGCGGCACGCGCTCTCAACAGGAGAGAGAGCAGCCCAAATTTTACATGGATAATCCATTGTGACAACAAGACATGAATATGAATGAATGTGAATATGAATGAATTCTATACGGGGTACTCTAAGCATCTGAGTTGACGTGGTCCTAATCTTAAGGTGGTCAAAATCCCACAATGATAGACACGCATTTTCTTAAGGATCATTACACTGAGGCAGACTTGCATTCATCTGTAAACGGATCTTTTCTAGCTGACATTTCCATCATCGGTACATTTGGCTGCAAGGAATAAAATACTGTTTTTCTCTGGAACTCGATAAACGTATGGTGTAGGCAGTATGTCTGGGCTTATGACAAAATGATAGGGAAATGCATACTGTGTACATGCGCCCATTTGAATACTGACAGGAGATTGCCAAGGCTGTCGATAAAGGAAAGGCCTCCTGCAGGCCCGTAGAAAATACAACCTGCATTGATAAGTGCAGATACCTCAAAGATAGTTCTGAATGCAGCAATGAATACGTAATAGTCAAACATGCGTGTCATAGCAAAGATACACAGACATCATTTCTTTGTTTGTAACTTGAAAACAGACATGCTGAATTGGCTTTGTTTTTGTTTATGTGTTTGTTTCTTTGTTTCTCTTGTTGTGTGTGTGTGTGTGTGTGTGTGTGTGTGTGTGTGTGTGTGTGTGTGTGTGTGTGTGTGTGTGTGTGTGTGTGTGTGTGTGTGTGTGTGCGTGTTGCGTGTGTGTGTATGTTTGTTTGTTTTGCAATTCCAAGGAAACTTCCAATGCAGAGGTTTTGTTGTTGTTGTTGTTGTTCCTTTGTAAGTTTGTTTGTTGTGTTTTTGTTTTTCTTTATCATTTCTCCTTCGCCCAGAAAGAACAATTTGATGTTTAATGTTTGATTTTCTGGATTTTTTTTTAGCATGCACGAATATCGTCATCGACATCATGTCGTCAACCTCATCGTCATCATCATGATTGTCGTCGTCATTATTACTAGCGCTCTTAGTCTTATTGTCCTTATTAGCAATATAACTGACATCAGTATTAATATTAGTGGTGATGTTGTCATCGTAAAGATGATGACGACGACTTGAGGGAGACGATAATGACAGCGATAATAATGATAATGATAATGACGGTAATGATGATGATGATGACGACGACGACAACGACGACGACGACGACGACGACGACGATGATGATGATGATGATGATGATACGACGACGACGATAATGGTGGTGGTGGTGGTGGTGGTGGTGGTGGTGGTGGTGATGATGATGATGATGATGATGATGATGATGATGATGATGATGATGATGATGATGAAGAAGAAGAAAAATAGAAAAACGGACAGAGAACGCATAACAAAGAAGATCTGAACTATGACTTTGGCCAGCTAGTGTCATTCTCTGTGTGTGTTCACCAATCATACAAGGTTACATAGGAGCGGCACTTAGTCTGTTTCCTATTCAAGATGTTTGATAGGTTGAAGCCACAAGTAGTCCGATGTTATGCTGGGTTGGAAATGGTCGCTCCATATGGTGGGGCCATCAACTAGCTATGTTATCGCGGTGTTGGCCTGCACATGCTTAAATGTGGGCTGGTTGGTTATTTGATAGAGCCATGGACTACAGATTAGGAAAAGGCAGGCAACATTCATAGGCCATTAACACCTGGTCACAACGGGAAGGCTGGAGGGAAGGAGAGCACCGGGTAGGCCCAGGGAGAAGATGCTAGACGGACTTGCAGAGTGGCTGAAGACAAGGAGGGTGGAAGAGATGCTTGAGGCAACAAGAGATAGAGACAGATAGAGGTCCATAATCGCCAACGCCATGCGGCAAGGCACCTGATGATGATGATGATGGACTACAGTTCTGATGTCTCGTGTTCAATCCCAAACTGCAGCATTAGGAACTGGCCTGTACGCTGCTTACCTTAAATGTTGTCGTCATTCTGGTGGTGTCAACTTAGCATTTCATAAGTCCCTCTTCCTCCTTCCCCATTTCAAGATCTAGCCAGTGTATAGGGTTTTGTGGGGGCCTAGGGAGTCTACCGGATAATTGTTGGCAGGTTTGAGTGAAGCGTATATGGAATTGTCAAATGGGATAAATCCTTCCCGAACAAATTCCAAAACTCCAAACTCTTGCTCATAGTACCTGCCTGAGAAAGCCAGAACTCTATCCCTCGGTTAGAAAGAGATGTTATCCACCACCACCACCATGGATGACACAGCAAACCCACACCGTGTGTGCAAAAGTATGCTTAAGGTAAAAGGTAATGACAAAGGTTATACCATAAACCTAAGCTTGTAGGGAGGTGAGGTGGTAGAGACTTTTCCAGGAACAGATATTATGATGCTGGTAGCCACCTCCTCTCCTGTGTAATGATAATGGTTGTCCCATAAACCTGAGGGTGTAGGGGAGCGAAGTGGTAGAGACCACGACTTTTCTAGAGACAGGTATTATGATGGTGGTACCTACCTTCTTTCCGTTGCCGTTTTTACTTTTCTCAGACACCAAGAGTGGCCGGCCGGTATCCACTGACAATTTGATGAACTGAAGTGGGGAAAGAAAAGAGGGGAAAATAACTGCGCTGCATTGTGCAGACGTGCTTTCCCTGGGGAGAGAGCAGTCCGAAAAGAAAGAAAGAAATACAAATACAAACACTGAAATCTCCAAACACATTTTTTTCTCATCAGTATCCATCCTGTGTAAACCTGTGCAGGAAAACCGAAGGTGGGAGGGAACTCTGCTTCTTTGCCAACAAGATTTTGTTATACGGTTAACGCGCGTGAAATATCCCACGGCAAAAAAGAGTTGTCCTTAGCAAAAACAAAGTATATAGAAAAGTCCACTTTCATAAATATACACAGCTACACGCGAATTTGAAAAAGAAACACACATAAATGAGTGGCTCCATACTATGGCGAGAGGCTTTGCCTTGTAGAGCAGACCTCATTTCCCAGGCGACAATTCCATTCTGACCACAAAAAGGCGAAACTAATCCAATCTAATCATATGCAACGTCTCTTCACAGAACTGAGCCCCTGTTGAAACAACACCTGTCAACCATGACATCACACAAAAAACAGATCAAGTGGTTTGACCATTTGATCTGGATGTCAATCAAAACAGCCAGCCCCTTAAGCGTTTCAACATCAAATGTTCAGGCTTCAGAGCCAGAGGAAGACCACAACGTCAGACCACGATGTCTCTGAACACATGAAGTGACAGACACATTCTGTATCAACAATGTACAACATTACTCTACGTCAAGATTCCGGTCTAGCTGCAGACAGCAGGCTTCATCTCCCCACAATTTCCAGTAAAAGCAGATGGAAAACGTAAAAGTTATACAAGAATGAATAACACAAGAAGAACAAGAAGAAGAAGGAACAACAACTAGTGTCAGACGCCCTATATTCTCCATCGATGAACTTTTGTGTATAAGTATGCTATTTTGAAAAACTAAATCCTGACAATTGTTATATTTTTTACTGTTTTCATCTGCTCGTGCTACGTCAGACTCGACCACATTTTGAACTTTCAACATTTATTTCATCTGTCTGTCTGTCTATATGTCTCTCTGTCTTTCGGTGTTTATATGCATGTTTCTCTCTCTCTCTCTGTCTCTGTCTGTCCGTCTATCTGTCTCTTTGTCCGTCTCTTTCTCTCCATCCTTCCCTCTCTCTCTCCCTCCCTCTCTCTTTCCCCCTCTCTCTCTCTCTGTATGTGTGTGTGTGTGGTTGTGTGTGTGTGTGTGTGTGTGTGTGTGTGTGTGTGTGTGTGTGTGTGTGTGTGTGTGTGTGGTTGTGTGTGTGTGTGTGTGTGTTATGTATAGCTATGTGTATCTGTGTTTGTGTCTGTGTCTATCCCTCTGTGTGTCTATGTGTCTGTTTATATGTATATCTGTGGTGTTTGTATATGCCAGTACGACTGTTACGTTAACCTGACAATAATTAGAAAAGATGACGACTATATGTGTGTGTTTGTGTGTTTACGTGCATGAGCGAGCGAGCGAGCAACTCTGTGTGTGTGTGTTTGTGTGTGTGTGTGCGTGTGTGTATGTGTCTGTCTGTCTGTCTGTCTGTCTGTGTCTATATGTGTGTGTGTGTGTGTGTGTGTGTGTGTATGTGTGTGTGTGTGTGTGTGTGTGTGTGTGTGTGTGTGTGTGTGTGTGTGTGTGTGTGTGTGTGTTGTGTTGTGTTGTGTTGTGTGCCTGTGTGTGCATGTATACGTTTTCACAAAACTTGTCATCATAAAATAAAATTCCCTCATCGCATGTGGGATGCATCTCCAGCAAACAGGTTATCACGATTCTCACAATCCCATCGAAGGCCGATGTCAAAGGTTACAGGCATTCGAGCGCATTCTAACAAATCATGATACCATGCAGCGAAACGCAAATGTCTATTCGGTCATCTATACAAACGACAACAGCACTCGGCCAGTGCAGCCACATTCATGGCCAGATATGGCCCGACCATGTAGACGACAAACGAGAGAAGATGAAGATAATCTCATCTCTAACGAGGACAGCAATGGGAGTGGAACAGGGATTGCAATGTTGGCATCCCAACAAATTCCGAGTCACTCCAAGGTTTCTAATCTTCACTGGATCGATCCAATCTAGTTGCCATCGATTAAACCCGATTAGTTCTGATGAAGGCACATAAATCAGCCATTCTGATGTCCTTGGCCTCGCTTTCCACCCAAACATGTCTCCCTGCCTAACGACTGGTCGTAGAAACAGTTGCTTTGTGGTGACTATAGAATACACCACGTTTCTGTGATTTGAAGGTTCTTTATCTTCTTTTTTTATTTATCTTTTTTTTTTTTCTTGGTAATGCGATTTTGACGTTTTTATTTCATTTTTTCTTTGGGTTTTTTAATCTCCCTTTGTGTGTTTTATCTTCCTTTTTCCTTAAAAAAAATGTTTACTATTCATGAGTCAAGCGTGTGTTGGAGTCTCCTGTCAATCTGACGGATAAGTATGCATACTGGTCCTTGTTGCCTGGTATGGGTCTTCATGTGTGATAAAGACAGATCGAGGAGGTACATGTTCTTCCACAAGCCCTGCACGGAAAGGATTTCTGTGGCCTTTGGTTTTGCTTCCACCGGTTCTGCAATGTTCGAACGTGATTATGTCCTGCCTGCACTGCTGCCGCCAGCTTATTGCCGACATGTTTTCCCAGCTGGCAGTGTTAATGCTACAGCTCATCACTTTGATTCCCGCACCCTGTCCATCAGCATCCTGCGTTTGTCAACCTTGCTAGCAAAGCAAAAACGTAATCTTTTGACTTCTTCACCCTATCCGATAGCTTTCTGCAGGAGGCCGGTGGATAGGGTGAGGGAGTCAAAGGGTTAAGTTTTTGCAGTTGGTGGCTAGGGTGTGGGTGTCAAAGGGTTATGAAGTTTGTCTTCAGAGTATCCCTGTATCACTTAGCGGTCTTCGCTGGTCATGTTATTCTTGCTTCAGCTCTCCATATGGAAGCATCAGTGGGATATAGTTATCTTCCGTACGGACAACGTGTCCTGTCCAACGAATCTGGTATTTGATGAGTAGACACCCTACAGGTGTAAAGCCACACCTCTTCAGAAGTTGATGGACACTCGATCTTGCCACATGATGTTGTATATCTCGCACACACATCTTTGGTGGAACCCTTCCAGCTGTTGAATGTACTCTCGGAAGGTTATCCATGTCTCGAGATCCCAGCAACATAGCAGAGCGCTCATGACCACTGCTCTGTGTACAGCAATCTTTGTTGCGAGCTAAATGCCACAGTCTTTCAACAATCTGTTGGTCAACTTTCCAACTATAGAGCTAGCCTTGGATATGCGCAACGACACTTCACTATCAAGAGATCCGTACCTGTTTACTGTGCTGCTCAAGTAGCAGAAGTTGTCTACATTCTTGATCTCCTTGTTGTTTTTATGACAATCGGAGGTAGTGAAGAGGCAGAAGCCTGGGATGATGATGTCTGAAACATGGCCTCTGCCTTCCTGAGGCTAATTTCAAGGCCAAAGCGTTTGCAGGCCACAGCAAATTGGTTATTGATATGCTGATGTCCTAGTAGGAGTGTGCAGCCAGTGCACGGCCATCTGCCAAGAGAAATTCTCTCAGGTTTTGGCTTGGAATCTCAGCAAGTCGAAGAATTTTTAATCTGAGCAGAATTTGTACACATCATGTCAAAGTTTCCAAATGCAATAGTCACCATTGCCAACAGGAAGATGGAGAAGAATGTGGGCGTTAGAACTCATCCCTGTTTCACTCGGTTCGGCACTAGGAAAGCCATCCTGGTCAGCATGCCATTATGGAAGGAAGCAGTTAGCAAGACAAGCTTCTGAGGGTGACCAACTTTCATTGTATCTCCCAAAGGCTCTTCCGGTTAACACTATCAAATGCTTTGGTCAGATCTTCAAAACATCATGCGGGGCTCCTGGTTTTGTTTGTGAAACTTTTCTTGCCACCGGTGTGTGAATGTGTGTGTGTGTGTGTGTGTGTGTGTGTGTGTGTGTGTGTGTGTGTGTGTGTGTGTGTGTGTGTGTGCGTGTGTGTGTGTGTGCGTGTGCGTGTGTGTTGTGTGTGTGTGTGTGTGTGTGTCTGTGCGTGTGTGTGTGTGTGTGGGTGTGTGTGTGTCTGTGTGCGTGTGTGTGTGTGTGTGTGTGTGTGTGTGTGTGTGTGTGTGTGTGTGTGTGTATGTGTCTGTCTGTGTCTATGTCTAAGTCTGCGTGTCTGTCTGAGTCTGTGTCTGTGTGTATGTGTGTATGCCTGTGTATCTCTGACAAAAAAGAAAAGAAAAAGAAACTATAAGCAAGATTTCCTCGATTGTTTCTGGCGGGTTTTTATCAAATTTGAATCGAGGATATGGATCGTT
>CM060305.1:60058163-60218163 GCA_030674185.1 Monoplex corrugatus
TACATACATACACAAACGAGACAGTCTTGATGGAGGCAGACACAAGTAGATCACTCATAAGGAAGATTAGGAAAAGACAGGCAACATTTAAAGGCCATTTTATGAGGAAGGGGGATTTGGAGCACCTGGTCACAACGAGAAAGCTGGAGGGAAAGAGAGCACCGGGTAGACCCAGGGAGAAAATGCTGGACGGACTTGCAGAGTGGCTGGGGACGAGGAAGGTGGGGGAGATGCTAGGGGCAACGAGAGATAGAGACAGATGGAAGTCCATGATGGCGAACGCCATGCGGCAGGGCACCTGATGATGATGATTATACATACACATACATACATACATACATACACATACATACATACATACATACATACATACATACATACATACATAGCATAATAATTAGATAGATAGATGATAGATAGATAGATAGATAGATAGATAGATTAGATAGGATATGATTCGATAGAAGATAGAAGATAGATAGATAGATAGATATTAATGATGATGATAGATAGATAGATAGATAGATAGATAGACAGATAGACAGATGGGATAGACAGACAGACAGACAGACAGACAGACAGACAGACGCGTTTTTCTACTGGTGCATCATCGTTTGGTTTTGGTAGCCGTTCTCCTACAGAAGCAATCTTCTGTTAGTTGTGTAAGAGATGTCTCTGCAACTTTTGTGGAGTTCTGCTACCTTAGGCTTGAGTAGCCGCTCGAAATAACATGTGTGGGTTGTCGCTGTCTTTTGCTATCTATGTTCCTGCACTTCGTGGACTTCTGCTACCTTACGTTTGGGTAGCAAGCTCTACGTTATGTCCAGGCAGTAGGTAAGACCAGGAAACGAGGAGGAAACGATCATCATTTGTCATGCCAGCATAAACCCTTTCCCTATGAAGGACCATATTACAGACAGAATGCTCTAGGAGGATCACCTAGATTGTTCCCGAACCCCAACATGTTTTGTAGTTGTTGATTTTGAAGTTGCTGCTGTTGTTGCTGCTGCTGTTGTTGTTATTGTTGTTGTTGTTGTTATTGTTCTTATTGTTCTTATTGTTCTTATTGTTCTTCTTCTTCTCCTCCTCCTCCTCCTCCTCCTCCTCCTTCTTCTTCTTCTTCTTCTTCGAGCTTCTTCTTCTTTTTCTTCTTTTTTTGCCTTCGTCTTCTTCCTCCTGCTCCTCTTACTCCTCCTCTTCTTCTTCTTGTTTTTGTTCGCCTTGTTCTTGTTCTTATTCTTGTTGTTGTGGGATGTTTTTGCAGCGTTGTCTTATTCAAAGTTGTCTGCTTTGTTTTGTGTTTCAGACCAGGCGGTTCATTCTATCCAACGAAAGATCCACTTGATTTGTTTGTTTTTCCATCTTTCTGGAACCAGATACAAACACACTGAACGAAGCATCAGGGAAGTTTCAGTTTTCTCCTAAATTTTCTATTTGGTGTTTGTTTGTTTATTTGTAATCTTATGCTTGACAAAGGCCTGTTGGCCGAGAATTTGCACGGGTCTTGTCTCGTTGTATTAAATACGCGTTCTGATTCATTTTTTTCGTGTGTTTTTGTTGTTGTTGGTGTTGGTGGTGGTGGTGGGTTTTTGTTTGGTTGGTTGGTTGGTTTTTGTGGTTTTTTCTTTCTTTCTTTTTCTTTTTCTTTTTTTTTTCTTTTTTTTTTTTCCTGTTTGCTTGAACGCTGGCAGTACACTTGTTTTGGGTTTCAATCTTTTACGCTGGCAAGTAACACTTGTTTTGGGTTTCAATCTTTTACGCTGGCAGTTAACACTTGTTTTGGGTTTCAAATTTTTACGCTGGCAGTAATCACTTGTTTTGGGTTCAATCTTTTACGCTGGCAGTAACACTTGTTTTGGGTTTCAATCTTTTACGCTGGCAGTAACACTTGTTTTGGGTTTCAATCTTTTACGCTGGCAGTAACACTTGTTTTGGGTTTCAATCTTTTACGCTGGCAGTAACACTTGTTTTGGGTTTCAATCTTTCTGTTTGTTTTTAACCTTGGAAGGGAAGCAATACTACTTTCCCTCGTTTGGAATCTATAACAACGCACCCGCATTTACTCTACTTGTCTGTCACTAATTGTCTCCTCGGCCACAACAGATGTTGCCTGCAGATAATCAGTTGTAAAAGTGATGGAGACTAGTGATGTTTTCAAGCGACTGGTGAGTCCAAAATACAATGACATATGCACAAAACAAAGCGGCCAGAAGCCTTTCTGGTGCATATGGTGAGATGATTCTGATGTATTTACAGAGAAATATCAGACGATCATGTCTGGACAAAACTGGCCTGGTGTTGTCTGCTGTCATTTAGAAAACCTGCCGGCCATGGGTTTGATGACGTCAATTGAAAATATTCTAGAACAATCAATGTTTGCACGTGAGTTTCTGAAATAGATGTATGAACATGCATGAAATATATTAACGAAGATAATCTAAATATTTGTCTGTGCATAACTGCTACAGTGTGTACCACAAATCTTTTTGCACTGTTTTTTTTTTTTTTTCCTTATTCCCACACCAAACGCCTATTATGTTTTTTCCCCTTTCTTTAGTCATGTTATACAGGTAACTGAGTTAATTTCAAATCGCATGTACATGTCTGTATGTGTGTTTGTAGAACCCTGTGTGAATGTTTGTTTGTATAAAATATACCAGCGTGTGTAAATATATATTATGCCTACGTATGTATGTACATATGTCTGTATAATTACCTGCGATTTTTTTTTTTAGTTTGGTGTTGTTGTTGCGGCTGTTGTTTGTTTGTATGGTTTGGTTTGGTTTGATCAAGTTTTGGTTTTGTTTGGGTTTCTGTTTTTTTATGTTAGTTTGTTTTTTGCTCGTGTATTTTTATTTTGTGGGTGGTGGGTGGGTGTGTTTGGATTTTTTCTTTAAATATTTTAATATGATGGAAGGATTTCTTCCCTTTGCTTGTTTTGTGTGTGTGTGTGTTGTGTGTGTGTGTGTGTGTGTGTGTGTGTGTGTGGTGTGTGTGTGTGTGTGTGTGTGTGTGTGTGTGTGTGGTGGTGTTTCTGTGTGTGTGTGTATGCGTGTACATGTGTGTGGTGCATGTACGTGTGTGTGTGTGTGTGTGTGTGCGTGTGTGTGTGTGTGTGTGTGTGTGTGTGTGTGTGTGTGTGTGTGTGTGTGTGTTGTGCTGTATGGTGTGTCTCTCTGTATGTGTTTGCATGAGTGTGTCTGTGTCTGTTTGTGTCGTTTGTGTCGTGGTTGTGTTAATGTAATTTGTGCGTGGTTGGTAATGTATGGTTTGGGATGTTGGCTTGTGCATTTTTGTTTCTGTCTACGTAGTTTCGTTATTGTGACTGCTTAGATCATGTTAAAGATTAAGTACCCTACATGTTCATTGTTGTTATCACTATTATCAAAACAAGTTTGATAAAGCAAACTGCAACAAATTCCGTTGAATATAATCTTACTATAATATGACTCTACACAGACTCTGTTCAATACTGCTTTTGTATGGCAAAAAAAAAACCACTGTCACATAGTTCAGATTTTGAAATATGGATTTTGTTCAAGAGGGATGTCATTACACACTGACAATTCCATAATTAAACGCCCTACACAACTTGCTGAACATTATCTGGCAGACTCCTTGATCCTGCGCAAAATGCTATGCATTTAAAATATGAGAAGAAGGAGGGAAATGAAAACAGAACCTACAAAACAACTAGCTGACATCACCAGAATGATGTAAATGTTCAGATGGGGCAGCAAACAGACCAAGGGTTAATGTTTCATGCTGTAATTGAAGTCGAGACATCAGGTTTTTAGTCCATAGCTGAGATCCAATTTACAACAGAAAAAAAGAAGAAGAAGAAGAAGAAAAGAAGAAGGAAAAGAGAAGGAAGAGAAGGAGAAGAAAAGAGAAGAAGAAGAGAAGAAGAAGAAAGAAAAGAAAGAAAGAAAGAAAAAAGAAAGAAAGAAAAAAAAAAAAAAAAAGAAAAAGAAAGAAAGAAAAAAAGAAAGAAAGAAAAAAAGAAAAAAGAAAGAAAAGAAAGAAAAAAGAAAGAAAAAGAAAGAAGAAAGATATGTAAAATGTACGTCCTACCTACAGTATCTTTTTTTTAAATCTGGTATATCATAGTTTCATCACATAACTCGTATTGCTGCTTTCTTTGTCATTGGCGCCTTGTCTTGGCAGCAAATAAACGAAAAAAGAAATAAACAGGCTTTTTCGATGTCGTTGTAGCTGTCTGACTGATGTTTGTTACTGTTATTTTGAATTTGGTTTCGTCCCGTATCTGTGACCTCTCACTGACTCACAGATTTTGGGACAATTTTTCATGATGCTATGAAGATGCATGGCATGATAATCATGATACTATGGGGTTCCATTCTGGTTGAGATTGCGTAATTGGGTGTACTTACGCTTTTTTCATAATGTATCCTGGCATCAAACAGGCCCGAGAGGTACAGGTATCTGCAGTAATGATCATGACAATGAACTACTTTCTCCATACAGAGACCTGTCCGTGAAGTGGATGATACTCGACAACGTGATCCCATTATTCCCAATAAGCACATAGTACAATGAAATCTTGCTGGGAGCTGATTGAGGTTGAAAGTTCTCAGTGATTTGAAGAAGTGTGGCAGTATGGTTCAGACGTTCGCCTGCCCGTAACTAAACTCGAGGTTCCAGTGTTCGTTCCCCGTTGAGGTCTCGACTTTTCTCCTAAGTTTGACTGGAAAATCAAACTGACGCGTCTACTCTTTCCGAAGGGGACGAAAACCGAGTCGGACCCGTGTGCTTTCTGTCCTGTCCACGCTAAAGATCCCACGGCAGTTGAAAATCGTGAAGAGCAGGGCTTTCGCCCGGCTGCCCTGGTGTAAAACAATGGATAGATATGTTGATTTTACAGATCCCTCCTCTTGAAGGCCAGTTAGTCTTCTTGCCTATCTAAAGTCTTGGTAAAAAAACTTGGGTGGTGCTGCACTGCGTTGACGCGATCTCAAAGGTAAGAGCAGACGAATTTTACATGGTAAATCCACTGTGACAAAAGAAATGAATATGAATATGGATATGGATATGAGTATGAAATAACTATGGATATGAATATGAATACGAATATATGAATATGAATATGGATATGAATATGAATATGAATATGAATATGAATATGAATATGGATATGAATATGAATACGAATACGAATACGAATACGAATATGAATATGAATATGATATCGAACTCACCTTTCAATCACTAGTCCATGGCGCTAACCATTGCACCATGGCAACTGGTTGTTGTGAATATTCTAGTCCTTCCGAAAGACAAAAAACGAGTCGGACTCGTGTGCCTTCTGGTTGCGCATGCTAGAGATCCCACGGCAGTTGAAAATTGTGAAGACCAGGACATTGCCCGGCTGTCTTGGTTAAAAAAAACAAAAAACATTGAAGAGACAGGTTGATTTCCCAAGTCACACTCTTTGAAGACCAATTAACCTTGTCTTTCTGAAGTCTTCGTAAAAAAAGTGAATATGAAAATGAATTTGTTTGAGGGAGAGGGGATGGGCACCGCCCTCGTTGTGCTGGCCCCGGGAAAAGTTGAGGTCTCTGCCACCTCACTCCCCTACGACCCCAGAGTTATGGCACTATCTAGGTAAGACTTCAGGACCTGGCCAGCTCGTGAGTTTATGTGCAGGCTTAAGGCTTGTGTTGTGATCATTCTGGATCTTCTCCATCACATGGCACCTGTGACGTTAGTGCATATGGAATTCATTCCGAGCGCGGAGATGTCATCTTGAGAAATTGAAACTGAAGCGGAAGAATGAATATTTGTATAACGTTGTTATTCTAAATTCTCATGACTTTTTTCTTGTTCTTCAATTTTCAAGTTTCAAACACAAGAATTTTCATTGAAAAGGTGAATAAAAATAAATATGTGCATAGACAACAAAACTCTTTGCCAGTTTTCCTTCAAAATGCCAATCAGATGCCTCGCTTTACCCATAAAAGAATACATTCATTATACACTGCATTATTCAAACCCGTTTGCAAGCGATTCAATACGGTGAAAGTCTCTTTCCACGAACCAGTCTTACTCCCATTGTGTCTTGCAAAACAACTCTTTCTTCTTCTGCTTCTTCTTCTTCTTTTTCTTCTTCTTCTTCTTCTTCTTATTATTATTATTATTCGTATTCTTCTCCTCCTTGTTGTTGTTGCTGTTGTTGTTGTTATTACTGTTGTTGTTGATGTTGTCCTTTCTTCTTCTTCTTCTTCTTCGTCGTCGTCGTCGTCTTCTTCTTCTTCTTCTTCTCTTCTTCTTCTTTATCTTCTTCTTTTTCTCTTCTTCGTATTCTTCTATTCTTCTTTTTCTTCTTCGTTCTTCTTCTTTCTTTTTCTTCTTCTCCTCTCCTCCTCCTCCTCGTCTTCCTCCTCTTCTTGTTCAAATTCGTCTTAGTAATCTTCGTATTATTCTTCGTATTCTCCTTTGTATTCTTTTTCGTATTCTTTTTTAATTCTTCTATGTTTCTTCTTCTTCTTTTGTTTCTAATCTCTGTCTTTTTCTTTCGTCGTTACTGTCCTTTTATTCCACAGGACGGGTCCTAGGCATCAGCTTCTATAAAAGATAACGGGTTGTTAAAGAACAATTGCCTTCTCTGGCATTTCCAGAAACCGATCAGCCTGCAAAATCACAGATATTATATATTATTTTACATTTTTTTCTGTTTCTTTTCCTCACAAATACTTTAAGCAGATTGGAATGGGTGGGGTGAAAAAAGAGATTTTATTGCTAGGGATCCGCGAGCGCACTGCAATCCATATTTAATAAGCAGAATGCATATCCAGGCATGAGTTGTTAGGTTGAGAATCTGTGCTTTTGACACAGAGAGAGAGGGAGAAAGACAGAGAGAGAGAGAGAGTAAGAGACAGACAGACAAACAGACAGACAGAGGAGGAGGAGAGAGACAGAGATAGAGACAGAGACAGACAGACAGATATACGGAAAAAGACAAAGAGACAGAGACAGAGAGACAGAGACGGGGAGAAAGAGAAAGAGATGGGGTAATGAAAGAGGCAGACAGACAGACAGAAAAGGGCAGGTACAGAAAGATAGAAGGAGGAAGACAGAAAGAGAGGAGGGGGGGGGGGGCATGATTGTTATGTTGGGAGTTTCTTTGTAAGGGATTCATCGCTCTCGGTTAATTGCATATCCGCTCCACCTAAATCTGCCAGCAGTTATCTGGCAAACGCCTTGAGCCTGCACAAAACCCTACTTGCTGGCAATGTTTTGAAATGGGTAAAGAAAGGGGGAAGATCAGGGAGTTCAGGCCCTAAGAAAAAACTCTAAACTGACATTCCCAGTATGACTGCAACACTACGGTGGGCGGCTGAGGGGCCAGTTTGTACATTTTGAACTGGAATTGAACTCGAAACATCACAGCTTGAGTCCATGGTTCTACCAAAAGAACCAGCCAGCCCGCATCGCCATGTACACGACGGAAGAAGAAGAAGAAAAGAATTGCGAAGAAGAAGAAGAAGAAGAAGAATTGCGAAGAATTGCGAAGAAGAGAAGAGAAGAAGAAGAAGAACAAGAACAAGAACAAGAACAAGAACAAGAACAAGAACAAGAACAAGAAATAGAAGAAGAAGAGAAGAAGAAGATAAAGAAAAAAAAAAAAAAAGAAGAAGAAGACAATAAATAGGAAGAAGAACAAGAACAAGAACAAGACCAAGAACAAAGAAAAGAACAAGAACAAGAAGAACAAGAACAAGAAGAACAAGAAGAAGCAAAAGAACAAGAACAAGAAGAACTAGAAGAACAAGATAAAGAACAAGAACAAGAAGAACAACAAGAAGAAGAACAAGATCACGATGAAGATGAAGAAAAAGAGGAGGAGGAGGAGAAGGAGGAAGGAAGAGGAGAAGAAGAAGAAAAGAACATGAACAAGAACAAGAAGAACAAGAAGAACAAGAAAAACAAGAAGAAGAAGACAATAAATAGGAAGAAGAAGAACAACAAGGACAAGAACAAGAACAAGAAGACAATAAATAGGAAGAAGAACAAGAAGAAGAAGAACAAGAAGAACAAGAAGAACAAGAACAAGAACCAGAAGATGAACAAGAAGAAGAAGAACAAGAAGAAGAAGAAAAAAAGAAGAACAAGAAGAACAAGAACAAGAACCAGAAGATGAACAAGAAGAAGAAGAACAAGAAGAAAGAAGAAGAAGAAGAACAAGAAGAACAAGAAGAACAAGAAGAAGAAGAAGAAGAACAAGAAGAACAAGAAGAAGAAGACAAGAAGAAGAAGAAGAAGAAAAAAAGAACAAGATGAACAAGAACAAGAAGAAGAAGAACAAGAAGAACAAGAAGAAGACAGAAGAGAACAAGAAGAACAGAAGAGAAAAAAAGAACAAGAAGACAAGACAAGAACAGAAGAGAACAAGAAGAAGAAGAACAAGAAAAAGAGAACAAGAACAAGAACCAGAAGATGAACAAGAAGAAGAAGAACAAGAAGAAAAAGAAGAACAAGAAAGAACAAGAAGAACAGAACAAGAAGAAGAAGACAAAAAAGAAGAAGAAGAACAAAAGGACAAGAAAGAACAAGAGACAAAAAAGAGAAGAAGACAAGAGAAGAAGAAAAGAAGAACAAGAAGGAACAAGAACAAGAACAGAAGAGAATAACAAGGAAGAAGAACAAGAAGAAGAAGAAAAAGAAGAACAAGAAGAACAAGAACAAGAACCAGAAGATGAACAAGAAGAAGAAGAACAAGAAGGAAAAAGAAGAACAAGAAGAACAAGAACAAGAACCAAGAACAGAAGATGAAGACAAGAAGAAGAAGAAGAAGAAGAACATGATGAAGATGAAGAAGTGAAGAGGAAAGGATGAGGGAGGAGCTGAGAAGGAGAAGAAGGAGGAGGGAGGAGGAGGAGAAGAGAAGAAGGAGAAGAGAGAAGAGATGATGAGATGATGATGATGATGATGATGATGATGATGATGTGATGATGATGTATTGATGTTGAAGGAGAAGAAACAGAAACAGAAGATGAAGAAGGAGAAGAAGAAGAAGAAGAACTGGAAGATGAAGGAACTTGGATAGGGACAATTACAGTTGCAAAACGTCTTCACAATCGATTGGAAAATCGCTCTTATAATTTCTTGACAGTTTGCTTAAAATACCGGCCCAAGAAGGCGCACGCGCGCACACACAGACACAGATACATACACACAGAGACAGACAGACAGACAGACAGACATACAAACACATACACATACACACACACACACACACAGATACATACACACACACATACACACTCACAAACAAAGGTACACGCACGCAGGCGATTCACATTACCACACACACACACACACACACACACACACACACACACACACACACACACACACCAACACAGAGAAGAGACAGAGACAGAGAGACAAACACACACAGATACACACATACACACACAAACACACACACAAACACACATACACACATACACACACATTGCGCGCGCGCACGCACACACACACACACACACACACACACACACACGTACACACACACACACACACACACACACACACACACAACACACACACACACCACACCGGGACACCGTCACAATCATGGCAAAATGCGGCTTAAACATGCAGAAGGTAAACGAATGATGGTAATGATGATAATGCTTCTTTACTTTCTCCCTTAGACATTTTCAGCTAAAAGCCAGAATTTCAAACATACCGTTGTTGCATCAGTGCTTGCGGGATGCTGTAATGTTTCCATATTGCAGATACTGACATGACTTGCATATTTGATAGTCTGCGATGCCTGTACACGCAAAAGGGCTCTGGGCACTGGCAGGTCTACACACCCCTGGGAGGTCGGTAAAATCTCCACCATTTCTCCACAGAGGTGTCCAGGGGTACTGAAACCAAGACCTTCCGGTTAAAAGTCCGACGCTTACTCACTTGACTACCGCGCTCGAAGAGAACGAAAAGGAAAGAAAGAAGAATAACAAAAGGAAGACGGGGGGGGGGGGGGAATGGAGCGTGGATAAAGTGTGGTCCTTGCTGGAAGGTGGAAGGCAGGAGGCGTTTGATTCGATTCCAGTCCTCTGATTGCAGCCTGCTAGTTATTCACGTGAATCGTCTTCTGTCTGGAATTGAATTAGTCTTTGCAGACCAGACAACGTGGTGAAGTAATTATCACAACGGGTTACTAACTGGGATGTTGAGGGTTTGAATCCCCCTCAAGTCAAAAGAATCATTGTGGGCTTTATATTTTTACCCCGACGTCTACCCAGAGCTGAGTGTGCTGTGAGCTCATTGGGAAGCCTGTGGGAACACGCCGTCGAGTTTCATCCTTTTTACCGGTGCGTCATTGAGGATGTTGCATTAAATCAGCAGGCAGCGGAATCTATGTAAATATGATCGAAAATGTTATTCCAGAAGAAAAGAAAGTTTTTAAGAAACAACCAGTCGCCGTGGTGTATTAGTTAGCGCAACGGACTTCTGATGGTTGTGAGTTCGAATCCCCTTCAGTCCCTTCATTGTGGGATTTTTTGGGCTCCAGCCGGCTCCCATCCAGAGCTGAGCGTGCTAAGGGTTCACTGGGAAGCCAGGACCACACAGTCCAGTCTCATCCACTTCACGGATGCATCATTGAGGGTGTTGCTCAAATCGTCTGGTATACACCGCAGGTGTCTCTATCTCTGGGGCCTGGTTGGCGGCAGGATATATCATGTCAGTAAGCATAAAGTACAGCCCTGCGACGTAGTCTCAATCCCAGATGGAACTCCATAGCGTCATGGTTATCATCCTCATCGTCGTCATCATCATCGCATTGTAAAAACTGTGTTAACTTGGGAGAAAAATGAACACAATGTCTTCTTCCAATGTGCGATATTCCTAAAAAAAAATCTTGAGAATCACTCAAAGGTGGGACCGAGAGCAACAATGTTTACCGCTATCCAGACAATAACCTCCCGATCTCTGACGCCGCGTACTAAACGGTAGCCATTTTGCTAAGCAAAGAAAAAAAAAAAAAAAAAAGGGGGGGGGGGTGGGGGCTAGTCCATGCGCTTCATGACCCATTCGGACCCAATCATCAGTTACCTTGTTCACAAGCCGAATGTCAAGGTGGGGAAATGACAAACCCCGAGACATAGCTACACAAAGCGCACCAGACAGGTCCAACTCAGCCACAGGACCTAGACAAATACAGAAACCCTTCTTTGCCTTACTCTGGCCTCTCATCTCTCTACTGGCAGCCTGCTCAGCCACCAGCTCATCTCCCGTCACTATAGTCGAAACGATACAGAATTCATAGCTCCAACGTTCCTTATCAAAAGATCAAGGGGTGTTTGATAACTGCAAAATCTGTCAGACATAATCGAAGCATTGCCTCACGATCAATGACAAATTCCTGTAATACCAATGATACGTACATTCTTGGAACGTGCAGAGAGCAAATTAATATGACAGGGGATAAAAGCCTGTGAGGGACTCTTAACCCAAGCCTGTTCCATAAAAAGGCCCTTTACTTCCTTTTGTATGACGTGTCAACTGTATAGTATTCTTGTCTTGTAAAGGTGTCTATATGTTGTTGTTAGTGGGAAGGTGTGGTGTGTGTATGTGCGTGTGTATGTGTTTGTACCCAGCTGAGAACCCATACGACTAAACCAGAAGGTAGTTTTGTCCATGTCTGTGTTAGTGAGGAACAATATTCAAGTCCTAATATGAGTACAGTACATTTCTATTGTAAATCATGTCTTGCGCCTGTCTTGCCTTGTTATATAAAATACGCGTTCTCATTGTATTTTCGTGTTTTTTTGGTTCCTTATATCACGTCTGTTGAACGAAGACTGAGTATGAACAGTGATGTAAATAACCATGCCGTGACAACTGATTTTTCGTCACAATTTTCGTTTGTTCAAAATGCAAATTGGAGTTACGCAACGCAGGTTAACTCTTTCACCCTGTTACACTATGCTTCAGCTTTCTGTTCCTACATTTAAGAAGCTGTTGCTAAATGATGACTTAACCCTTTCACTCCCTCGTGCTATCCAACAGCTGGTGCTACACGATGTCTTTAACACTTTCCTGATGGAAGCTGACGGATAGGGTGAGGATGGATAGGTTCAAGGAGTGGATGGGTTACTCCATCATACAGCGACATTTCTGGCAGTGTCCTCAAAATTGTTCTCTCACTTCTCGCCTTCCTTTCCGCTGATTCCACAATGGCACACTGAGCCTGAGGTTAGTTCTGTGCAAACTGCGCAAATTGCCCTCCCCCTCCCCTCCACACACACATACACACACACACAAATACACGGATACACACACATGCACACACTATCACACACACACACACACACACACACACACGCACACACACACACACACACACACACACTCACTCACTCACTCACTCACTTCATTCTCTCACAGAGCCACTCAAAAGATGCACAGCGGATAAAAGTCAGGGTTTTATCGAGTTTTTTAGGCGTTAGCATGCAAGTTACTCACTACTCTTTCCTACAATGAGGCCTGCTTGGCGCAAAGATAGAACACTCGCCATCCAATCTGCATCGAGCATGCGTGAATGTGTGTGGGTGCAAATGAACGCCCTGGTGGAACTTCAAACGAGCGTACGCCCTATGGTCTACCCAGCTGTGAATGGGTTACCTGACTTTCTTCAATGTTGCGGAAAGGTCAAGCAGACAAAAGAGAAGATGTGGAAACCCTCCCTCATAATACCGGCCGGGAGCAAAGTTGAGGTCTCTACCACCTCACTCCTCTACGACCTGAGGCTTAAGGGACAACCTCCTGCTGTTCAATACTCTGAAAAGTGTGCGGTCTACTAACAGCGCAGACGTATTACCAGGTTTATTGATAGACTTTTCGTGAAAGGCGTTTGTGTGTTCACAGATGACACCGAGTAGAGAACAGTGTTTCTTATAATAATAATAATAATATATTTTATTTATATAGCGCAAAATCTTGATAAAATCAAATCTAAGCGCTGAGCGTATACATGCATACATACCTACATACATATGAGCGTATACATGCATACATACATGCATACATACTTACATACCTAAATCTAAGCTGAGCGTATACATGCATACATACATTACATAACATAAATCTACAGCGTATACATACATACATACATACATACATACATACATACATACATACATACATACATACATACATACATACATACATACATACATACATACGTACGCACATGCATACATACATACGTACGCACATGTGTGTCCATTTCTGGAACACGCGAGAGAGAACTTAAATCATATTTTGTTTTCCAACAGTGTAGATATTAACATGTAGGCCAGCTTACATATCTGCCGTTGCTAATCTTTTTGCGTTAAAACAAAAGAAAATAAACTCTCTCTCTCTCTCTCTCTCTCCCCTCTCTCTCTCTCTCTCTCTCTCTCTCTCTCTCTCCCTCTCTCTGTCTCTCTCTCTGTCTCTCTCTGTCTCTCTCTTCTCTCTCTCTTCTCTTTGTCTCTCTCTTTCTCTCTCTCTCTTTCCTCTGTCTCTCTCTGTCTCTGTCTCTCTTTCTCTCTTCTTTCTCTCTCTCTTTCTTTCTTTCTCTCTCTCTTTTCTCTCTCTTTCTCTCTCTGTTTCTCTCTCTCTCTCTCTGTCTTCTCTCTCTCTCTCTGCTCTCTCTGTCTCTCTCTCTCTCTCTCTCTCTCTCTCTCTCTGTCTTCATTGTCACCTTTCCGCTGATGTTCATTTGCCCCTGATATGAGCCTAGAAACTGAAAACGAGGCTCCCTGGCAAGTCTGACACGATCTCCGTGTGTGTATATGTGTGGTTCTTAGTGTGTGTGTGTGTGTGTGTGTGTGTGTGTGTGTGTGTGTGTGTGTGTGTGTGTGTGTGTGTGTGTGTGTGTGTGTGTGTGTGTGTGTGTGTGTGTGTGTGTGTGTGACCAAGGACTTTGGCATAAATGAAGAAATGTGCAGTTGTCAAGGTGCCTTTCTTACACAGGGAAAGAGACTTGTTATGTCTTTTCTTTCTAATGTAATAAGCGCTAGTCATAAAGTGAGGATCGTGGATCCAAACTTATTTTGTTGTCGTTGTTGTTGCTGCTTTGCTTTTTTGTTTGTTTGTTTGTTTGTTTGTTTGTTCGTTTGTTTATTTGTTTGTTTGTTTGTTTGTTTAAGAGAGTGTTCGTGGTGCTTGATTCCACAGACTGTGGGTGCACATGTGTGTATAGTTTTTGGAATGACGCAAAATTGTTTCATAACGTGTGTGTGGTCTGTGTGTGTGTTTGTGCGGGCGCGTGCGTGTGTATCCGTTCATGTATGGGTGTATGCACACGTGTGCATGTGCGCGTGTGTGTATATCGTGTGTGTGTGTGTGCATACGTGCGAGCGTGCGCGTGTGTGTGTGTGTGCGTGTATCATTCACTCACAGCACACACATACACGTACAACTCACAACACACACACTCATTCACTCACAACACAACACACACACACACACACACACACACACACACACACACACACACACACACACAACCGGAGACAAATGAAAACAACCAGTTTATTAGTATAAGTTTGCCTGACCAATGTCCTGTACAATCATATTACAAAAATCACTCCCAATCATTACGAATCGACACATAACCTCATCTGTTCACCAACATGATTAAATTGGAGTCTACATGTCTCCTCTATTGGAGGTATCGATTACTGAGTTGAACGAAGTAGTTTTTTTAAACTGCCATGGGGTTTTCCATAAGTTCATTAAATCTGCCAGTCCAGTGGGACCTAATGCTAGTGGCATTGAGTAATGAATCGTTTTGAAGTGTGAAGTTTGGAGTTTGTCATAGTATCATTAAGGCAGATTTTGAATGGAGCACGTGTAAATCGTCCGAGCTCCTTTTTGAACAAGCTACAAATTCAAAACAAAAAAACAAAAAGAGAGAGAGAGAGAGAGAGAGAGAGAGAGAGAGAGAGAGAGAGAGAGAGAGAGAGGAGAGAGAGAGAGGATTTAAGTTAGATTCATATCACTGCTATTTATGCACGGCAATTTTTCTGCGACACGCGACCTGTTCCTACACTGTTCTCTTCCCGTTAACACGTACATTTCAACGGTTCATCAGCTAAGGGCAGTAAC
Organism: Monoplex corrugatus; assembly: GCA_030674185.1. Taxonomy (NCBI): domain Eukaryota; kingdom Metazoa; phylum Mollusca; class Gastropoda; order Littorinimorpha; family Ranellidae; genus Monoplex; species Monoplex corrugatus. Next base: position 60,073,299 of record CM060305.1, read on the forward strand.
TGTTTTACACCATTCCAGAGCACAGCGTATCTTTGTTTGCTTCCCCTGAAACAAGTCATATGCGCTTTTAATTGATAAATACCGCTTATTATCTGTAATAATTATAAGGCTTTTGCTTTCATTAAAAAAAGAAAAATCCTTGTTCTGTCTCTCTTTTTCAATAATTTTTGTGTTAGTTAAAACGTTTCATAATATTACTGTTCTAATTTTTAGTTTATTATTTATCATTATTATTGTTTTTTGCAATGCAAACTTTCATGATAACTATATCTTGCCATCAACCAGGTCTGAAAGATACAGCCCCTGCATTACTGGCCAATAACTTTGTGCAACGTCCTAAAAGACTCTCCATGATTGAGGACAGGATGTAAAAAAGCACTGGTCTGCATATGCCAGTTCTCTCACTAACACAAATTTCTTTTCTTGTTCACTACAAAACTAATTCCTGTATTACTTCTTTTAATTGAAAAAAAATTTTAAAGAAGGAAGCAGAGGGGGGAGGGGGGCAGGGATAAAGAAAAAGAAGATATGATGAAAAAAAACTGACTGTTCATAAAATGATGACAGTGATGATGATTTATGATGGTGATGATGATAATGATGACAGATAGATTAAAAAAAACAATGGAAGAAAAACTGGCCTACCGCTGGGTTTTATCAGCAGGACACTCTAATCAAATGAGGCAATGGGCCTGAGAGACTTTTCAAGTATATAACAGAAATTCTCATTAAACCAGAAAAAAATCTTGAATAAGAATGCGTGTTTAATATACCAAACCAAGACAGGCACAAATTTTTGGCCTTTGTCAAGCTTACATAAAGACAGCAAAAAATAAATGCACAACACAAACACACACACACACGCACACACTCACTCACACACACACACACACACACACACCACACACACACACACACACACACACACACACACACACACACGTCACAAACAAGCAACAAAATATCACACACTCTGTTTTAAATGAGCCAAATATTGCATTTATTCCAAAATACATATTTCTTTATCAAGATTATCTGCATAAGTCTTCACTGTTATTACTGAAACATCATATCAATTCAAACCAATTTAATATCACTTCACTGTCACCTTGAATAACAGCTCATTAACAGGATTAAGTCAATACAGGCAAAACGTATTTACACATCTGTATACAATGTTAACCACAAGCAGAAATATTACAATAATTACAATAATAATAAACATTCTTGTATAGCATTATCCTCCAAACACATCTGGACTAACCTCCAAACACATCTAGACTAACCTCCAAACACATCTGGACTAACTGCACATTGCTTATTTTACAACACAATGCGCAATAAATTTATACAAAAACACTCGTATATCAGACACATGCACGCACACCAAAATATACACATCAATAAAACACGCACAGGTAAGACACATACACCATCAATAAACATGCAATATATAAAAAACACTCGTTTATCAAACATACACACACACCCCAAATGTATATACATCAATATACATGCACAGATAAGACAACATACACCATCAATACACTTGAACAGATGGACACATACTAACAATGTCTAACCATACAAATACATACAAAAATTTATTATCATAAATGTCTACACACTTGAATGATTACACTGTATCACATGATCAGCAGCCAAAAGTGGAAGGGCACATTGGTGGATAAGCCATTGGTGGAAAAGCAACTACAATATCAACAGTGGAAAGCTCAGTGTCTGGAGTTTACTCAAGAGGAGTTCATCATGATTGGACAAATTCCATACGCACTCCACCCAATTCTGCTGGCAGTTATGTGTCAGACCCTTGAGCCTGCACAAAATCCTACGCACTGGCAAGGTCATGACATGGGAAGGGATACAGGACAAGAAGGGGCCTAAGAAACAGTAAGCTGACATCACCACAATGACTAAAGCGTCACGACCAGTTGGAGCAGCAAACAGGCCAGTTGGTTTTTTCTTTTCTTTTAACAATGCAGTCATGATGAAGTCGATGAGGATGATAACCATGATGCTATGGAGTTCTATCTAGGATTGAGACTGCGTGACAAGGCTGTACTCTACGCTTACTATCATGATATATCCTGGCCTGAGAGATACAGACACCTGCGGTGCTGATCAGATGGTTTCAGCAACACTCTCAATCTGATGATTTGAGCAACACTCTCAATGACGCATTCGTGAAGTGGATGAGACTCGACTGTGGTCCCAGTCTTCCCAATAAGACCATAGCACGCCCAGCTCTGGGTAGGAGCCGGTTAGAGCCGAAAAATCCCACAATGATTTTTAAAGGGGCTGATGGGGATTCCAACACATAACCTTCCAGTCAGTAGTCCATTGCCTCAAGATCTCAAGTCCATGGCTCGTAGCAAAAGAGCCAGCCAGCCTGCATGAAGGCCTGGACAAACAGGTAAGTCAACTGTGACCCAAAGAACAAAAGGGTGGGCAGGTCCCTCAGAACAGCTGCAAATGTGTTCCAAATAGACAGCATGATGTAAACAGAAAGCGGGCTCACTGGCTGATTTCATTATCACCATAATCATGTGCCCTGCTGCATGGTGTTGGTGATCATGGCCTTCCATTCGAATCTATCTTTAGTCACTGCATGTACATCTCCCACTCTTTCTGTCTTCACTTACTCCGCAAATCGGTACAATATTTTTTCCACTGGCCTACTTGATGCTCTTCTCCCCTAAAGTTTTCCTTCTGTCGCTGCGTGCTCAAATTTCTCTTGCCTCATAAAATGTCCTATAAATGTTGCTTGTCTTACCTTCCCCCCCCCCCCCCCCCCACTCACCTATCTTCTTCATAAATGTTCTTTTTGTGTTTGCCTCTTTTAAGACTATCTTGTTTGTTTTCTTTGCTGTCCATGGAATACTTAACACTCTTCTTAGAAATCACATTGCAGCTGCCTCAATCTTGTTCTGACTTAGCGAGTTGACTGTTTTTTCCTTATCTTCTTCATTAATGTTCTTTTGTGTTTGCCTTTTTTAAGACAGTCTTGTTTGTTTTCTTTGCTGTCCATGGAATACTTAACATTCTTCCTAGAAACCACATTGCAGCTGCCTCAATCTTGTTTTGACTTAGCGAGTTGACTGTCCACGTTTTGCATCCGTAACTGGCTGATTTAAGATTGTTTTGGCATCTTCACAAGCTTTTGTTTAGAGGATCACAGGGTGCATGATGTTTGATGTGTGCAGAGTCAGTCTCAAAGGTATGGTGGTAAAGATCCATCAAAACTACAATATGCCAGGCTTGCAATTCTTTACTGGCAGCAAGATTTGACTGGTGGTCAATGCAGTTTTTTGAGTGAAGATGTTACACAATCACACCTTCTGCTCTTCATGAATAAACATGCCACATTATTCAATATGAAAATATTCACTATAACACTATTTCAGTTTTCTTAAGGTAATGTCTTCACACTTGGAACATTCCCATATGTAGCAACACCATAAATCCCATATGATGAAAAAGGAAAATGTCATTGCCAGCATGATGCAAAATGGTTACCTTTGGTTTAGAAGTCCAGGTCAATATCTACTGTACTGCTTCGACATGCAATGATCATCATGTGTAATACTTGTACTGCTTTGGCATTCAATGATCATCATGTGTAATACTTGTATCACATATAAAAACATACACATGATATTACTGCATACATCGATGACAAGAACAATAATGCCACACTAAAAATCTTCATTATTATTATACAACAATAATACAGACATTTACTGATGACTGTTATCATTAGGTTGTAAATTTTCATGAATATCTGTGCTATGATTATAAAGATAGGCTGGCTGGGTCTTTTGATAGAGCTTGCAGACCCTGACATCCTGAATTCAATCCCATCCTATAACATAAAAAGTGGTCAGTTTGCTGCCTGTCTAAACGTTTAATCATTCTGGTGGTGCCAGCTTAGCGCTTGATAGATCTCTTCCTACCCCTCCAATTTCAAGACCTTATCAGATCACAGAGTTCTGTGCAACTTCAAACAGTTATTCATATAACTGCTGGTAATTGGGTGGAGCACATATGGAACTGCTCAAGTGTGATGAATCCTTCTTGAACAAGTTCCAAACTTGTACAGATGGAAGTAACAAATCTAAGAAAGCTGAAAACAAACAGCTACTACAAAAGGAGTGAGAGAAACCAGGGGCCAGAGTAGTTATAACACACAAGTGATCCTTTCAGTATTTTCCCTGCAGAAAAAAAAAGGCCAAGAGTTAGGCAGCAAAGCACAAAGCCATAAATGGTATGTTCAATTCTAAGCACATCAAAATGTGTCCACTCACCCAATCTCAAACATAAACCAAACATAGACAGCAACTAACAATTGCAACGGCAATAACACTGTTTAGTAATCACAGAAAAAGGATGGTACTCACAACAAACAAACAACCACACTTTTCCACCAATGATTAACAAAATGGAGCCGATGTGTCTAATTTTGTTTAAATATTCTTCAAAATAAATGTATGAATATTTAATTGAATATCTTATGTCAAATTTCCTTGTGTTATGTGTACAATATGATGCAGATTAATGAATACTCTACAGCACATAAGAACACCTTCCACCATGAACCCAGTAGCTTTTCACCCCATAGTTATTTTCAGTTTATGCAGAATCTGAATGGAGTTTTGTATGCTCTTTCTAGCAGCAAAGCCTGTTTTACAATCAGATATTTACTTTCTGAGATAAGGGCTTGTAAAGTTGTACCTCTGATTCTCTATTTTGAAAAAAAAAAAGGAGAAACGAATTTTACAGCTTTAGCAATAACCTTACCTTATCAGCCAGATCCAGCCTTCATAAAATTTTACATGCTTGTCTATCATATAATCATGCGCGGTTTTACAGGTCCATTGCTGAAACTCAAAGACTACTTGGTTGTTGAAAACAGGAATTTTCCAAGTTGCCCACCTCAAAAATCATCCCTAAGCTGTTCGATAGGTGTTTTCAAACAACATCATACCAAGGAAAGCATAACAATATTGGGAATTTATCAGCATGTGCAGTAAAAGTTCAGGGTACAGTTCAGCTGAAGTCATCCCCAGACCTCATGAAATTCACACCTGGGCATCCTCACAAGCCTTTCCACACTCAAGGAATATTCAGGAAGTCTTCGACGTGGCCTACTGGCGCTCTCCTTGCACCTTGACTCCATTCTACTTACAGGATGTGTCTCCCGAGATAGCCTCTGCTATCATTATACAACAAATGGTCTCAAACTCTGAAACTTCCCCCTCAAGACACTGAACCATGAGCCATATATCCTTGCAGTGCCTTCTGCACTCATGAGTCAGAGTAAAGAATGTGTATTCAATAGAACAATTTTTTCCCTTAAAATTATGTTTAATAAACATGTTCATCACAACTCATGCTTTAGTCCCATCTGGCCTCTTCATGCTGTGACTTTTTGGCTCTTTCATGAAAATTCAATAATGGAGCCTTGACCTTCCTACCTTCTATTTCAGCTGTTTGCAGTGGAAGGTTACAATTACTCTTGAAGTCAAAAATCATCAATAATCACAGAACATTTGACAGAATTAATGCATGTCATTGAAAAGTGCAGAAAATAGTGAATTAAAACATGACACACAATTTGCCATTACAATACTAATAAATGTGGTGGATGGCCCTCAATAATGAGGAACACCACAGACGACAGTCCAAAAGGGCTGCTGTAGGTTCCCCCATGAATGATTATGGTGAAAAAAAGAACCTGTTGCACATCAACAAAATCATTCCCTTGGCCAAGCAGCAGGACTCCCTGTGTTACAAAACTCCATCACGGAACAATAAATGTAGTTTCTTTTTTTAAAACCAGTATTGACAGTTTAATATGTATGACCATATAAAACACACAACACACACACACACACACACACACACACACACACACACACACACACACACACACACACACACACACACACACACCTCAGTGATAACAACAGTAATAATGATTCTTGCATATTGCTAGTTTCCAAAGTTATTTAAATTCATGCCCACATCACATTTTCAAGAGAAAATGAACAATACATACAGAAGCATTAACACATCACACACACACACACACCACACACACACACACACACACACACACACACACACACACACACACACACACACACACACACCACACACACACACACACCACATACACACACACACATCAGAATAAACACACTAAGCACAGATACCCAAATGAATACATACTAACAAGAGTCTAACCACACATACACATAGATATATAGTCTAACCATACATACACATACATATAGTCATAAACATATATACATCTTCAAATGCAAATACAATCACACAAGATCAGTACTTAGAAAAGACAGAACATATTGGTGAAGAAGCATTTATCATTTTAATACTAAATGTGTGGATGAACTCTTTTGTTGAACAGGTTAATCAATAATCTTCTTGAGGGCAGCAAAGACAAGGTCATCACAGTCCAGGCTGAAACCTGAACATCTCCATGAAACACACAATCAGGCTCTTATGTGCACTGGTATATTCCAGCTTCCTGTATGCATGTCAGGCATGGACCTTCTCAGCAATGATATGTTACCGCAAGATACTAAGTACTAAACATGATATACCTGTTCATATCACCAATGAACAAGTACGCCAAACCATCAAGCAGCAAATTGGACCATATGAAGACATATTGAATTCAGTGTGAAAAAGGAAACTGCGTTGGTATGGCAATGAAACAAGATCCAATGACCACACTGAATCAATCAATATTTTAGAAAACTGTTGATGGAAGGAGAAAGTGGAAGGGTGGGGCGGTGACAGAAAATAACTTTGGACTGACAACATTACGGAATGGACAGAGAAAACATCTGCAGAAACCCAGGCTGTGGCACACAATCGACAAAGCTGGAGGAATCAGGTGAACAGTTCTATACAGCACACCCCAATGATATTCAGAGTTAAAGGTGAAGAAGAAGAAATGTGTATGCGGTGCCAAGTGGTAGTCAGCACTGTCACAATGGAGTGTTGAGCCTTAATATCATGGGAACAAGGTCTGTAGATCTGAAGAATACTACCTGCTGTTTGTGTGGTTTGCACACCTGCTTTCTGCCTACCTGCAGACTAATAAGTTCAGATACACACTATGATGACGTTCTCTTGACTCTTTCCCCTGAAGAACACAAGGAAATATAATGTAGGTCTCAGTGATGACCTTGTTCATATGTAACAGTCAAGGGCAGAATCCAGGGGATGCACACCTGACTGCAAAACCTCTGTCTTCAAGATATTCAACATATATAACCCCTGCAACAAAAACAATAAACAAATGTAAAAAATGAATGGGGGTTTCACTCCACACCCAATTAAACGGGGGTTTCAATCGACACCCATCTAGATGGGGGTTTCAATCCACACCCAATTAAATGGGATTTCAATCCATACCAAACTGGATGGGGGTTTCAATCCATGCCCAACTGGATGAGGGTTTCAATCCACACCTGACTGGATGGGGGTTTCAATCCACACCCATCTGGATGTGGGTTTCAATCCACACCCAGTTAGATGGAGGTTTCAATCCACACCCAGTTAGATGGGGGTTTCAATCCACACTCAGTTAGATGGGGTTTCTATCCACACCCAGTTGGATGGGGGTTTCAATCCACACCCAGCTAAATGGGGGTTTCAATCCACACCCAAGTGGATGGGGATTTCATTCCACACCCAATTAACTGGGGTTTCAATCCACACTCAACTGGTTGTGGATTTCAATCCACTCCAACTGGATGGGGGTTTCAATCCACACCCAACTGGATGGGGATTTCAATCCACACCCAACTCAGAATAAATACCATATGCATGACGCAATGACTACCATGTGACGATTAGGACCCAAAATGATCATGGCATAAGTCGTAAATCTGTGCATAAGCCCTACACAATGACAAGGTCTTGAAATGACAAAAACAAAGACAATGACAGGTAAGGGAAAACATCTAAGACAAAATTCCAAGAAGGTGGGGATACGCTTTGTATCAAAAGAGCCCTTAGCATCCCCACGGGAGAAACTAATACTCATTTTCCCAGTGGTTAATACAATGGATTACAGACTTGAAGTTGTGGATCTGAATCCCAATCAGTCCAGTCAAATTACTCAAAATCACTGTGGGATTTTTTTAGCCCAGTTTGGCTTCTACCCGGAGTTGAGTGTGCTATGGAAGACTGGGACCACATGGTGCAGTCTCATCCACTTCATCAATTATCACTGAGGGTGTAACTCAAATCTCCTGAACAACACTGCAGGTGTCTGAATTTCTCAGGTCTGGTTGATGCCAAGGTATATCACATTAGTAAGTATAGAGTATAGCCCTGTCATGCAGTCTCAATCACAGATGGACTTCCATAGCATTGTGATTATCAACCTCATCATCAGTGTTTGTGGCCATAGAAATTACATTTATCAGTGTTTGTCGCCATGAAAATGAAATTAAAACACAACAACCACAAAACAACCTGCTTACCAATCGTCTGTTTTGCCATTGTCTTTGCTGGAACCTGAGCTCCATGAGCGATGGAAGTTGCGGTGTCTACTGCAAGCCTCCTCCCGATCCAGATAGCCATGGATGAAGTCAAACAAGGTCATGATCTTAGAATGTCTGGAGGTCAGCAGCACATCACTGTTGTACTTACACAGCATGGAGAAGATATCACCTGTCGCAGAACACAGCTCAAATAGTGGTAGTAGTAAGAATAATGATGAAGATGATGATGATGATGATGATGATGATGACGACGATGACGGATGGTGGTGGTGGTGGTGGTGATGACGATGATGATGATGACAACAACAACAACAATAACAACAATAACAATAATAATGATAAAAATATTAACAGTAACATCATCAACAACAACAACAACAACAACCATCATCATCATAAGAATAATAATAACAATCAGAATCATCAGAATCATAACCATAACAATCACAACAATAACAACAACAATGATTACAACAACAATAACAATACATGATATGGATGTGTTTATCTATTTAAACATTTTAGACATAAGAATACTTTGTATGAACTGGATTCTTTTCTAACAGTATGAATGTCATTATGCATTACTATTTTGTTTTTTGTTTTTACATCACTTGTTTAAAATGAATTTTTCAAAGTTTGGGAAATTAAAAACAACAACAACAATAATAATAACAATAATGATAACAGTAGTAAAAATAAGAACAAGCATTCCATCACACACAAAAAAACAAAACATTCAGGACTGTACCATGTCGACATCATAAATCATTCTGTATAATGCTATTCTCCAACCTGATCTGAACTCACCGTAGCTTACCTATGATCAAAATTTCAGTGGAGCATGGAGAACTCAAGCTAGTGTTAGAGAAGCTGACCATATTCCACTTAAGTGTACAAGTTATAATACATAACAATTTATCACAATTCAGTGACCATATTCCACTTAAGTGCACATTTTATAATACATAATAATTTATCACAATTCAGTGACCATATTCCACATAAGTGTACATGTTATAACACATAACAATTTATCACAATTCAGTGACCACATTCCACTTAAGTGTACATGTTATAACACACAACAATTTATCCACGGCTGTTCTTTCCGTTCCCTTTAGTTGGGAGGAAACTCCCCATACGCGCGGAGGAATGTGATATCTTGACCCAGCCCGCCGGACTGGCGGCCAGCTGGCCGGTTGTAAGACAGTTGTAAGATTAGCGCGTGCCGCACAAGATTGCTGCCACGCTCTTTCGCATATCACACACACATGCGGTATTCCCCACCCAATGCACAGCTGCTTAGCCAGACAAAAAAATCACTTGGTTTACACTTTCGTTGTTTTCCTTTCTTAATGTGCTTACATTTATACAACATGCATAGAAATGAATAGAGAAGAAATTTCACAACAAAACAAGACCAAACATGGCCATAAAAAGTTGCATGCACCTCAAAGAGACGTGTTAAATGCGAGTGTTTGAAGCAGTACTAATCATAAAACATACACAATTAGAAAAACAAGTGAAGTTTTAAACTTCCTTTTCACAAAGATGCGACTTTCCATTCATAGTTTGCTCACACAGTGACACACTATCACTCTGCATGCCATTCCACTCACCCAAAGGCGTGAGTTATTCCTACGGTTCCAAGCAGGTCAGCTTTAATTACTCCACTGACAGGGGAAAGATAGAGACACAGATATGGGCCAGACTGTGCTTGTTCTGTGTTTCACTGCCGTTTGTTTTGGCCTTCCTGATCGTTTTACTGGTTTGCCACCTTTTCTTTGTTCACAAAACTGTGAACACAAAGAGCAGTCACTAATCTGAACTGACTGATCAGATGGAACCCACAGAGATGCCGAGTTTTCTATGTCCCTTTGAGCATTTTGAAGTGTTGTCGCAGGTGAATTGTTTGAGCTTTGTTTTTTTTCAAATTGATCAGTCTGGAGTGACATTTTTGACAAAATGTTTCTGAATGTCTTCTCTGTCTGACCGAAGGTTTATATCGTGAAATGCCTTTAGTTCAGTGTCTATATTTCTGCAAAATTTTACACTAGTTTCTGCCGTTCTTTTTGAGCGCCCACCACACACTCTATACAATAATCTTTTTTAAATGCAACTGCTTTGAATGTTCTGTCTCCATGTTTTGATTAGACACAAACAAATCACATACTAAATTAGTAGCTCACCATGAAACCATCCTAATAAATGATATAAAAACATGCGCACACACAAACCGATTTGTTCTGTTAATGCTTTTGTGTATACATTAACACACAAAGTTCATATTTTCTGTAAAAAGTAGATAAACCAGGCACCACAACAAATTACTCAGCAAAATAGACTGCACAGAACAAAAGAACAATCTTTTGTCTAATTGTGTGCACAATTCTTTTGCCCCAACAAAGTTTGAGGCGTACACTGCATGCTTTTGTATTAAGTATATGGAATGTGTTAGTTTAACAGATGATAGAGAAGCGATTCCAGCCTAGCGCCTGCAAGCAGGCACCTGTGCCAGAGTCTGGCACAGGTGCCTGCTTGCAGGCGCTAGGCTGGAATTGCTTCTCTGAGAGATAAGAGCTGGGGAAAGGGAAGGGGGGGGGAGGGGAGGTCAGGCGGTGTATGTGTGAGCCAGCCAGGCCTGCCTAAATGGTGAGAAATGGCAGCATTTGTAAAGCCGTGTATCACAATTCAGTGATCATATTCCACTTAAGTGTACATGTTATAATACATAATAATTTATCTCAATTCAGTGACCATATTCCACTTAAGTGTACATGTTATAATACATAATAACTCTTTCTTTCCTAATTTTATATGAATCATTGCCTCCCCTTGTTTCTGGATTCTCACAGTACATGTAATTCCATCTTCCTGTATTTAAACAGGAGACAAAAACAAGACAAAGGATGCAGTGCTGGCATCTTTCCCACTCTGAGGAGGGGGTATCTAGCACACTACTTATTGATGAACAGTGTCTCGTGACTGACCCAGTTAAGCACAGATGACATGCACTGATGATTGGACTGGTGCAAACTTCAAAGCTAATACCCCGCAAATGGTTTACTGTGCTGCAGGAAAGAAAGAACATATTTGTTCTGCCAAGATTTCTGCCTGCAGGAAGGGAGGGTAACACGCCTGCAGGAAGGAAGGATGAAAAATAGAAATTTGCAGAACAGAAAATCATTCTGCAGGGATGAAAGACTTCATACTCATCTAAAAGGAAAGCTGTAATAGATAAATTATTTGTGATTGGTTGTCTGTTTGTTTGTTTGTTTGGAGTTTTCAGATAAATTATTTGTAAACCATTTATAATTGGTTGTCTGTTTGTTTTGAGTTTTTCCCCCCTGCATGTTCACGGATAAACTTCGAAAATTCTCAAATGAATTCAGAACTCAAAAGTGACAATTTCACACATCAGCTTGGCATCACAAATATTGACATATATAACAGGCATGGTAGTCAAGCAGTTAAATCTAGATTACCGATGAGGAGGTCCTGGGTTTTCTCTGCATGGAATACCTCAGGAGGGTGGAGATCTCTCTGATCTCTTGAGTCATCATGTGTACAGATCTGCCAGGGCCTACCCCCCCTCAGTGTGTATATGCATGCAGAGTATCATACATGCATGTTACAGAGCCTGGAATTGCTAAGAAAAAAAAAAGAGGAAACTTCTAGGGGGGTCCGGGGGCATGCTCCCCCGGAAAATTGTTAAAATCAAGATTAAAATCTGTGCATTCTGAGGCATTCTGGAGACAAATTTAAAGGCATCTAACACACTGAAAATCACAATGAATATCAGTCAAAAGAGTATTTAATAAACATTGGGTACAAGATCAGGATCCATCATACACAGCAGATCGTTTCAGTGTGTTCATACACAGACATATTCATCAAAACTTTTTTTTAAGTATGGTCGTCGGTTTTTTTTTAACGCGAAAAATTTTTTTTTGCGCGATTTTCGATTTTGATTTCCGCGAATTCCAGGCTCTGATGTTAACTATCCTGTAAGTCATGCAAGCATCCAGAAAACTTATGGAACATGGAACACCCAGCATGCATGCCCATCTATGACACGCTTTGTGCATCAACAGAGTGGAATATGGTCAGCTCTCTTATCCGCCCAAGTTCTCCATACTCCACTAAAAAGTCTGATTATGTGTGATTAACAGTGAGTCTAAATGAGTTTGAAGAATAGTGCTATTCAAGAATAATTAATGACAATAACATATCACACTCACCCATGTGCATGCATATCACACACACACACACACACACACACACACACACACACACACACACACACACACCACACACACCTGTTAATGCATTACTTTAAGATTATTATTATAATTATGATTATTTTTGTTTTGTTTTGTTTTATGACGATTTTTCTTTTACATTATTGATGTTAGCGTTGTTCTAGTTTCATTTCTCTGTTCATCCATATCCTTTTTCTTAAGACCTTGCCGCTTCCTTTTAATTTTTTTTCCGTCTCTACTCTGTTCCCCTCACCCCCCCCCCCCCCCCCTAATTTCATCCTCCATACCATTTTTCCCTGTCTAATATCACTTATAGTGAAAAGACGTTAAATCAAGCAATGAACGAACTCACACACACACACAACTGCACACACAAACACACACACACACACACTACACCACAGAACACAATACACATTCACACACACATACACACACAAAAACACACACACACACACACAACACACACACACACACACACACACACACACACACACACACACACACACACACACACACACACACACACAACACACACACACACACACACAACACACACACATAGACACAGACATATCAACAAAAAGCATTTCAAAACTCACCAACTGTCTTTTGCTTCTTACTAAGTCGTTGGTGCACATTATAGAGATCTCTAGTAAGCTGTTCATCATCAAACGTGAAGTAACACACGTCTCTTTTGGCCACAGCCGCTGCCATCAACTGTATCATGGCTACACACACACATACATGCACACACACACACAAACACACACACACACACACACACACACACACACACACACATACACACACACACACACACACACACATATGCACATACACATGCACACACATGTACACATATACGCATGCACACATACAAAATACACATACACCACACACACACACACACACACACACACACACACACACACACACATATATGAAGATTCATTAAAGTCGACAGGGACCAGAAATGCTTACACACATACACATGCACGTATACACACACACACACACACACACACACACACACACACACACACACACACACACACACACAACATATGAATACATATACACATGCACACATAATATGCACACATATACAAACACACACATACACACATATGCAACACTATACACACACACACACACACACACACACACACACCACGCACACACGCACACACACACACACACACACACACACACACACACACACACACACACACACACACATTAAGACTCACACAAGTTGATAGGGACCAGAAATGCCTACTCATCCATCAGACCAATGGGAGAGTTTGTCAACATCATCATCAATTGATCTCTACCCTTTTACTCTTCAATATCCCCAAGTTCATAAGACAATCATTACCTTTTACTATAGTGGTGTGCAAGAAAGAAAAGTCTGTTGGTATACATTCACCACTCAAATTCAGAAGTCTATGGGAAAATATCCCAAGAGGGGCTCACAGTGGGAGTATGATGCAGTATATGGTTTGAGATTATTATATGTGTCATGGTAATAGATAACATTTGTAATGATTTTGTTTTTGAAAAAAAAATTCTGATGCATGAACATCTGCAATGTTTATGACAATGATACTTTCTTCATTATGTACTTGTGATAGGGTGATATTGAACTGCATTACATGCTTTCATTGACAATTTGATCATACAAGCCATGTTGTTTAACTCTCTTGCTACGAGCGTCGGGATTTCCCTATCATGTCTCAACAACACTTGTGTACAAGTGTCGGAGAAATCCGATTTGGTGTTTTGAAAATTTGTGGGGCTTTCAATATTTCCGTTATCCGAAACTAATGGCCAGAAATACATTTTACGGTCATTCTTAGCCTCGTTTCAGGCCGTTAGGTCACTGTACTCTGCAGTTGGTGTGTAGACAGTGCGAAGTTTAGGACCCACTAGCTCTGCAGCGAAGCAGACGATGGAAAAGTAAATGGGCAAACAACACTCGACATCTCAGCGTTCTTCAACACGATCTCTTCCTTCAGTGCACATGGAGTGTGTGCAAGTTGGATTTTTATGAAATTTCGTTCAAAATGTGACTATAGGAACTGACATATTGACCTGACTGTGTATTTTGTAAGACATGCTTCATCTGAAAATGTCTCTAATTTTACTTGTACCATTACTCAGCAACCATGAGGGTTTGACACTTGAAATTTCAGCATGTTGTACACCAATCTTTTAATATATAAGAGAATTTTTCTCATGACCTATACAAATGGTTCTTATCAGGGAATGGCAAGGGGCATAATTGTATGGAGTGAGTGCGTTAAAATCCCGTTGACTGCTTCAGGGCTGTTACCATGTTACGATCAGTCATATCAGGACTGTTACCATTCCATCTAGATCAAGTGAAGAAAATGATCCTTGCAATGCCTCAAAAATCCTACAATCTTCACCCTATCCCTGCCACTCTTCTTTCAGACTGTATTGAAGAAATTTCTCCAACCGTAACTGAAATCATGAATATTTCTTTGAACAGAGGTGTTGTACCACACAACTGTAAACATGCCCTACTCAAACCCCTGCTCAAAAAGACCAATCTTGATACCAACAATCTAAAAGACTATTGCCTTGTGTCCAATCTTCCATTCTTGTCCAAAGTCCTTGAATGTATTATCCTCTCGCAGCTGATGAATCACTAATAATCCACTTGAATCTTTACAGTCAGCCTCTTGTTAAAGCACACAGTTTGGAAACAGCTTTGTTAAAAGTTAATGATCTTCTGCAAGGCTCTGACAACAGAAAAGTGTCCATTCTGTCACCACGACATAGTTCTACAGGCAGCGTCTCAGAGTCCAATGGACCAGTTTAAAAAAAAAGCTGAATGAACTCACAGTCCTATGTTGACTGCCAGTAGAAATCAACAAAAGAAAAATGAAACACATCAGCCATGCAATTCACAACACCATCACAAACCTAATGTCAACAGTTTTACAAGGAAAAGTGTAAGTCAAAAGAAATCCAGGCAGACCACCTACCTCCAATAAGAGCAACATCACCAACATCAGCAGTCTGAAGGTCCATACAGTGGCACGGAAAAGTCAGGTCTGTTTTTAAATGGAGGAGAGTTGTGAAGTCTGTTGCAGTGGCTATCATTAAACTTGATAAAGATGACTGGTGACGAATGGCCAATTTATTAAGCCAACTACTTCACCAGAGCCCCCTGTCAGACTTGGTCCCGTTTCCACCTTCCACAACAACAAAAGGAGTTGTCCATCTATTTACTAAAACACTAAAACCTTACCTTTCAGCTGCTTGTCTCCTCCAAAGGCACCACAGCCCCAGTTGCCTGTACACACAGCAGGGGTGTTGGCCACTTTGGCATTGGTCTTGAAACCACAGTAGGCCTACAACAGAAAATGTAAAATATTATACACCCCTTATACCCAACTTGGGGTGCAGAAAGAAACAAAATTCTTACAAAATAAAGCTGGTGCATGACACAAACAAAAAGGTTTTAAACAGGCAAGAAACTAACAAATGGAAAATAAAATAAAATCTTACAGGCTTAGACAACAACGCAGAAATTATCAAATCCTAATGGTAGACTTTAGGCTTACACAACTTCACATGGAAATTCACTATTGACAAATGCAAATAGAGTTATAAAAGAAAGAAGACTAAAAGAACTACAATGGACAGTTTTGCATATCTATCCCAACTACATGCTTGGACAGATAATATAAATAGCAGAAAACGACGACAAATCAAGTCCAGTATACTTATATAAAAAATGTTCCATATGATCCACTTTATCAGCGTATATATGACATCTTTTTATGCTATCTACATTTTTTCTAAAAGAATATTAGTGGAATACATGTTGGGTAAAATGTTCCATCTCACAGACAGAGAGTGAGAAAGAGCGAGAAAGACAGACAGAGAGTGAGAGAGAGCAAGAAAGACAGACAAAGAAAGATACAGAGACAGACAGATAGAAATGAAAAAGAGAGCGTGTGTGTTTATGAGAAAGAGAGAGGGAGAGGGGAGAGAGAGAGACGAGGGGGGGGGGGGATGGGGACAGAGAGAAACACAGAGGGAGAGAGAGAGAGACAGATAGAGACAGAGAGACATAGACATACAGACAGACAGACAGAAAGAGAAAGGGAGAGACAAAAAGAGAGAGACAGAGAAGGACAGAGAGATGAAATAGAAAATAGCCTTTCCACAGACACTGATCATTCTAATCATTCTACTCTGAAACTAATCATGTTAATGAAAAGAAAAGCAGGACACAATCCCATGTAAAAAAAAAATTTTTAAAAAGCACTGAACAAGCAGATGAGGACTAACTGTGTGGTCCCCATCTTCTCAACGAGCCCATAGCTCGCTCAACTCTGGGTTGGAACCGGATGGAGCCGAAAAATCTCATGGTGACGTTTCTGACAGAAGGGGATTCAAATCTATGACCCCCCCCCCCCCCCTCCTCTAGTCAATAATCCTTCCTGCTGACCATTTAGTCACATTGTCTGTACTAGTTCCCACCTTGTTGAGTTCCCTCTCCAGGCTGAATCTCTTGAATTGTTTGTTGTAGTCACTGCGGAATACCTGGGCATCAATGGCCACCACCTCACAGCACAGGCGGCTGAAACTGTCTCTGCAAAGTAAAGAAACATATCTGAAAATAGAAAACAAGATGGTCAAGCCATTCTAATAATATTTGTTTATGCTAAAAGAAATTATTACAGAAATTCCAGATTTTTTTTTTTTTTTTAACTTTTGCTGTGTCTAGTACCACTAACACAACTACTAGTACTACTGATGTTACCACTACTGCTGCTGGTATTACTGCTGCTATTGCTACTGCTTTTGCGATTGCTACTACTGATTTTGCCGCCACTGCTGCTGCTGCTGCTACTACTACAACTACTACTACTATACTACTACTACTACTGCTACCACTGCTACTACTGTTACTACTGCTGCTGCTGCTGCTGCTGCTGCAACTGATGCTAGTACTCCCGATGTTGCTCCTACTATTACTGTTTCTGTTATTACAACTAATGCTATTATTACTACTATTGGCTGCTGCTACTATCACTGTTAGTAACCACTGCTATTAGTACCACTACTATCATCATCATCATCATTATCATCATCATCATTATCATCATCATCATCATCATCAACATCAACTTTATCATCATCATCATCACCATTATCATCACCATCTACATCAACATCATCCATTACTATTACTATTGTTTCTACAACTACAAAACTACTAAAACTACTACTACTACTACTACTATTACAGCCATGGATGCCACTGCTGTCTGCACTATTACTGCCAATGTTACTGACAGTACTACAACTGTAATTAGTAATACTACTACTAAAACATACCTGGGCGTTTTGTCAACATAATCTCCTTTCCACCTGAATGAGTCAGAATAGCCCTCATATTCACTGAATCGCTCACAACCTGCAAGAAATAATAATATTAATATTAACAATACTTCTACTACTAATAATAATAATAATAATAATAATAACAATAACAATAATAATTTGTGAATTTACATTCATTTTCACTTCTGCCATAACTCCACCATATTATAGAAAATGAAGATGCTTCCCTGTCATTTTTTTTTTCTTTATTATCACATTTCTTTTCAATTTGTTTCTGATCAAAAACAGACACAGACAAGAACAGAAAAGGCAAAATGTAAGTGCCATAATAATAAAAAGACAGGAGAAAAAAACTTCTTCTTCTTGTTCATCATCACACTTGGAGTTTACTTTCCAGGATGAAACAGGTCCATACAGTTTCTCCTACACACTCAACACTGTCAGCCAAATCTCCTCCCTAAACGACCAGTAGCTCCTGCAATCCTAGACAATGTGTTCTGTTGTCTGGTTACCTTCTCCACAGGGGCGCAGGCGGATGGTACAAACTAAAAGTGCTTCTTCATGCAGTGGTTCAATCTATAGTGTCCCAATACACAACTGAAGGATAATGACTTTGACAATAATTAATGACTTTGATGATAATTAATGACTTTGACAATAATTATGCATCATGATACAAATCAGTCGTATATATTTATATGAATGGAATCATAAACTAAACGCACGAAAAAGAAAACACTAACATATACAGGTAATTTGTTCATTCTGTCATGTACAATACAGACGACAATATATGCACTGCAAATGAATTGAGAACGGTATCAACTTTGTGTAGTAAATGATGATAAATATGGCAACCATTTCACTTCAAAAGCATTCATCATATTAAAAGCATGCAAGTTCTACATTGATTTCACAATGCTCATCGAGTCTTTTCAAATTTGCACTTATGAATATAGATAAGATTACTAAAATCCGATTACCAAATCTGTGTGTATATTTCCATCAATAACAAACAGCATCATGTCTTCAGTTACTTTCTTATTTGAACATACACTCTGTTATGATTTCAGCAATACTTTAATCTTTTCCCAGAATCATTTGGAATACAAACATTATTGAAACGTATGGTCGATGCTGTCTTTGAATTCTAAATATATATGACGAGAAGTTTCCTTGCCGAACTTTACAGAACACTGAGCAGACAGTGTTTTAATCTCTCTCTGAGATCTTCTGGCTGAGGAGAAAGACACAAAGCATACCGCCGTACCTTGTAGTCTCAATCAAAAATGGAACTCCATAACAACATCGTTTTCATCTATATTCTCATCTCTTGCAGACCCCCAACAAAGTACAGAACAAGGCTCTCAGGCACATCATCCGAGTGCAGTGAGGACCTATCCAAATGAAGGTACTTTCAAAAATGCAGCCTCTCAACCATAGAAGGGAGCACAAGAACATGACACTAGCAGACAAGTTCAGGTGTTTGACATATCATCTCATGAAGAAAAACCTGGATGAAATTCATCTGAACCCTCGACTTCTTCAGTTATCAT
The DNA here is from genome assembly GCA_030674185.1 of Monoplex corrugatus. NCBI lineage: Eukaryota > Metazoa > Mollusca > Gastropoda > Littorinimorpha > Ranellidae > Monoplex > Monoplex corrugatus. The sequence goes on from CM060305.1 coordinate 60,093,072, forward strand.
CATGGCACTTTAACCAACTGAGCAAACTGGGCCACTTTCAAACCCTGTGGCAACTTTAAGGTCAAATCCTGAGCTATCTATCACCATGGCTATTAAATCTTAAATGGACAAAAAGCACCAACAAAACAAAATGTAACAAACAATATTTGCAGACCAGGATTTGTAATATTTGTATATCAACATGAATGTATATAGATATATGTATATCTTGATTAGTTGCACAAAGATATTTGTGTATGTAGCAATGCCGCATGAAAAATTGAAATTGGGTTTTGAGTTAAAAGATGTATATAGTTTTGAAGATATTGTTGTTCTGAGTAAAAAGCAATTTAAATTTTTCCAATCAGACCAATAGTTCACGAGATATTCCAATTTGAAGCGTCAAAAATTTCTTAAATTTTGGTACAACGTTTTAGTGGGACAACGAAGAGATGTGTGGGACCAGCTGTCACAGAACAAACCCATCAAATGGCATGGTATGCTGATTTTGCTGGAGATGACATTCATTTTGTAATTGTGAGAGACAGACAGGATCAAATGTCATGAAAATTTGATCGTTTATGTATTTTTGTATGCCGAATTGAATGAAACCATTATCGTAACGCTGCGACGAGCCATTTTTGTCTTATTACAGGAAACATGTGATATTTGGCATGTTTTATCAGTTTTTCATTAATAATTAATAATAATAATAATAATTACAATATTTATATAGCGCAAAATCTTGATAAAATCAAATCTAAGCGCTAAAACAGACACACACGCACGCACGCACGCGCACGCACGCACGCACGCACACACACACACATAAAACAACACACACACACACACACACACACACACATGGCTATAAATGGGGAGAAAGAATAAAAGCAATAAAAGCAAGAATAAAAGCAATGGAAAACCACAGAGAGCACATCATATACAATTATATATTATAGCAATGTGATTCCCCTCCGAGCGGAGACAGGCTGCAGAGGGGGGGGGGAGGTTGAGTGAGGTTAGGATTTTATGCAGAGGAGAAAAGGTGAGTTTTGAGAGCGGACTTGAAGGAGACAAAAGTAGGTTGCTGACGGACTGAGAGAGGAAGTTTGTTCCAGGAGAGTGGACCAGAAACAGAGAAGGCTCGTGAACCATAGGTATTGAGCTTAGTGCATGGAAAGCGAAAAGTCAGAGGATCGGAGGCAGAGCGGAGGGTACGTGAGGGAACATAGATCTCAAGTAGGCTTGACAAGTAATCGGGGGCTGCGTTATAGAGGCTTTTGTAGCACATGGTGTCTAGTTTGTACTGTATGCGCTTTGATACAGGGAGCCAGTGAAGTTGTGCCAGGAGAGGAGATATGTGGTCAGCTTTTTTCTTTTTGAATACAAGGCGTACAGCATTGTTTTGAATGCGCTGTAGGATGTGAATGGTGGAGGCAGGAAGACCAGACAGGAGTGAATTGCAATAGTTAAAGCGAGACATTATGAAGGAGAGAATGAGTTTTGCAGTTGTTTCGACAGAGAGATACTTCCTGATCAGGCTTATACGATGGAGATGATAGTAGCAAGATCTGGCAGTTTGAGAAACAAAGTTGTTCATGGAGAGGGTAGAGTCAATGCAGACACCAAGGTTTTTAGCTGAATCAGAAATTGGGACTGATGTGTTACATAATGGGAGAGAAAGAGGAGGCAGCTGAGAAAGTTTCTGACGGGTGCCAATGAGGATAGCTTCTGTCTTGTCGTCATTAAGCTGAAGTTTGTTGAACGTCATCCAGTTCTTAATGTCCGAGTAACACTCAGTGGTGCGAGTCAACAGGCGCTGTATATTATCAGGTGAGTCACTGTCTTGAAGTTGGGTGTCATCAGCATAGAAGTGGTGTTTTATAGAGTGGGAGTTGATGATGGTGGACAGGGGGGAGGTATAAAGAGTGAAAAGAACAGGGCCAAGGACAGATCCTTGTGGAACACCACAGGTCAGGTATGCAGGTTGAGAGTAAGTGCCATTGATGAGAACAGTTTGTTTTCTGTTTGATAGATATGAAGTGAACCAGGAGAGAGCAATGTCAGAGATGCCAAAAGTATGATGAAGTCTAGAAAGGAGAATACCATGGTCAATGGTATCAAAGGCTGCAGACAGATTGAGGAGTGTGAAGAGAGAGACTTTGCCAGTATCAGTTGCAAGGAGGAGATTGTTGAGAATGTGTAGTAGGGCAGTTTCAGTGCTATGGCACTGGCGGTAGGCTGACTGGAAAGGATTGAGGAGATTGTTGGCAGACAGGTGAGAGTTCAGCTTTAAGGTGCACCAAAGAGCTTTCCATCAGTGCGGGTACTGTGCAGGTTACGCTTCATAATAAGAGATAAAAATAGGTACTTTTGGCAGGAAATTGCGTTCTTTCTGCCGCGATCAGTGTATTAAAATACCGATTTAAATTGATTAATAATATTTTTTCAAGAAAAACATTTCTGTGGAAGATAGATTATAGTCTACAGAAATCAATTTAGAGAAAAAATCAAAACACCCGAGGTAGACCCTCAGTCATCTTTTCAGCTCCTAGTGCTGTTCGACTGACTGCGAGTTAAGACTGATTTCGTGGTGGGAGGTCGCATATTTCCGATATATGTTCATAACTGTTGTTATACTCATATGGTGTTGTATCATGTAGAACATATTACAATGAATTCAAAAAACAAACAAACAAACAAAGCTTGCAGACCTGTCATGATGAGACTTTCCATGGGACCCAGGCCCTCTGTAAACAGACGTGCAATGATCATCTCAGGGCAGATGATGAAGCGAATCTCCTCCTGCACGCACCCATGACCCAGCACTCCCCCACCTACGTACTTGTTGGCAAAGTCCACCTGAACACACATTACACACACACACACATGCTCATATTACATGACTTCTTCTTTTTAACTGTCTGCTTGTGGCAAGCCTACCATCATGGGTATCATGGAAAGTATGAGCTGACACTCAACTGTACACTGGAAGGCCTGAAGAAGATAGATACTGAGTCACATAAAGTTCTCTTTCAAGCCTTCATCTAGACCTTCCTTGGTATGCCTCTTGTTTTAAACATGGATATCTTTTGTCTTGTGCTTGTTAAGACAGCTGGCTGCATTCTGGTCAGATGACTGAACCATTCATGGTGGTAGACTTGTGTTGCTATCACCATTTCTCTATCTTGGTATTTTACCTTATAAATGGTACTTCTGTGCTGGACGTATATATGCACATTATTCTGATTGTCTGGCCCACACTTTACAGATCTTATACTGCTGCACAATCTGAATACTTAACCTTTTGACTCCCGCACCCTTTCCACCAGCTGCAAAAACTTAACCCTTTGAAGGTGGTGGATAGAGTGAGAGTCAAAGGCAGGAAGCTGGTGGATAGGGTGAGGGAGTCAAAGGGTTAAGTTTTTGTTTTGCTAGCATGCCTGATGATACAGGATGCTGGTGAACAGGGTGTGGGAATCAGAGTTAACCTTTGCTGGGTAAATGTACGTGTGCGTGATGGGTATTTTCACGTTTCCACATACAGCCAGCAAATTTAAAATGGCTTACATGATCTAGTTTTTTTTTGGTCAGATGCATGCTGCTTTGCCCACACTGTGCAGGAGGCATGTTACTACACAATCCGCAAATTCCATGTTTGGCAGATGTGCATGCTAGGTGTTGCATATTTTTTACAGGCTGCTACACAGTGACATCATCTTACAGGATCTTTAGCATGCATATTTGATGTTCCCCAGGTGTATACACATAGGGGGGTTAGACTTTAACAGATTTGCACAAGGGCTGACCTAGGAAATCAGAAAAAATCACCACTCTTTATCCACCAAGCAAGAGGTACCCAGACCCAGGCAAGAGGTACCAAGACCCTCCCACTGAAAGTCTGACATCTTAACCAGTCGACTCCACCATCTTATTCCCCCAGCTGTAAAAATCTAACTCTTTCATTCCCTTACTTGTCTTCCAGCTTCATGCGGTGGAGAGAGAAAGGGTCAAGTTTCTAGTTTACTATCATGGCTCATTAGACAGGAAGCTGGTGGACAGGGTGAGGGAGTGAAAGGTTAACCAACTGGGTAATCACGCCTGTTTTCTTGAAAACATTTCTGGAATTCTAGAAATTTCTGAACTGTGTTCACCCAAGCTACAGCCACAGGACTAACCTGAAGCATGCCCTGACCATTGTCTTCAATGGTGCCAGTGGAGGACACATGGAGCTCTGTGAGGTTCTCCATAGCGCTGTACCAGTTGTGTGAAGAGTTCAGCATCTGTCTGGCAAACGTCACAATGCCTACTGGGCCTGAAACACAATCACACATTACCACGAACCTCACTACTGAAAACTCTACTGCAGACCAAAGTATGCAGACTGTTCCCTGAAGATAAGAGAGAGCAGAGGAAGAGACAGTAGGTGGATAGAGAAATTGGGAGATAGATAAGAGAGAAAATGTTTCATTCAGATGGCAATAGTTCCTTCAAGAGGAGTGTGAAAAACAGCAAAAACAATTATACTAAAACAAGTTGAATAAAGCCATTCTAAAAATTAATAGTCAAAGAATGGCAAACACACTGTGCTTAGTTTATCATAATGTCATGAGGTCTGAAACCCTCTTAAACAAACTCTGAAGTCAATAAGATTAGATATTGCTGAACAAAATGCATAAATTAGATTTTCATAATTTATCTGCAGTAAAGTTCATCAATATTCACACTTCTATGAGGATAAAAGGCAATTGAAATAACTATATCACCACTGATTTACATTTCATTTAAAAATTCAATAGATTTGATATTGTTGAGTTCCCATAATTATGGATAATCTCAGAATCACTACTAGCTTTGAGGTGTTTTCCCAGGATAAGTCAAAATGAAGGCCACCTAATTAGCTATAAAATTCATACGTAACATCACATACGTGTTCTTCATGTCAAATCACTGTATCAGAAGTTTGGATTTCCATTGGAATTTGTTAAAGAAGGATTCATAAAACTCTCACAATATGCAATCCTCCCAAACTTGCCAGCAATTACCTTCCCGATTCCTTGAGCCTGCACAAAACCCTATGCACAGGGAAGATGGGAAGGGGGGAGGGGGGAGGGAGAGGAGTGGAGAAAGAACCCATATGATGCTAAGCTGATGCTGACACCACCATATTGATTGAAGCATAATAATGGGCTGCTATCAGGCCAGTTTTTCATGTTGCGGGATGGGACTGTACTCGATACATTAGATTTCGCACGCATGATTTTATAAGAAAAAGTCCAAGCTTGGGAAACATACGATAGGTCAGTAATATATTGCTTACGAATGAACAGGACTCGTCTGAAGTAGTGGATGATACAGTGAAGTTTCTCCACCTTCCGTGACACTGGGTCACCCGTAAACAGACTGAAACAATTCAGATATCATGTTACATTCATTACCACTATCATTATCACTGTTATTATCATTATCATTATCTTTATAACTGTTTAAAATCCAGCCGACTGCGCAAAGCCATATCAGGGCTTTAATCATCTCAAAATGTACACAATACCACACTGAAAAAAAAAACCTGGAAAATAAAACCAAGTACACACATCAATGCGCTTGGCGCATACAATCTATGGATATGCCCTGGCACTGACCATTCCACCTAATTTATTACCAAAAAACAAACCTGAATGCAAATGTAAATGTAAAGACTTTATACATATAAAAAAAAATTGGCACAAATTATCTAAAACTGCTTCTGCACATCCTATTTCCTTTACGCCTAAAATGCAGTTAATACTTCTACCCAATTATCAATCCTAGGAGAAAGTATGTAAGGCTTAACAGGACATATAGGTGAATGGACCAGCAAGGTAGAAAGTGACATGAAGAAATGATAGCAAGGCAGAAACAAAGAGAGTGAAAAAAAAAGAGAAAAACTTCAAGTACAAAATTTTCATACTATTCATACTGAAAGAGCCCCTGGCTTCCCCAATGGGAGTACATCACACTCCATGTAATTTGAAACAAAAAGTGGTAAAATAAGAAAAGAAGAGACTACCAATCAAAAAACCACACACACGCACACACACACACACACACACACACACACACACACACCACACACGCGCATGCGCGCACGCTGGCACGTTCTCACGCATGCAAACACACACGCACACGCGCGCACACACACACATGCATGTGCATGCACACACATACAAACATATACACACACACACATGCGCACATATGGGCATTTGCACGTGCACACACACACACACACAAAATAATTACAATAATTTATAATAATAATAATAATTACAATATTTATATAGCGCAAAATCTTGATAAAATCAAATCTAAGCGCTGAAGCAGACACACACGCAAGCACGCACGCACGCACGCACGCACACACACGCACGCACACACACACACACACACACACACACACACACGCATGGCTATAAATGGGGAAAAAGAATAAAAGCAATAAAAGCAAGAATAAAACCAATGGAAAATTATAGAGAGCATAGCATATACAATTATATATTATAACCATGTGATTCCTTCCGAGCGGAGACAGGCTGCAGAGGGGGGGGGGGGGGGGGGGGTGAGTGGTTAGGATTTTATGCGGAGGAGAAAAGGTGAGTTTTGAGAGCGGACTTGAAGGAGACAAAAGTAGGTTGCTGACGGACTGAGAGAGGAAGTTTGTTCCAGGAGAGTGGACCAGAAACAGAGAAGGCTCGTGGACCATAGGTATTGAGCTTAGTGCGTGGAAAGCGAAAAGTCAGAGGATCGGAGGCAGAGCGGAGGGTACGTGAGGGAAGATAGATCTCAAGTAGGCTTGACAGGTAATCGGGGGCTGCGTTATTGAGGCTTTTGTAGCACATGGTGTCTAGTTTGTACTGTATGCGCTTTGATACAGGGAGCCAGTGAAGTTGTGCCAGGAGAGGAGATATGTGGTCAGCTTTTTTCTTTTTGAGTACAAGGCGTGCAGCATTGTTTTGAATGCGCTGTAGGATGTGAATGGTGGAGGCAGGAAGACCAGACAGGAGTGAATTGCAATAGTCAATGCGAGACATTATGAAGGAGAGAACGAGTTTTGCAGTTGTTTCGACAGAGAGATACTTCCTGATCAGCCTTATACGATGGAGATGATAGTAGCAGGATCTGGCAGTTTGAGAAACAAAGTTGTTCATGGAGAGGGTAGAGTCAATGCAGACACCAAGGTTTTTAGCTGAATCAGAAATTGGGACTGATGTGTTACATAATGGGAGAGAAAGAGGAGGCAGCTGAGAAAGTTTCTGACGGGTGCCAATGAGGATAGCTTCTGTTTTGTCGTCATTAAGCTGAAGTCTATTGTGTGTCATCCAGTTCTTAATGTCCGAGTAACACTCAGTGGTGCGAGTCAACAGGCGCTGTATATTATCAGGTGAGTCACTGTCTTGAAGTTGGGTGTCATCAGCATAGAAGTGGTGTTTTATAGAATGGGAGTTGATGATGGTGGACAGGGGGGAGGTGTAAAGAGTGAAAAGAACAGGGCCAAGGACAGATCCTTGTGGAACACCACAGGTCAGGTATGCAGGTTGAGAGTAAGTGCCATTGATGAGAACGGTTTGTTTTCTGTTGGATAGGTATGAAGTGAACCAAGACAGAGCAATGTCAGAGATGCCAAAAGTATGATGAAGTCTAGAAAGGAGAATACCATGATCAATGGTATCAAAGGCTGCAGACAGATCAAGGAGTGTGAGGAGAGAGACTTTGCCAGTATCAGTTGCAAGGAGGAGATTGTTGAGAATGTGTAGTAGGGCAGTTTCAGTGCTATGGCACTGGTGGTAGGCTGACTGGAAAGGATTGAGGAGATTGTTGGCAGACAGGTGAGAGTTCAGCTGGTTGAGGACGACTTTTTCAAGGAGTTTTGACAAGAAAGAGAGATTAGAGATAGGCCGGTAATTTTTCAGTTCATTTGGATCTAAATTGTGTTTCTTGAGGAAAGGGTGAACAATAGCAGACTTGAAAGAATCAGGGACAGTTCCAGTTTGAAGAGAAGTGTTGATGATGTCAGTGATGAATGGGAGGAGAGTAGGGAGACAGTCGGCGTAGAGAGAACCTGGAAGAGGATCCAGCTCGCAGGTTTTGAACGACATGGATCTGATTGTGTTGAGAATTTCTTCTTGTGAGACTGGGTTAAAAGTAGTAAGAGGTGTGCCAGAGAAGGAAGGGTCAGGTGGGCATGGTTGACAGGGTGTCCTGTCAAGCCTGTCACGAAGAGTTTGTATTTTGGTGGTGAAATAGTTGGAGAATACAGATGGGAGTTCTTCATTTGTATGTTTTGTTGGGAGAGGTAAATCTTTTCGTGTACCAAGGAGATGATTCATGGTTGTAAAGAGTTCTTTTGAAGAAGAGGCATTCAGGATTTTGGTTTGGAAATAACTTGTTTTTGCTGATGCAATGAGGGTGGATACTTTTGTTTTAGAGGCAAAACAAAAAACACACATACACAAACACTAACAAGACAGACAGAAGGAAAGAAAGATAATGGTTAGCGCCACACTATGATGATGCGCTCTCCCCAACTGAGATCAGCCGTACTATCACACAGTAATTCCACTGTTACAAAAAGACAGACAAATCCAAATCCAAAGTGAACTGACTGGCTGAAATTGATGTCGGGGTAGGAAGAATATTCAGAGGCACGTGTACGTGAATTCCTGAGAGGAAAGGTGCAGAAGAAGGCATTGGCCAGAAGACAGGATATCTGAAATTGACTGAGGGTCAGCTTCTTGGCTTTCTCTTTCCTCAGCAGTGATAGCTGAAACAAAAACATTCACAGTCAGGACATAGTAATAGCAATAATCATAATGAGAAGAAGAAGAAGAAGAAAGAAAACAACAACAACAACAACAACAATAATAATAATAATAATAATAATGATAATGATAATAATAATAATAATAATAATAATAATAATAATAATAATAATATAAAAATCATAATCATAATAACAACTTTAACAATAACAACAACAATAATGTACATTGATAGTGTGCATACCAGTGCTCCAGGTGCTTACAATTCTACACTACAAAAATAAATGAAATACATCATTTAACCCACAGTCACATTCAACCCTTCAAAATAAAGAGAACAAACAAACACTAAAAAAAAAAAAAAAAAATTTAAGAGCACTTAGCTACTCAAATGTAGTAGCAGTATGATTCAAACTTCAAACCTTCAAAACACTTTATTACTTGAGACTAGTAATAATGCATCCCACTGGATTTGTCTCAGGGTTCATACAGATTTCCAGACAAAAAATTTAAGGAAGGACTTTTGAAGCACTTTTTTTTTTAAATGCCTTCACACGAACGAAAGCTGTAATTACTTGTCACTACTTTTAAAGTCCACAGTAGTTCAGCTTTCATTGCCTCTGTTTTAGTACGGCTCAGGCTGTTCACTGACATCTGAGTTTGAGCAGAACAGTTGGTTGATGAACTGCAGGATGACGAACTGCTAGAAGTGATGGGATCACTCGTTGTAGAATTTTTTGTAAAAAAATTCGAAAGACAAAATGTAGGATTTGAAGCCTTCATCAGGTCGCAGTGTTTTTTCCCTTTTCCATGGGTATTTAAAGCCGATTCTCCCATTGAACGAATGTCTATGGCCTTACAAATGCGGCAAAAGGCCTTGCATCTGTCTCCACTTCGGTTTGCCTGCAGGCATTCTTTGTATTCGTCTTTTTCCAGCCAAACCACGTTAAACAAACACTTCCCCGGCATGTTGACTTCTGAATTTCAAAATGGTGGAACATTCTTTCACGTACGCGCATGCGCCATGAAGGCCCGTAACTCTGGTGTTTTGACCTATAGCAGACGACGTATCAGTGAGATCGTCGATCTTAACTCCGACTCAGACTTTCTTTTTTTTTTTTTTTAATTCAATTTCAACCTTTTCTTTTCTTTTTTTTTTTTACAAACTCAAGATTTTACACAGACTTTATTAAAAATCATAGGCAGTGACAAAACTTAACCCTGATCGCGCTTGTCGCGACAATAGTTGCGCCCCTTTCTCACTGCTAGCACAGGGAAGTCGCGACAATGGGCGCGCTGGTCAGTGACCGACTTTCGCGAGGTCAAGGACGCGTCCCCTCAGTGGAAAATTCCACTGACCATGTCAAGTGCGTAGTTGCTTGACTGAAGCGCCCTGTAACATGTATATTCAGCAGTTTGACTGAGAGTTTGAGTTTGTGGAGTCATTTTATCCAGAAGGCGTGGCGACACTCAAAATGGCTGGCAGACGACGACGTGACCAGTTTAGAGATTTTTTTAACGAATTTTTTGCGGACGAAATCGCCGATGCCCGGGAAGGTGAAGACCTGCAAGATGTCTTGGAGGGTCTTATGCTTCCTGGAGATGCCAGGCAGTTCGACCAGGCCCCATCCAACAGAAATTTCGACGATGATGTGGCGGAGGGGTGGATGAGCGAGGAAGGCGAACTCGTCAACATGCCATTCACGAGAGAGTCGCGACTGCTCGTTGATGACAACTTCCCCGATAATCCCCAACCTCTTGATTTCTTCTCTCTATTTATTGATGAGAGAATCATCGATCTTTTAGTTGAGCAGACTAACCTCTACGCCCAAAGAAAGATCGATGCTGGCAACCTGAAACCACACTCTAGGTAAGTTTCCATTTTTTGTTTCGTATACGCCCCCTTTCACGTCTTCCTCTCTCTCTATTTACCTCTCTCTCTCTCTCTCACTTTTTACCTCTCGTTCCCGTTCTCTTTCTTTCTACACTCTCTCCTCTCTTTTTTCATCTCTCGTTTGCTCACTTGTTTGTTTGTTTGTTTTTTTGCTGAAATAGTTATTTCCTCCATTGATTTGCCCACTCTTCTGTTTTTTTCTGTCTCTGCTCCTCCTAGCTCCCTCTCTGTGCAATTCATGTTTCTTTTGAGTAATTTAGAAAGGAGACTTAGGTGTGTGAGCTTTTCTCTGTGATGATTTTCTACATCAATGGCAGATTTTGTTTTTCTCCTCACTGTAAATGAACTTGTTACAATCCCTCTCTATCATTGGTTTTCTCTTTTTGCCTTGAATGAAAAAATGTGGTTGTGTGTGTTTGTATGAGTGTGTTTGTGTGTGATGTTCTAGATAAATAATTGCATGTTCTTTGATTGTTTTAGTGAAGCATTGTATCAGAGTGTGCATGTGTATGCTAGCAAATATGTTTATGCAAGCATATGTGTGTGTGTGTATGCGAGTGTGTGTGTGTATGCGAGTGTGTGTGTGTGTTTACATGTTATGCTTTTATTATTTTTTTTTCTCTTTCTCTGTGTGTAACAAAGTGGGTTTATTCCCAGGTTGCATCACTGGAAACCTCTGACCAGGGCAGAGATGAGGGTGTTTCTGGCACTCTGCATTTCAACAGGCCTCGTCATCAAGCCTACCATCTCAGAGTACTGGTCAGCGGATGAAATCACAGAGACGCCATTTTTCGCCAAAAACATGACATCTCTGCGTTTTGAAGCCATCCTCAGTAACTTCCATCTTGTGGACAACACAGAGGATGACTTCACCGACCCCCTCTTCAAAGTGAGGCCTTTCTACAACCACCTGCGGGCCAAGTTCCTGGTCTACTCGCCAGAAAGGGACATCAGCTTTGACGAAGCGACATGTCCCTGGAAAGGCAGACTCCGCTTCCGGGTGTACAATCCTGCCAAGCCTACCAAGTTTGGCATCAAAATGTATGAGGCATGTGAGGCCAAGTCAGGGTATGTGCTTGGCATGGATATATACCAGGGTTCCACACGAGGCACCGACTTCTCCGAGGCACTGGGCATCGAGCAGGAGCTGAACACCACCACCCGCACCGTCCTCGGCCTTCTCAGCTACAGTGGATTGTTGGACCAAGGGCATCGCGTTTACATGGACAATTACTACACCAGTCCAGAGCTCTTCACCCAACTCTATCTGCTGAACACCTATGCTTGTGGTACAGTGCGTACAAACAGGCAAGGCATGCCACGTGTCTTCAAGAAGGCGAAGAGGAGGGCAGATAGAGTTCAGCTGACCCAGGGACAGAGCATCTTCAGGCAGAATGACCATCTTCTGGCCCTGAAGTACCATGATAAGCGCGATGTCCATATGCTGACAACAATCCACAGCCCCACTGAAGTCAAGCTGGACAAGCGGGATGAGGCAGGCAACCCCATCTGGAAGCCAACCTGCATTGTGGACTATATCCGCAACATGGGGGGGGTGGACACTTCTGACCAAATAATTGCTAATTATTCCCTGCTGAGGAAAACTGTGAAGTGGTGGAGGAAACTTTTCTTCTATCTCTTCACAGTAGCACTCTGCAATGCTTACTGTCTCCACCGGAAGTTTGCCAACAATACGTTGACACACTATCAGTTCCGGAGAGAGATTGTGCGTCAGCTGATTCTCCAATCTCCTGATGCACCAAAGCCAGTTGGCAGAGGGAAGAAGAGTCTGAACCCCCCACTGAGGCTGACTGGCATGCACAAGCCTGTACATCACATTGCCAAAGAAGGAGCCAAGAGGAAACGCCCCATGCATGACTGTGTTGCATGCAACAGACCCAAAAAAGATCGTGCTGGGTTCAAGCGCAAACAGTCGGCCTTCAAGTGTGAGCAGTGTGATGTAACCTTGTGTGTGCCAGAATGCTTCAATGTATACCACAGCAGGGTGGATTACAAGAGGGTTTTGCAGCAGCCTGGTGAGCCTGCCCCTGGTCCTTCTGGGGACCACTGACAGTCTCATCAACACGCCTGTCCTCACCTGACATTTCACCTGTTTGGCAGAGGTATTTACCTTCATGTTGATTTATATTTGATAATGAATTGATGAGCAGTATTCCTCATTCATTTCTGAACATATTTTGTATAACATTTATTGTTCAAAAACAAATAGTTTTTGAGATATAGCTCATTTAAACTTACTACCGTTTTTTTTGTTTTTTTCTGTTCGTTATATGACCAAACACAGTGTTTACATAGGTACGAATTATAACCAGGATAAGGGTTAAGGACTTTTTAAAGACCTTTCAGCAAAAGCCTGATTTTTAAGGACTTTTAAGGCCTTAAGAAGCATGCCCTCAAAATTAAGGACTTTTAAGGACTGTGCGAACCCTTTGTCTTACAACTAGTCCTTGCAGCTCTACACGTATCAGCATATTAAAACAAAGGTGATTCTAGTCTTCATGTATAAGCATACTAAAAAACAACAACATATACAATGTGAAAAAAAGTTATAAACATGATTTGTGACAAACTATTAGCTTTGATGGGTCAATTCTGAGTCAAAGAGCACCAAAAACATCATAAAGACCTTCTTAACCTCTTTGAGTGTTACACATATCAGATTTGGTGCTTCCAGATCCCCCTGATGATTTTGTCAGTAATTTCCAGAAAATAGTTTCTCATTTCTTTGGAATGATAAAGGGAACTGAATTCATGGAAAAAAACTACCACCAGTGAGTTTCTGATACCTCACAATTTGTTTACAAAAAACAAATAAATAAATGAAATAATATGAACAACCTTATCAGCAAGGGTGAAAAAAACAACGACACAAAACAAAGAGACATGCAAACTGTGTTACCATGGGACAAACATCAGGCAACTGCAGAACCAACTCGGTCATCATCGGAAGAACAACCTCAAAGAATTGCTCACGGTCTTCATATTTCACATGCTGAAACAGCAGAGGAACAGAAAAAAACAAAGCAGAGGAACAGGTCTATTATTTAGTAAAAAAATAAATAAATAAATAAATAAAATAATGGTGGCAGTGTGAGAGAGAAAGTGTGTGTGTGTGTGTGTGTGTGTGTGTGTGTGTGCGTGCGTGCATGCGTGCATGCGTGCATGCGTGCGTGCGTGCACGCGTGTGTATGTATGTATATGTGTGTGTGTGTGTGTGTATGTATATGTGTGTGTGTGTGTATGTATGTGTAAGTGTGTGTGTGTGTGTGTGTATGTGTGTGTGTGTGTGTGTGTGTGTATGTGTGTGTGTGTGTATGTGTGTGTGTATATATATATTGTGTGTGTGTGTGAGTGAGTGTGTGTGTGTGTATGTATGTGTGTGTGTAGACCTGCACATGTCCCTGAGTGCATACAGATAGGTGTGTGTCTGTGCATCTGCGCAACCATCCACAAATGTACACAAGATTTTCTCAGCTATTGATTACTAAATCTTTACCAAGTTTGATCAAAGAAGTGGACTGCTGGGGAGTCATGAACACACATCTTTGGAAGGAAAGGACCCCAGGTAAATGTTACAGGAGTATGGTTCAACATATTAATTTCATAATCATCCCAGGAAATTTCATAAAAAAATTACAAAACCATGGGGCATATAAACACTGTATTGTCATAAACATTTAAATACCAGCATAATCATAGTAACAGTGGCTGGAAACCTGATCCTCTTCACGGCTGGTGAAGGTAAAGCAGTGTGGGAGAGGAGACAGGTACTGCCTTCATAATGCTGGCTCTTAGAAAAGGAGAGGTTTCAACCTACTCACTTATTCTTCTACAACATCACTGTTATGGAACAACTTCATTTTCTTAGAGTTTGTTTTACACTGCAACACTTGCAATTCACAAAATGACACTCGCTCAAAGGGTAAATATTAACCTGAATGCACTTGCTGTTGTACAGCAACACAGCAGGCCTGAGCCTTCCACATAAAACATAAATTTCCAATGTACCTTTATGGCCATAACTGGCTTTGAGATTTCTGAGAATTTCTTCTCCAGCATTTTTCATTTTCCGATAAAAAAGCCGGGCAGTTTTTTTTTAACATAAACTGCTCTGTTAAGAACAATTTCTCACTTGATTTGTATCATATTCTGTTTTCCTAATGATAAAAATGTGCCAGGAAATTGAATGAAGCCAGCTGAATAATCTGATTCTTATTCTCCTTTAACTTCATTCAGACACGTGGGCAACTGTTCACCAGATTTCTCCAGTTGTCCGTTGTGTGCCAAAGCCTAGGTCCCTGCAAATGTTTCTAAGTCCAGTCCGCAATATTGTCAGTCCATCACTTTTTTTCTGTCTTCCTCTCCAGTTACCTATCTCAGTTCCCTGGATGACTAAATGACTGGCACAAGAACATTATTTAGGTCTGTATGCTAATAAACCAATGGAATAGGAAGGCAATCACACCACAATGTCACAGGGCTCGTTGCCTGTATCACAGAGTGTGTCAGAGACAGTTACTTGTCTCCCTACCCATGTCTACACTCATATCACAGTGTCACAAAGCTAATTGCCTGTCTTCCCACCTATGTCTGTGATCATATCACAGTGTGACAAAGCGAGTTGCCTGTATCCCTATCCATGTCTATGATCATATCACAAAGTTTGACAAAGCTAGTTGCCTGTCTCCTTTTCCATGTCTATATCAGAGTGTGACAGCTAGCTGCCTGTCTCCATCCATGCCTATGATTATATCACAGAGTATGATAGAGCTAGTTGTTGTCTTCCTATTTAAGTCTATGATCATACCACAGAGTGCAACAGCACGAGTTGTCTGTCTTCTTATCTATGTCTAAGATCATATCACAAAGTATGACAAAGCTAGTTGTCTGTCTTCCTATCCATGTCTAAATATCATATCACAAAGATATGATAAAGCAAGCAACTTGTCTTAGTACCCAGGTCTATGACTACATAAAAGTATGCAACAGATTTGTTTGTTTCCCTATTCATGTCTGTGATCATAGCACAGAGTATAACAGAGGTAGTTGCTTGTCTCTCTATCTATGTCTATGATTATATCACAAAGTGTCACAGAGCTGAGTTGATTGTCTTCCTGTCTATGATCATATCACAGAGTGTAACAGAGCTAGCTGCTTGTCCCCCTATCCATACCTATGATAAAAAAACACAGAATGACAGACTAGTGGCCTGTCTCTCTGTCCACATCTGTGATCATATCACACAGTGCAAACGAGCAATTTCCCTGTCTCTCTATCCATGTCTATGATCATAGCACAAAATGTGACTGACGTCGTTGCCCGTCTGCCTATCTATGTTTATAATCACATCACGATATGTGACAAGAGTCAGTTGCCTGTCTATCCATTCATGTCTAGGGTTGAACAGAGCTAGTTGCTTTGTATCTCTATGTCGATGATCATAAAATTATCACAAAGTGTGACATGCTAGCTGCTAGTCCCCTTATCCATGTGTAGGGTTGAACAGGGCTAGTTGCTTGTCTCCCTGTCCATGTCTATGATCGTATCACAGAATGACACAGAGCTAGTTGCTTGTATCTCTATCTATGTCTATGATCATATCACTGTTACAGAGCTAGCTGCTTGTATCTATCTCTATCTATGATCATATCACAGAGTGACACAGAGCCAGTTGCTTGTATCTCTATCTATGTCTATGATCATATCACAGTGTTACAGAGCTAGCTGCTTGTACCTCTATCTATGATCATATCACAGAGTGACACAGAGCCAGCTGCTTGTACCTCTGTCTATGTCTATGATCATATCACATGTTACAGAGCTAGCTGCTTGTACCTCTATCTATGATCATATCACAGAGTGACACAGAGCTAGCTGCTTGTACCTCTGTCCATGTCTATGATCATATTACAGAGTGACACAGAGCTAGTTGCTTGTCTCCCTGTCTGTGTCTAGTTGCTTGTATCTCTATGTCTATGATCATATCACAGAGTGACACAGACTAGTTGCTTGTCTCCCTGTCTGTGTTTAGTTGCATGTACCTCTATCCATGTCTATGATCATATCACAGTGACACAGAAACTAGTTGCTTGTCTCCCTGTCTGTGTCTAGTTGCTTGTATCTCTATCTATGTCTATGATCATATCACAGAGTGACACAGAGCTAGTTGCTTGTCTCCCTGTCTGTGTCTAGTTGCATGTACCTCTATCCATGTCTATGATCATATCACAGAGTGATACAGAGCTAGTTGCTTGTCTCCCTGTCTGTGTCTAGTTGCTTGTACCTCTATCTATGTCTATGATCATATCACAGAGTGACACAGAGCTAGTTGCTTGTCTCCCTGTCTGTGTCTAGTTGCTTGTATCTCTATCTATGTCTATGATCATATCACAGAGTGACACAGAGCTAGTTGCTTGTCTCTCTGTCCATGTCTAGGGTAAAACTGACCTTAGTGAAATAATAGTGCAGAACAGTGAACTTCCATTTGTTGATGTAGCGTTGATTGTAACTCAGAATGGCCTCCTGCATAACAGACAGTTGAAGGACAACTTACACAAGACATCACACACATGTGCACACACACATACACACACACACACATACACACACACACACACATTCACTCACATGTATACACATTCACAAACACACACACACACAAACACACACACACACACACACACACACACACACACACACACACACACATGTCTAAAAACTCTTCTTTGAACAGACATTAAAATGAATAAGACTCACACACAACACATAAATGCATGCATGCAAACACACACAATGCATACACTCACACACACATACATACACACACGCACATACACACACACACACACACACACACACACACACACACACACACACACACACACACACAAAGAAACATGTGCAAGCATGCATACACACACACTTAAATAAACACACACACAAACAAACACGCAAACATACACGCACACACACACACACATACAGATAAACACAGAGGCAAGGATAACAACACACACACACACACACACACACACACACACACACACACACACACACACACACACACACACACACACAACACACACACACACACACTCACACATACACACACACACACACCACAACACACACACACACACACACAAAGAGAAGAATAATACCTCCAATTCAAAGGGGCCTCTGATGTTTTTTGACAGAGCTTCAACAATCACCTCCCATCTCCTGACTTCCCTCTGTGAAATAAAAGCAAAATGTTAACACTATCTTTATGTATGGCTGCCAGACAGGTTTTCCCCCGTTCTAAAAGCAGCTGGCTGCGCTGGATCCCTACCAATATAACAATTTTGGCATCTTTCTAATTTGTTTTACATGTTGTTTTTTTTATCAGTGTTGGTGGCACATTTGATTCGTTTGAAACGGAAAACAAGACTTTTAGATGAACATACTTTCAACACTCTTGGAGATTCCATAACAAGACTCTGCACATATACATCAGGTAACTAAAACGCCAAAGTACAAAAAAAAAAAAAAAAAAAAAAAACATTTCAAGGCTTGACAATCATTATTTAGTTCAAGTGTGCCAACACTGTTATTGTTGTTTAAAGCCCAGCCGACTGCATAGACCCATATCAGGGCTATAAACGCTTCAAAACATACAAAACTTCAACAGGAAAAAAACAAAGAAAAGAAAATAAGTACACATATCAATGCATTTGCGCACATTAAAGCATGCCGACAAATTGCCACCAAAACAACACTCACCTTACACAGTTATATTCATGGTGCATTTCACTGTCAGGTGCAATCCATTTTTGAAGAATTTCACAGAATTCGACACACAATTAAAAATGAATCACACAGCATCTTTCAAAACTTGTGAATATACTAGAAATAGAAAGCAAAGGTAGGGGGTTGGAACTAAACAGCAGGAAGACTGAAGTCATGGTGATCAGTAAAAAACATGAAATCCCCTCATGCAAAATAACAGCAAATGGCACAACCTTGACACAGGTTAATAAGTTCAAATACCTGGGAATGGTCATTTCATCAGACGGTAGATGCACATCGGAAATAGCCGGCAGAATCGGCCAAGCCAAAACAGCATTCAAGAAGATGACAATCATTCTTACCAACAAATGCCTATCAATTAACATCAGGAAGAGAGTTCTTGAATGTTATATAGAACCAATACTGTTGTACGGATGTGAGGCGTGGACAGTCAACAAGCAAAGCCAGAACAAGATTGACGCAGCCGAGATGTGGTTTCTAAGAAGAATGTTGACAGTTCCATGGACAGCAAAGAAAACAAACGACTTGATGGAGGCAGACACAAGTAGATCACTCATAAGGAAGATTAGGAAAAGACAGGCAACATTTATAGGCCATTTTATGAGGAAGGGGGATTTGGAGCACCTGGTCACAACGGGAAAGCTGGAGGGAAAGAGAGCATCAGGTAGACCCAGGGAGAAAATGCTAGACAAATTCGCGGAGTGGCTGAAGACGAGGAGGGTGGAGGAGATGCTTGGGGCAACAAGAGATAGAGACAGATGGAAGTCCATGATCGCCAACGCCATGCGGCAGGGCACCTGATGATGATGATGATGATGAGCATCTTTCAATCAATTACTCAACACAAGTAAGGTACATACACCTCTTGTTTTCCATTAACTCTCAATCGCTTCATGCTGGAAGAAAATCTCCGTCACTTCTGTTTACTGCTTGGAGACGTGACGTCGATTTATCGACGGCGGACATTCATTTTTTTTTTTACGTCAGAAGTGTCAGTTATAGGGAAAACTCACTGGGAACCGAAACTAGGGTATGTTTACAGCAGTTATTTACCTTAGACCGTTTGTTAAAACAAAGACAACAGTAGCCTTTTTTCAGCGCAACCCATGACATGCGAATTTCACAAATGGCGTCAAGGAAAGCAAGTCGAACCTCACAATTTTGTAAATATTTTGTGCTCTGGAGCAACTGTACGCAAAAAGTGACAACTACCAGTAATCTTGTGATTTTAAACATCCATGGCATGGAAATTATGTTCTTGACTTCATCTTAAACTGTTTCACAGTGTGTGTTCATATCCATCCAAAAAAATAAAATTACCCCCCTTTGGACACCTATATGGATACCTCATCATTTACAAGTACATGGAATACCATAAATAAAGTAAGATTATTTGTAAAGATCTAATCCTGGTCTTTCTGTATCACTTTACTTTATTTGTCTACTTTATTTGGTTGTTTTCCTATATTTTTTTAAAATGTGCTAAAAATCATGAGTTAAGCATGTATGCAGACATGTATGTAGAGCCAAAGGCAGTGGCTCTCATTTTCACAAGCCACATGTTGATCTTGACAAGCACACTTATCAGAAAGTCATCACAGTTCATTCAGTAGTACAGCACGCAGCAAGCACAGGTACACAAAAACATAATCCACACAGACAGTTCTCTCTCTCTCTCTCCCCTTTTCTCTCTCTCTCTCTCTCTCTTTCTCTCTCTTTTCACGTGCATGTAGCAGACAGCATAGAGCTGACAGCTTGCTGTTATCCAACGGTTGGCAAACATCACACTTGGAAAGAAACTTTAAGTGTTTTCTCTCGTCACAGACACAGACAGGATAAACAGGAAAGATGTTTCCTCCAAGCTAAGTGTCCCAGCAAATTGAGACTAGTCTGACCTTTGGCATGACTAATTAAGTGGGCTGGACTTAGACATGGATCACTTCAGTCCCAGGAATGCCATGAGCAGTCAGACATAAGAATGATGAAACATTCACCCTGCCCTGCTAACAGAGGTGTGGAGTGGCTCTTCAAACTGGCATGGATAATCAGATGTATCCACTTCATGTGAAGTACTGGGGTGAGACGACTAGACATGCTGATGAAAGGTTGAGAATCACTGACAATACAAATCATTTGAGGACAGAATAAGGATGACATGACAAAGAGGGGCAGGGAGAGAGAGAGAGAGAGAGAGAGAGAGAGAGAGAGAGAGAGAGAGAGAGAGAGAGAGAGAGAGAGAGAGAAGGAGAGAGAGATGGGGCGGGTGGGAGATGGTGGGAGAAGTGCAACCTCCAAAAAATATATAATCCAGATCTAGTATTATACACGCATGTATGCGTGTGGGTACATGTGTATGAGTATAGACATATGTGTATACATGTATACAGAGGCACTGATATACAATCAAACTCATGTACACAAACAAATAACACATCTACCCACACACAGTATCATTATTTCAAAAATATCATAAATGTCCATATGATTTGGGCCAGGGAGATGTACAGAGTCAAGCACCTGTGTTGATATGAAATGTGCTCAAGATCAGGTCAGAATAACCCAGCGAGGGGTCCTCTGTTTTAAGTACAAAAAGTGCTGGTGAACTGGGTTTAAATTTATAAATGAAGGCATTGTTCTGTGGTCGGAACATTCCACTGTGGTCTGAAAGAAGTTATTTCACTTAAACGGCAAGGGTTTGATTAAAAGTATAACACAGGGAGATTATTAGAATGGCAAGACCATCTTGTTTATTTGTTTGTTACTTACACCATCACTTCTGTAGCACTTGCTTTGGTATGAGTGAGGCATGCGTACATGATCTGTGTCCCACTTGTCTTGACCTGAAGTAGGTTCTGGAGTCATGTAGGGCTTGCACTGGAATAACAATATGAACAGTAGCAAAAGCCACATAAAACATTTTAAAAAATAATAACAATGATAATACTAATTATGATAATTGCATTTTTTCAAAAGTTTGATCAAATGAAGCCCTAACTGATAATTTCATAATGTACATACACAGAGAACAATGATAATACATACATGCAGACATACCAGAGCCCAGAGAAACCCTTCATACTACTCAGTTCAGTTCAATTCAAGACCACTCTATTGTCCCCAGTGTGGAATGCGGGTAAAATATTCAGTTATTAACTTATAGCAGATGAATTCTGAGATGATCCGGAATAGCAGCAACATTCAGCCGACTTCTGAGATTACTCCTAACAGCAAACTCTAAGACCACAAGTTATCCATTCTTTCTCAACCAAAACCATGTTTATTAAGTCACTTCCCTTTACCAGTCTTCTGGCATACGTGTGAATTGTATCTGTCAATTTTTCTTTGATTTTTTTGACTAAAAATGTCCAAATAACAGAGGTATACTGCTCAGGAAGCTCTTTGTGAACTTTTTGTGGACAGCGACAAGTGACAAGAAGTTAAGTAATTTGGAGTTTAGCCCTTGTGGATGGTTATTCTGAGGAAGAAATCTCCTGCCTGACCTCTATGTTCTGCTTCTGATATTACTTGTTTACAAATTCCTCGATTCAAATGTTCCTCTGTTAATTGCTGCTCATTTTCTGAGTCTGGTCCATACAACTGGAATAAGTTTTCCCTGTCTCTCCGACAGTCACATACTCTATCTCTATCTTTCTTTAAATCTACCCTGAAGAAATCCAAAACAAGTGTAACTGCCTGCATTCAAGCAAACAGGAACCTTAAAAACAAAACAAAAAAGAACAAGAACGCATATTCAATACACGCATATTCAATACGCTCGTCTCGCTTGGTTGTATTAACTACGTGTTCTTATTCTTTTTTCATGTTTTTCTGGATCCTAACCTAAATACATATTTGTTTTGTCCAGTAGCAATCTCCTCTTGTATGTTCCCACCCCTTTGTCCCATTCTCATTTTACACATGCATACACTTTGTGTCTTTGAGCTTTCGTCATTGTGAGCAAATGTTTTAGTGAATATTGGAATATGCACTCTGATTTGATTTGTATATCAAGATCTGACACCTTATGAACATCATTATTATTAGCAGTAGTCAGAAATCTTGGTGTCATCATGTGCAGTATCATCGGCATAGCGCAGGTCTGTAAGATTTTTTTCCTCCCATCTTTATGCCCATGCTGTCTATATCAGCATCTCTCATAACTGAGTCAGAAATCAACAATGAATTGATCAGCAGTGATGTGGAAAAAGTGTTTATTTTAAAAATTATATCCTCTTCCAACATAGCCTTCATTTTGTTGCTACAGCAACAGAAATTCTGACTACACTAAACAAAAGCTTAATTTATCCCCTTTCAGTACACATTCTGGGCAAATCTGTCTACATGTAAGACCACAGTGGTGCTTTCCATGCTACAGCCCATTCTCTAACATTTAAGGGTAGCTTCACGCAGGAATGCTGTTGGCTTCAGGAAAATTTTGGTCCATAGCTTTGACCAAAATCTGGTAAAGATCCACCCTTATAGAGCTGAGAAAATCTTGTTCATGTATACTTACACACACACACACACACACACACACACACACACACACACACACACACACACACACACACATCACACACACATACACACACACACACAAACACACCACACACACACACACACACACACACACACACACACACACACCACACACACACACACACACACACACACACACACACACACATACATACATACCCACACACATACACATACACTCACTTGTACACACACACACACCACACATACATGCGCGCACACATATGCGCACACACACACACACACACCACACACACACACACACCACACACACACACACACACACACACATTCACCCCTCCAGTTAATATGAAGCAATCGTCTTTTTTTCAAAAGAAGGGAGATTAAAGAAAAAAGGGCAGGGGGGGGGGGGGGGGGGGGGGGGGAGTTAAAATTAACAAAATTAACAAACAAGCAAAGAAAACTCAAAAGAACAGTCCAAGTTTCACACAAACAATCTGTTGGAACAAAGCAACTACAAAAGAATAAACCATACACTCATCATGAGACACATCATGGTTAGAAAACATACTCACGGACTGTGGCTTGATGGCGACAAAATGCTGGGTACTTCTTTCCAGTTTAAAATTATCAGATAAACAAGAAGGTGTAGTTTTCAGATGATTCAGTGCTATTCCCTGAAAGTATAAATACTAATAAAACTCATCATAATTCCATTTATGTAGCACAAACGATTCATATTAGAGAATGTTTTTTTGCACTTTATAAACAGCATAAACATTGTCATGTTAATACATTAATGCTTACAAACACAATTAAGACACATACACCAATACATCAATGCAGCATGAACACTGCCAAAGTAAAGCAGCTCTTGAAAATACAGACTGCTGCCAAATTCCCATAAAAGTTAAGTGATAAAAATTATGTAACCCTTTCATCCCCTAACCCTATGTACAAGTTCACACAGTGGGCTTTTTTTGTTGTTGTTGTTGTTTTCTACGCGGGCTGGTCAATAGTTTTGAATACAGCCACATATTCAGGACCTGATATCTTGAGCTCAATTCCAGCCTGCAGTATTAAAAGCTGGCCTGTTTGCTGCCCGTCACAATGTTTCCTTCGTTCTAGTGGTATATAACCTTGATGTTTCATGGGTCCTTCTCCCTCTCTCTCCATTTCAAGGCCTTGCCAGTGCACAGGATCTTGTGCAGGCTCAGGGAGTCTGCCAGATAATTGCTGGCAGATACATAGCATTTAGTGCAGGCTTAGGGAGTCTGCCTGATAATTGCTGGCAGGTATATAGGATTTAGTGCAGGCTTAGGGAATCTGCCTGATAATTGCTGGCAGGTACATAGCATTTAGTGTAGGCTTAGGGAGTCTGTCAGATAATTGCTGGCAGGTACATAGCATTTAGTGTAGGCTTAGGGAGTCTGCCTGATAATTGCTGGCAGGTTCATTTTTGTATCCCCAAGAACGGGAAAAAAATGGTTGCCTCCCTTGCAACAGTAAGACCACACACACAAAAAACCAGTCTTTTTACTCAACAAAATAAATTGTCTGGTCTGAAACAAACGAACAAATAAACCAACCAATCAACCAACAAACAAACAAAAACAAACAACAACAACAACGAAAGACTTCTGAAAGACAACCCTGTAATGATTAAAAAAAAAGCTCTGGAGCTAGAGAACAGACTTGGGTGCTCTGTCAGTCTTTTAGTCCTTCATAAAGGAAGGTCCTTATGCTTCCAATGTGAGAACTCCCCTGACCTGTCTGGGATAGCACAAGGAAAGAGGCATCCACACACCTGTAGTGTCAGTCATCCAAACTTAACCCTTTGACTCCCTCACCCTATCAACTGCAAAAACTTAACTCTTTTGACTCCCATGCCCTATCCACCAGCTTCATGCAGGAAACTGGTGGATAGGGTGAAAGAGTCAAAGGGTTAAATGTTCGCTTTGCTAGCATGATTTGACAATGCAGGTGGGCAGGGTGCAGGAGTCAAAGGGTTAAGACACCTGAGCTCCACAAAGTGCAGACACATCACCTAAATACTAACAGAGCACCTATTGAAGGTATAAGACAGAATTCGGAAAAAATACAAACAGAATTTATTAACAGAGCACCTAATCAAGTAAAAGACAGAATTCGGAATACGAAGACAGAATTTATTTTCAACCTAGGGAAGCAGAATTGTGTGGCTCAATATTAATAAAAATAAAACGACTCCATTAGTCATTTCTTTTTATATATAACTAAAAAGGAAAGGAGAGGTTGTCCCAGAACCTCCAGGTCCCTGATGACAAAGTAGAGGCCTCAACTGTTTTGGGGGCTTGTATTATGACGATGTGTGCTCATTTTTTCTCATTCCTTGCCTTACCTTCCGTGAACAGGGGCAGTTATCTAGTGACAAGTTTGGTTGGTGGGAAATTATCCAGTGACATGTTTGGTTGGTGGGAAGTTATCTAGTGACATGTTTGGTTGGTGGGAAGTTATCTAGTGACAAGTTTGGTTGGTGGGAAGTTACCTAGTGACAGGTTTGGTTGGTGGGAAGTTATCTAGTTACAAGTTTGGTTGGTGTGAGGCTGCACACAAAATGGTGGCTTTTTTCAGGCTAGGGACCCAAACAAATCAGTGCTAGCAAACAAGACAGCAGAAGGTCTACCTCTACGTTAACACTTGACTCCTGCACCCTATCCACCAGCATCTTGCACTGTCAACCATATCAGCAAAGCAAAAATTTAACTCTTTGATTCCCTCACCACATCCATCAGCTTCCTGCAGGAAGTCAAATGGTTAAGTTTTTGCAGTTGGCGGATATAGTGCAGGAGTCAAAGGGTTAATCAGGCCTCAAAAATAATGATACACAAGTAAAACGCTGCTGGTTGTCTACTTTCGGTGGGAAGGCAGGGAGTGTTTCTTGTTTTTTTATTTCTGTTTTTGTTTGTTTGGGGGGTTTTTGGGGGGTTTTTTTGTTTTTCTGTCCCATTTCATATGCCATATTAATGGCCACAGAATCTGGGACAAATTTTGACGATGGAGAGGATAGTCATGATGCTATGGAGTTGTATTCTGAACTGAGATTGTCATTTCACAATACTCTGATGATAATGACAATAGAGAGGATAATCATGACACTACATAGTTCTATTCTGAATTGTGACTATCATTTTATAATGCTGTGATGATCACGACCATGGAGAGGATAATCATGATTCTATGGAGTTCTATTCTGAATTGAGACTGCATGACAAGTCTGTACTTTACACTTATTTTCATAATATACCCTGGCATCAACAAGACCCAAGAGATATAGACATCTGTGGCGACGGGTCATAAGATTCAAGCAACACTCTCAATGATGCATCTGTCAAGTGGACAAGACTCGAAAATTTTGTCCCAGTCTTCTCAATGAGCCCATAGCATATTCAACTTTCGGTAGGATTCGGTTGAAGCCACAAAAATCCCACAATTATTTTGACAGGACTTTTGGGATTTGATGGAGATTGTGATGTGCATATACATATATGGTCGACTATCATGGTCGATTAAGTCCAACCCGGCACTTGTTGGCGCTATGTGCCATGCCCATATGTAAGTTGCAGTTGTTTGGGCAGAGCCTCAGCAACTCTCTCCACATGCCTCCACAAATCCAGGGCAAACCAAGGTAAGACAGCTGTTCTCATAGGAGACACAGATGGCTGAATAGTAGATGGCAAGTCGCAGCATGCGGCCAAAACCACAAGCAACGCTCTGTGGCAATGCCCTTTATGCAGTATGCGGCTGTGGGATTTTCTGTCTGGGTTTACTCCCATAGCCTTCCCCCACCCAAGGGGTAACCCACAAGGCAGCGGAGATGGCCGCAGGTCATACAGTCTACTGTCATACTATAGCAGAGACTTAGCTCTTACCTGACATGTATGTGCATATGGAACCAAACAAACTCCAAACTCCAACAAGGCCCCAAAGACAAGGACACAAATGTAAACCACTGCTATCTCTTACCTTCCACGCGCGGTTCACATCATAGGGGGCAGGTTTTGTCTTCGAACACTCTTCCATTTCTATGTTGTCGTAACTGAATAACACATCAACATATCTCTATCACATAACAATATTTCATGTGACTAGTACTGGAAAAAGCAATAATTTAATCAACATATGAAAGCATTCTGGTCACACTCAAACCACATAGACATGCAAACACATAAACATTATACAAGCATCCACGTACACATGCAGTACTTAGTAAGACTTACTGATTTGTAAGATTTTAGACTTCAGAATGAAGATATAAGTCATTATTATTTCATTAACGTTTTGTTTTTAAATCAGATGGACAAAACAAAACTCAACAGAGCCCAAAAATCTTAAAACAATGGGCCGGTTTCTTTCTTCTTCCTCTAATTGCCTGCCTGGATTATCATGGATGCTGCACAGAGAACAAGCTGATGGTCAGCTCATTAGCTGGATGGACTGAAGCATGAAAGTCTAAAAAATGTTCAATCCAAGCTTTCCTTAGTCTGCCTCTTGCTTGATATCTTTGCTGACCCATTAACATAAAGCTTTCTTTCTTTTTCTTCTTTTTCATCAATAGATATTGATCTGAAATATGTGTCACTGAAAAACATTTTGATATAGTATCAATATTTAAGCCCCACTTGTAAGAACCAGTATCTTTGAGCTTCACTCAATAAAAGTACACTTTCAATTTTTCTTGTAAAAAATCATTTTATTTCATGGCATTTAATCAAGGAGACCTTTAAAACTGATATGCTCTGACGTTTATGTACAGGATTTTGTAATTGTTGGATTTCACAGGTTTGTTTGTTTTGAATGTTCTGTCTGCCACACTGCCTGCATGCATCAAAAAGTCAGGCTGCCTGAAAACCTGTTGCACTACCTCAGCTTCTCTGACTGACAAGTGACAGCACGGCTGGCTGCCTAATATCCTGGGGAAATTTCAGCCCCATATATTACACTCAGAAGAAGATGGTAAGACTTACTCAGAGCCTGAGTCCTGCGAGTCAGCTTCCTGCTCATATGACAGACTGTCAGCTCTCGCCCCAGTACGGGTCTCAGTAGTAGGGTCAGGGTTTTCTGACCGTAGACTTCCTGATGCAAAATAGACATAGTGGTAAGACGTGGACACCAATGCAGAATATGAACACAGTCAACGTCCACAACAATATGTGTGTGTGTGTGTGTGTGTGTGTGTGTGTGTGTGTCTATGTGTGTGTGTGTGTGTGTGTATGAGCATGTATGTGTGTGTATGAGTGTGTGTGTGTGTGTGTGTGTATGTGTGTGTGTGTGTATGTGTGTGTGTGTGTGTGTGTATGAGCATGTATGTGTGTGTGTGTGTGTGTGTGTGTGTGTGTGTGTGTGTGTGTGTGTGTGTGTGTGTGTGTGTGTGTGTGTGTGTGTGTGTGTGTGTCTGTGTGTTTTGTGTGTGTGTGTCTGTGTGCGCACGAACTTTGTATGCATGTGTGTGCATGCACTTTGTGTGTGTGCGTGCGTGTGTGTGTCCATGTGTGTGCATGCGTCTGTGTGTGTGTGAGTCAAAAGGATGTCCGTCTGCATGCGCGCGCGTGCGCGCGCACATGTGTGTGTGTGTGTGTGTGTGTGTGTTTTCGTGTGTGTGTGTGTTTTCGTGTGTGTGTGTGTGTCCATGTGTGTGTATGTCTGTCTGTGTGTGTGTATCTATGAGTGTGTGTGCATGTGTGTCCGTGCCTGTCTCTCTGTGTCTCTCTGTGTGTCTATGTCTGTGTGTTTGTGTATGTGCATGTGTCTATGCATGCATAACTATGAATGGAGTTAAGAGTGTGTGTATGTGAGTGTGTGTCCACGTGCCTATGTGTATGTTACATGTGCATGCATGCATGTATGTCTCTGTCTGTGGGGGGGGCACCCATGAGTATGTGTGCATATGTATGCCTTTATGTGTGATGTGCGTGTGTGTGTGTGTGGTATAAGTGGGGAAGGAGGGTAACATATTCCTTAACCTTTTCACTTCCACACCCTATCCGCCAGCTGAGAAAACATAAGCAATTTCACTCTCTCATTCTCTCCACCATATTCAAGTGAGAGAACAAATATTCACAGACCAAAGTCAGTAAGAAACTGAAAGGTGGTTCAGGTTAATGCTTATTTTTATTGTTGCTTAAAGCCCAGCTGACTGTGTAGACCCATATCAGGGCTATAACTGTTTCAATCCACACACAGTACTTCAACACGAAAAAGAAAATTAAGTACACATATCAATGCATTTGTGCACATAATCTAAGGAGATGCCTCTGATGCTGACCACTGCATCCAATTTATCATACAGGATTTAAAGAACACACCCGAATACACATTTAAACATAACTAAGGACACTAAAAAAAATTATGTAAACACGGTCTAAATTACCCAAAACTGCCTCCACATATCTAATTTCCCTACAGCCAAAAATACACTTAATATATCTAGCCAATTACGAATCCCATGAGAATGTACATAAGACTTTATTGAACATATACAGATGAATGGATTAGCAGGTAGAAAATGACAGGAAGAAATGACAAAAAGCAAAGAAGCAAGGCAGAAACAAAGCCAGTGACAGAAAAGAAAAAATTTCTAGTACAGAAGTTGGGGGATACTATTTATACTGAAAAAGCCCCTGGCATCCCCACCGAGTGTGGTAAGGCTGTGACTAGACATACCTTCATAATCACCAGATGTTTTCATTTTCAGCTGTCCTGATGTGCTGAAAATAAATCGCAGACAACATTGTTTAAAACAGTGTATAAAACAAATAACCAAAGTGATCAGTAAAGCAAACAAATACACCAAAGAAAGAAAAAGAAGAATAAAATCAAAGAAAGAAAAAGTAAAAAGACAGAATAAAAAGAAAGAATAACAAGGCTGAAACTGAAAGAAAGAATAAAAAGACAGAAAGAGTAAAAAAAAACCCAGAGAAAGTAAGAAAGAACAAAAAGAAAGGAAGAAGAAAAGAATAAAAAGATAACAAGAAAGAAAGAGTAAAAAGAAAGAATAAAAAGACAGAAAGAAAGAGTAAAGAGATAGATAGACAGATAGATAAACAGATACATACATACATACATGTATACATACATAGATGCATACAAAGATAGATAGATAGATCGAGAGAGAGAGAGACAGACAGACAGAGAGAGACAGAGAGAGACAGAGAGAGAGAGATAGGCAGATAGTTAATTCGACAAGATAGATAGATAGATAGATAGATAGATAGATAGATAGATAGATAGATAGACAGATAGATAAAGATAAATAGATAGGTAGATAGATAGACAGATAGACAGAATACATACATACATACATACATACATACATATATACATACATACATACATACATACATACATACATACATAGATGCATACAAAGATAGATAGATAGATCGAGAGAGAGAGAGACAGACAGACAGGGAGAGACAGAGAGAGACAGAGAGAGAGAGATAGGCAGATAGTTAATTCGACAGATAGATAGATAGATAGATAGATAGATAGATAGATAGATAGATAGATAGATAGATAGATAGATAGATAGATAGACAGATAGATAGATAAAGATAGATAGATAGGTAGATAGATAGACAGATAGACAGATAGGTAGATAGATAGATAGAGAGATAGATAGATAGATAGATAGATAGATAGATAGATAGATAGATAGATAGATAGATAGATAGATAGATAGATAGATAGATAGATATAGAGATAGAAGACAGATACACATCACCATCACCAATTGTAACAAGTTCAGTCAAATTTTAATACAGTAAAAAGGTGAAACAGAACTAGATTTTCACTTACCTAAACTTAACGAATATGCCAAGATCTACCTGTTGCAAAAGCAAATCCAACAACCTTAATTTGTCAAAGTGAGATTATCACAACCGCGAAATCGAGTTTCAAACATTG
The DNA here is from genome assembly GCA_030674185.1 of Monoplex corrugatus. Classification (NCBI taxonomy): domain Eukaryota; kingdom Metazoa; phylum Mollusca; class Gastropoda; order Littorinimorpha; family Ranellidae; genus Monoplex; species Monoplex corrugatus. The sequence goes on from CM060305.1 coordinate 60,123,999, forward strand.
TCATAAGTTCAAAAAAAAGTACTGTTCACACACTTTCCTTGAAAAACACCAATTATCAGCACTATTTTTTTTTTTTTTTTTTCATTTGCGTGACCCTGACCTTGGTGTCTAACCTTTCCAACTTAACCCTTTGTGACTCCCAAACATTCCACATCTTTGACCCAAATGTTGTAAAGATCATTAACGATTAAGAGCAGACAAACTCATGTCCATGCACTTTTGTCGTGTGCACACACACACACACACACACACACACACACACATACACACAAATACAATCTCATTGAACTGCAATAATCTCTCTCTTTTCTTTCTTTGAAAGATATTTATAAAGAAAAAGAAAAACAACAAAAAAACACTTACTCTTCTGACTGATGTCTTGCTTTCTTGTGTGTGTCTGACACATGGAAGTTGGACATTTTGACATTTAATGAGGCTGGGTTCATCGACAGAGGCTGTTCTTTCATGCTGCCATCAACACTGGAGCCAGACCACTCCATGTCCTCCTCCATTTCCTTTTCTGCTTTTCGGTTCTTTTGGTCTGTCACCACCAAACAACAAGACATATAATGTGATATATATAAAGAAAAAGAATGACGAAGACTGTCTTTTAACCTGAAAGGACTGGAACAATGTTCACACAAACACAGAAGTGAACCAAATACCTATTGTGGGTTTTTTCAGTCCCAACCAATTCCTACATAGAGTTATGTGTGTTACTGATTCATTGGCAAAAATAAAAAGACCACACAACTGAGTCAAATCCATTATATCGATGTATCATGAATTCCTGAACAACCCTGCAGGTATCTGTGTCTCATATGCTTGGATGATGCCAGGACGTACTGTGAAAGAAGCCTGTCATGTAGTCTTGATCCAAAATGGAACTCTTATAGTCTATAGCATAGCAATTATCATTCCTATTCTTATAATCATAAAATTTGTGACAAAAAAAAATTGTCCCCAACCCAGAAACAGATTCTTTGGCTCTTTGTGACTTACTTTCATGGAAATATCAATTTCAATGGATTTGAAGTGTGTTGGAAAGTTGACAGGAGTGGTGAAAAGAAAGGCTGAGAAAATAAGTGATCATTTTCTTTTTTCATTCCCCATCTGCAAACACAGCAAGTGATGAAAAAGTGTTTCCATGTAATGATTACGGGGATTTTTACAGTGCACAATTGGTTGCCAATTTCAAGTGGCAAAAACAGTGGCGGCTAAGACAAAAGAAAAGCGAAGACATGGTTCAGGACATAGAGAGGCTAATGTATTGCATGATTTACATTACTAACTTATTTACTTACCGATCTATGATTAAGAAAATATTGTCTTAACCTAGTTGATAGACGACTGGGCATTTGGGCACTGAGACGAGTTTATACAGAATAGCTAGTTGTGTTGTGATTCAGACATTTAATTATTTATTTATTTGCTTATATATGTTCCTTTTTGAAGGTAAGATACACACATACACAGGTCATTTACATGTAACCAAGATTATTCCAGTCAGTCATAGGCTGATAAAATACCAGTATAAAATATAGACTAGGTAAAACATAGTCTAGGTAGGGCCTCTGGACCTGGCCAGCTCATGGGTTTATGTGCCGGCTTAAGGCATGTGCCACGGTCAACATACACATGGCACTGTGACATTAGTGCATATGGACTTTGTTCCAAGCACAGAGACGTCATCTTGAGAAACTAAAACTGAAACTGAAACTACATCAGCAACTGCCAAGGACAGAACTCAAAAGATGGATAATTACTGACAAAAAACCAGTAGTATGTGTGGCACCATGTTCTCAAGCCATGTGACACTCACAACCTACCTGTTTTACTTTTGCGCCCAGAAGCACTGGCAGCAGCACCTTTATCAGTAGGATGTATCCCCTTTGTGTCGGTAGATGCTGAAGGTGGTGATCTACCTTTCTGCTCAGATAAAGCTTTTGGTGGCAGAGATTTCTGTTCATTCCTTTTAGGTCCTTTCTTGTTTTTAGATTTACGGCCAGGCATCATAGACTTCAACAAAAGTAGAATCAACAACACTGACGTTGCACAGGAAGACCAGAAATAATAGCAAAAAAAATTTATAAAGCACTAAATCTTGATGTATAAATCAAATCAAAGTGCATACTCTTATCATTCACTCAAGCATTCACTTACAATGACAAAAAGAAAACTTAAAGGTATAAAGCACATACATACTGGGAGTAGGAGGACAAGAGGAAAGTGGGACAAACTACAAAGAGGAGAATGTGTAAAGGTTAAAATCATTGCTGGATAAAAAGGTCTGCTTTAGTTTAAGGAAGACAAGGAGGAGTAATTCATGATGACAATAATTGAATAAATTAATGATAGTGAAGATGAGGATGCCAACGGTGATAGTATATCATTATAAGTGTGACGGTAGTGGTAGTAGTGATGACAACAATGATGACATGTAAAGAAAGTCGTGATGATGCAAAACAGCACAATACTTATAATAGTCACTAAGTCAGTACATTAACAACAACAGTTCCTGTCCTATGACAACATTAACAAAATGTCACATTTACTCTGTTCTTTGCTGTCTGATGGCTGAAAATTGGAAACACCTGGTTCTCACTGCACAGTTGTTTAACACTTGTTTTGTCGCTATGGAGTTTAGAGTATGTTCACCTCAAGAGAGATTCACCGCACTCTGACAATTCCGTATGCGCTCTATCCAAATGCCAGTGACGTACTGCAAACTCTCCAGCCTGAACAAAAGCCTGTGTGCTGGCAAGGTCTTGAAATGGGAATGGAGAGGCTAGGCAGGGGGTGGAGGTGGGGGGAGGGAGAGAGAAGAAGACCTGTGGAACACTAAGCTGACACCACCAGAATGACTGTAGCATTAGGAAAGGAAGCAAACAAGCTAGTCTTTATTTTTCAGGATGGGACTGAACTCAAGACATTATATATCCTCTCTCTGTCCGTCAGCAACCTACTTTTGTCTCCTTCAAGTCCGCTCTCAAAACTCACCTTTTCTCCTCTGCATAAAATCCTGACCTCACTCAATCCCCTCTGCAGCCTGTCTCCACTCGGAGGGGAATCACATTGACCATTGCAATATATAATTGTATATAATATTCTCTCTTTTATTCTTCTCCCCATTTTAGCCGTGTGCGTGTGCGTGTGTGTGTGTGTGTGTGTGAGTGTGCGTGCGTGCGTGTGTGTCTGTTTTAGCGCTTAGATTTGATTTTATCATGATTTTGCGCTATACAAAATAAAGTATTGTATTGTATTGTATATCTTAAGATTACATGACTCTGTCAACACAGGCAGCCAACCTGCCTGGTAAAATGGTCAATCACAAGTAGAGTCATTTCACTTACCAAAGAAGCCAATCAGTCCTCAAAATGACATGAAATTTCCCAATTCACAAGACCAAAGACTTCATTTACACTTTGTTCTCAAACAAAGCTGATGAGGACCAGTGTCAACTGCCCCAAAAAGTTATACCTTCTTCACATCAGCTGACAAAAACAAAGTACAACCAGGATTTTCATTATACTGAGACCAAAGGTCCTACCTCCTATCAATTCATAGCAGCAAAGCATTTAACTGTTAAGATATTTACTGTCACAATAATCAGTTACTAAATAAACTGGAAAGATACTTAACAGGAATACTAATGCAAATGACACTTATTTCATGCACACAGTGCAAACAGTCCATGAAAGCTTAATGCTCTTTACCTATTAACAGAGCACTGTCAGTGACTACTAAATAAACATTTCATAATAACATACAATAAGAAATATGTAACACTAACAGCACCATCAGTTAAAATGAAAAGTTGATGAATATGAATATGAATCATACCTATATACACTCACACACACATGCACACAAACATACACACACATCATGAAACATGTAATGGCATCATTAACTGACTGCTTCACTGATACTAGTGATAGTGCAATAAGCTTTGCCACAGTCTTTATATCATTTAATTATGGCGTTTATGACATACAGAATCGAGATCAAAATCAGGCAGAAAAGATGTTGGTTTAAATGCTACCCATATTCTCTCTTTTTTTTTTCAAACTTGTTTTTCATTCATTTCTCATAAGACACAAACAAAAACAGAACTGGCAAGAATGCTACCCATTCTAAGTATAGCAGCTGTTAACCTGTGATCACCTCGCCGCCACCTCGACATGTACATGTTTTCATAAATTTTGGCACACACACACACACACACACACACACACATGAGGTAAAACATAGTCATATATATAATATATATATATATATATAAAGGAGATACTAAAGTTTACCAAGAAAAATAATGACAAAAAAAGACTAAAAATGGCAAACTTTCCAGTAAACACAATGAATATAATGTTATGGGCCTATACAGGCTATAGGCCTACCTTTTGTTTTCAGTACACCAAAGTCAAAATCAGTCTCAGACAGTACCAGAACTCCAGTTAAGGCCAGTTTGCTGAAATTTCATTTAACTTGTTTAAGCGACACTGCAGGCTTGTAATTGCTGAGTTTCGCTTTCGCATAAGAATTATTCAATAATCTAAATTATTAGTTATCTACGCCAATGAATTTACTCTTATTCTAATGAATCCTACACTGATACAATCGCTCGTATTATTATAATAATTATATCGTCAATTTCTGATCATCACTATCGCATCTGCTGATTTAGTGATTACTAGATCTAGCCTCGTGTTACTTCCGCAACAAATTTTAACATTTTCATTTAAATTATTTTTATGATCATAATGTGACGATTATACAGTCTATAGACTAGCCTACACAGTGACATTATCATGATTGATTCATTATGATCATGATCGCTAGGTAAAAAAAAAAAAGAAAAAAAGAATAGTACCCACAATGGTTGTATGACAAAATTGACGTTGTTTGGTTATTCCAACCCACAGATCTTGATTTTACACAATAACGGCACTTACTATGAAAAAAACATCACTTTTCTTGGGATCCCCATACTTTCGGTTCCCGAAGTTTGCGGAAGATATTCCTACATTTTATATCATTTCCGGTTTGTGTGTTTCCTTTTCCGGTGAGAACACGCCAAGGAACCTGATACGGAAAACGCAGTGTTCGTTTACTTTTCGGTTCTGTTTGTAAATTAAAATTATTACAAAGGAATACTATATTTGAACGAATCGTAGATCTATAGACGTATGTCTAATTTATGTTCATATTGCAATTTTTGGACTCATTTTGATCTACTTTCAGTTTTACAAAACCATGCGGCGTACATCACTGATTAGTCTGATCACTTATTAAGTTATAAATATAGGCCTACTACGTACACAGTACATGACACGACCGTGACGACGCTTACTTTCAAAAATGTCATTAATTTTGTTACAAACCTTTACTAGATCTGATCTCGTAAGAGTGTAAAAATGAAGGGTTGAATTGGCGTGACTCGACTGTTCACATACAAAGAACTGATACTAGTGATAGACATAGGGACATGATAAATTAAAATGATTTCCAGATCGTGATGGATCATGGAGAAGCAAAACCGTTTGCTGTCATAGTTGTGTCAGAAACACGCGAAATTAGAATAAGAATGCGTGTTTAATGCAGAAAAGTAATAATTCCAATCAATAATTTCACGTATGCAAGTGGTGTTCGTCTGTCGTTGTCGACAATGACCATGGCTTCATGAAGTTGCTTTGAGTCAGTGTGTCCGGAGGTGACTGATCAATCCGATCCGGGCACAGAAGTAACGTCCACAGTTTGAACATCTATGGTCGGTTACTGTGGTTGAAGCGTTTGCAGCCCTAGCTTTCCATGCAGCTCGTTTTTCTTGTGCAGATTGGATATGAGACCCTTTTGAAGTGGTACATCCGGTTTCAATTCTTCTACGCGAGACTGTACGGTCGAGGGCAAGGTTTTCCCAATTCTCCCAGTCTATGTTGAGGGACTTTAGCGATGCCTTCAAGCTGTCTTTAAACCGTTTTCTCTGGCCTCCAACTGTTCTCTTGCCAGACGCTAGTTTTCCCGTAGAGGAGTTGCTTCGGAATTCTGGTGTCAGACATCCGGTACACATGGCCAGCCCAGCGAACTTGACTCTTTTGAAGTAAAGTGTGGATGGTGAGGAGATTGGCTCTCTCTAGTACTTCTGTATCAGGATCTTCTCTTGCCATTGGATATTGAGAATCTTTCTGAGGCTTTTGGTGTGAAAATGATTCAATTTCCTTGCGTGTCTACTGTAAACAGTCCAGGTCTCACTGCCGTAGAGGAGAGTGGTGAGGACCACCGCTTTGTACACTTTGAGTTTAGTTGTGCCGAGATACCTCTTCTGTCCCATACAGTAGGACGCAGCCTCCCAAATGCAGTGCTGGCCTTAGCTATGCGTTTGTTGACTTCGTCGTCGATATGCACACAACATGATAGGGAACTGCCGAGATATGTGAAGTTGTCGACTGCATGTAGTTTGTGCCCTTGACCTCGATATTTGGTTCAGTATATGGAACACCTGGAGGAGGCTGATACATGACTTCGGTTTTCTTGGTGCTTATTGTAAGACCGAAGTTGTCGCAAGCAGTTGAAAATTTGTCCATGCATTGTTGCATCTGTTCACCACTGTAAGTGTAAGCATTTAACGCACAATCGTCTGCGAAAAGGAGGTCACGAAGAGTTCTGTAACTGCATTTAGTGGTCGCCTTGAGGCGTCTTGTGTTGTACAACTTGCCATCTGTGCGGTAGCGTATTTCTATGCCAGGGTCTTCTGGAGAGAATGCATCTGATAACATTGCCGAGAACATCACAGAGAATAGTGTAGGCGCAAGGACGCATCCTTGTTTCACGCCATTGTTGACTGGAAAGTCTCTGGACATTTCTCCGTCATCAAAGACCCGTGCCATCATACCATCGTGGAATTGTCGCACCATATTTAGGAAGGCTGGAGGGCAGCCGAACTTCGCCATTATCTTCCACAGCCCCTCGCGACTCACCGTGTCAAACGCCTTTGTCAAGTCGACAAAGGTTGTGTACAGTGCTTGGTGTTGTTCCTGCGCCTTTTCTTGCATTTGACGAGCAATAAAGATCATGTCCACCGTACCTCTCCCAGCCCGAAATCCACATTGACTCTCTGGCAACAGATCCTGCTCAAGATGATTAGTGAGGCGGTTCAGCAGCACCCTTGCTAATATCTTGCCTGCAATGGACAGTAGTGATATTCCTCTGTGGTTGTCACATGATTGTTTGTTTCCCTTCCTCTTGTATAGGTGGATTATTGAGGCATCCTTGAATCTTGAGGGAGTGACTGACTGTTCCAGAGTGTTACAAACATCTCAGTTAATCTTTGTGTGAGCATTGGACCTCCCGCTTTGTAGATTTCAGCATGTATGGCATCAGCGCCAGGGGTCTTGCCACAGGAGAGTTGGCCAATGGCCTTTGTGACCTCTTGTATGTTAGGTGGTACATCAAGTTGGTTGTTCTTTTCTATTTGAGGGAGGCGATCAATGGCTGCTTCATTTATTGAGGAAGGGGCGTTCAAGACACTGTCGAAGTGATCCGCCCACCTTTCAAGAATTTCTGACCGCTCGCTCGGTGATCAACATTTCCCCATCCGCAGATAGTAATGGAGAGATGCCAGATGACATTGGATAGCCTTTAGAGTGTCATAAAACCTTTTCGAGTCGTGACGGTCTGCATATAGCTGGATTTTATCAGCCTTGTCACTTAACCACTTGTCTTGCATGTTCCTGAGTTTTGCCTGGACTTGTCGGTGACACTCCATGAATGCAGTTTTCTTTGAATCAGACTTTGGGTCACACTGGTAGGCAAGATGGCGTCTGTGCTTCTTATCCAATTGTGTCAGAAACGCGCGAAATTAGAATAAGAATGCGTGTTTAATGCAGAAAAGTAATAATTCCAATCAATAATTTCACGTATGCAAGTAAACAGCCCATGTCAAATGCCTGCTCGATGCACTTTAAAGGAATAGAACAAACTGCGCACAAACACATGCACATGTGTGAGCGTGCACGCACACACACACACACACACACACACAGAGGATTCTGAGCTAGATTACATTCAACCTGTTAGGCGTGTGACCCTTGACCCAAATTGTCAGCCTATAGTATATGTCTCCTTAACACACACACACACACACATACTGGATGCTGAACAAGCGCACCCTCTGTGTGTGACCACTGACCCAGTTTGTCATCTCTGTCTCACCTGCACACACACACACTCGCGCACGCACGCACACACACACACACACACACACACACACACACACACACACACACACACACAATTAAACCAGGTAAATATTTTCAGCGAACTGTCTTTTGTCAAGTATACAACGAAGACAGACAGAAACAAGTACACAAAACAACAAAGAAATTATTATACAGAAGTTAGGAAGAGAACAATAACCACTGAACTTCGCTGATGTTTTGTTGACTGTTGAGTTTGATCCAGCTGACAGTTAAAATGAAAAAATAAATTCGTTGTCTCTTGTGTATGTTTGATTATTTGAGGCCAGCTGGCCAAAAATTTGCTCTGCTCTTGTTTTGTGTTTTATATGCATTCTCATTATATTTTCATGCATTTCTGACTTGTTAAAAGTTGTTTGTTTGAATGCTAGCAGTCATTTAGTGATTTAGATTCAAATGTCACATTTTATGACAAACTTAGAACTATCACATGTCTCCCTGTGTCTGTGCAGAATGCATTTAAAGTTACTTAGAAAAGAACACCAAGTAGATATGTATCTTCTATTTTAATTTGATCAAGAGGGATTGATTGCACTTGGACAGTTCCATATGCTCTCCACCCAGATCCGCCAGTAATTTTTTGACAGTCTTTTGAGTCTGCTCAAAAAGTATATGCTGGAAAGGTTTTAAAATGTCATGGGGGTGGGAGGGAAAATGGAACCTATAAAACACTGGACTAAATGTGACTATTCAGTTTCAGTTTCTCAAGATTGTGTCTTCCATATTTACACTGACAATGCAGATAACATGCAGCTCAGGCAATGATCAAAAATGATCATGGCACAAGCCAGCACATCAGTCTTGTCTAGATCATTAGGTGCTATTGAAAATATGCATTTTTTGTCTGTCTTTGTATCAGTCTAAGTATTCAGAAAGTTATTCACACTGACACAGCCAGAATACCTAGTAGCAAGTTGAGAATGTAGACTGATTATTTTTCAAGCACAGTGTTTTATAAGAAGGTCATATAGTAAAAAATGTGTACAATAAAAACTAAACAAACACACTGTATGTAGGGGGTGAACATGGCGAGCGACGGAACATCAACAATACGAACTCGAAAATTCCTCACCAATCGACTGCTGAACAGGAAGCAGATGGTAAGTAAAAATGTAACTACTCATGTTTTGTTATATAAATAAGTGTTTATTTCGTTTAACCTACTACCTCTCAGCAAGTGTATTCACAAACATTTCTGGACATGGGTGGTTATTTGTTTGTTTATACAATTATCATGCATCAAACATTAAAGACCTGAAATTATACCAGGCATATTTGATGTTCAGGGGGTTTGAGCAGGTATGCACATATGTTGACCTGGACATAGAAAAAATTCTACATCCATCCTTTACCTACCAGGAGGCACTAACATAACAGGCAGGGTTCAGCTCAGACCTTCTGATCGGAAGTCCAACATTCTTACAACTTGGCCAGTATGCTGCTCTATTCATGCTTAAAATATCAAATTTAGTTGACTGTTAAAGTAAATATTTAAATTAATAATCATGTTAAGTAAATATTCAAATTAGTGATCAAATTCATTTAGATTCAAGATGAATTAATAATCATGTTAAGTAAATATTCAAATTAGTGATCAAATTCATTTAGATTCAAGATGATGACATTGTTTGATTACAGACCTTTGTATGTTGTGATTCACCAGGTTGTAGATGTACTGCATCCAGGGCGAGCCACAGTCCCCAAAACAGAAATACGAGAGAAGCTGGCTCGCCTATACAAGACCACCCCTGATGTCATCTTCTGCTTTGGGTTCCACACACAATTTGGCGGTGGCAAGACCACTGGCTTTGGTCTGGTCTATGACACACTGGAGAACGCCAAGCGCTTTGAGCCCAGATACAGACTGGCCAGGGTATGCTTGTCACTTCTGTCTTCTTTTGTTTCATATTTTTACTTGTAGTATGGGAACAGGTTTGTGTGTGTTTGTGAAGACAAGGAGTAGGCCCTTCCTCTTCCCCTAAAGTTTGAATAATGAGTCATCCTGGTTATTGATTTAATGCTGAGCAGTCGTCTGGGCTTTACACATTGCTACTACTACTATTACTACTAATAGTAAAATAAGAAGAAGAAGAATGATCATATTATTAATAATGATAACTCATTGTGCATAACATGTAATCAGACTTTGAAACACGGAGAGGTCAAACTGTTTTGTGAGCTGACCACATTCCTCTTTGATGTTGCCACTGACATGATTTACAAGACATTTAATATACATATTTGGTATCTACTGTATGTAGCAGGGACTTTCACAAACATTTGTGGCCTGCTTGAGGGTAGAATCCACAACCCCTGCGTTATCTACATGGTGCTTTAACTTTAAGCAACTGAGCGAACAAGGCCCATCGGTTTTTTGTTCTTGTTTTTGTTTGTTTGCTTGCTTGTTTGATTGATTGTTTTAGCACGGCTGTAGTAAATCCCATCAATGGGAAAGAATTATAAAAAAAAGACTGGAAAGAGGGTGAGCAAGAACATCTCTGCTCTGTGATATTTCTATACAGTACACAATCACTATCTTATGACAGGACCTTCAGCTACATTGAGTTTGATTAGCTAACAGGCATACAATATTGTTATCTAACATAAGCCATATTTGTATATAATCTGTTTACTTTTCATTCTTATCCATATTATTGAGTCTCCTTTTCTTTTTTCCTTTTCAAATTTGTTTTTCTGTTTGTGCATGCTCCGGCATAATGGGTTGTTTTTTTCTCTTTCAGCAGAAAACCAACAGTTTTTGTCACCAAAATTTAAATGTTGATGAATACTTTTTCTCATGAATGAACATGTAGACTTTTGACTTTAAAGTTAATTGGGTTTTGTCCTAAGTCTCAGCATTTGTGGGCATCTGAAATGCAAAAGAAGATCGCATCTGATTGCCTGCAACCTCACATTCTTTTTGTTTAACTTTGTGTACACAAAATCAAAAACCACTATTAACTGACCAGCTCAGCTCTCTGTTATTGGCGGAAATCCGTTAAGCTGTTCTTGTCTCTCACACAATCCATATTTGTCTTGCTTGGTTCTCTAGCTCAGCGAGAGCTGAATACCAGCTGTTTCTTTCATTCTGTGGCCAATGCTCTACTGAACAGACACATTCAAGTTGACTTGCAGGGATTTAAGAAGAAATAGGGATTAAAAAAAAAAGGAAAAGAAACTTGATATTTAAATTATTATCATTGAATGCTATCGTGGATGTGTGCAGCATGGGCTGTTGGAACTGAAGAAGTCAGGCAGGAAACAGAGAAAGGAGAGGAAGAACCGTCAGAAGAAAGTGCGTGGCACTGCCAAGTCTAAAGTGGGTGCTGGCAAAGATAAGAAGGTAACTCTTTTGCAAGATAACTCACTACAGAATACCTGATAAATAAAATATAATCCAAAACTGAGGTGGAACTTACACACTTTTAGGGACAAATGACTTCCATATCTGTCCCAAGTTTCAGATGAAGCTTGGTATGACTTCTTGTACGTTTATCATTATGACATAGGCCTACATAGGGCTTACATCAGTACATGTCTGTTTCTTTGACCCTATCTAATGGCTTGGCTTGGCTTGGCTTGGCTTGGCTGGGCTTGGCTGGGCTTGGCTGGGCTGGGCTTGGCTGGGCTTGGCTTGGCTTGCTTCGTTATATTAAATACGCTTTCTGATTCTATGTATTTCTGGTTCCAGTATGCTTTAAATTAACTTTAATGGTGACATTCACATTGATTTGAATTCGCATTATTGACTGCATTCTATTTGTATTACAATTGTTTTGTATTATGTCTTGTTTGTATTATGTTGTATTCATATGATGACACGTTTCATACCAATTCTTCATTTTCATCTTGTGTCTGGCTCTGTAAAGTGTCAGATAAGTTGTCTACTGTTTTTCTCCTGTAAATTTTGTGTATTTATTCTTTGTTGTCTTTTGTGATCCACTTGACAAAGGACGGTTGCTGCAAAATTTGCACCGATCTTGTCTTTCCTTGTCTTCGACCTGTCTTACATGTTTTATTATATTGAATATATCACATTTTAATGTATGATTCTATTTTGTATATTTCCGGTTCTGTTCTACCTGTGTATGTTTATGTATTTACATTATACAACACGACAGTACTAAATGCACATAGATTGTATGTAACACATGTAGACCTTTTCTTGAAGATGTGGAAGTCTTGTGTGTGTAGTTGTTGTTTTTTGTTTGTTTGTTTGTTTTAAATCTTGTTGGAGATGAACTAAAAGAATAAGGGGTGGATGGGGATTGTATGACTTACTCTGTCATCGATTCTGTAGTTGCTATGGGGCGTTCCTTCTGCATCGTTCCTCTGTCACATCATCCATGGTCACGTCAGCTTTTTAACAGTAACACACCTCCAAGCACACAGAAACTGAAGTCATCATTACAGCGGGGCATGAAGGCCACGGTGTCTGGGATCATTTTTGAAAGACGTGTTCATGAGAGGGCATGACAAAACTTGAAACTCTTGTTCCACTTTTCTGAGACACTGACTGACTGATCATGAGATAATGATTTAGTGCTCATGAGAACATGACATAGTAGTTGTGATAGTTAGACAAGATTTACTGATAATAGCAACCTAATTTTCGTATCATTGGCAACGTGAGTTACTGACATGACCGTGATTTCTGATCATGGTAACATGGTTTACTCATCATGGTGTGTTGATCATGGCAACATGATTCACTGATCATGGCAACACAGTTCACTGATCATGGCTACATGATTTCACTGATCATGGCTACATGATTCACTGATCATGGCAACACAGTTCACTGATCATGGCTACATGATTCACTGATCATGGCTACACAGTTCACTGATCATGGCAACACAGTTCACTGATCATGGCTACATGATTCACTAATCATGGCAACACGATTCACTGATCATGGCAACATGATTCACTGTTCATGGCTACACAGTTCACTGATCATGGCTACATGATTCACTGATCATGGCAACACAGTTCACTGATCATGGCTACATGATTCACTGATCATGGCTACATGATTCACTGATCATGGCAACACAGTTCACTAATCATGGCTACAGGATTCACTGATCATGGCAACACGATTCACTGATTGGCGACATGATTCACTGATCATGGCTACAGGTTTCACTGATCATGGCAACATGATTCACTGATCATGGTGACATGATTCACTGATCATGGCAACACGAGTCACTGATCATGGCGACATGATTCACTGATCATGGTGACACAGTTCACTGATCATGGCTACATGATTCACTGATCATGGCAACATGATTCACTGATTATAGCAAAATGAGTTACTGATCATGGCAACATGAGTTACTGATCATAGCAACACAGTTCACTGATCATGGTGACATGATTCACTGATCATGGCAACATGAGTCACTGATCATGGCAACATGAGTTACTGATCATAGCAACACAGTTCACTGATCATGGTGACATGATTCACTGATCATGTCAACATGATTCACTGATCATGTCGACATGATTCACTGATCATGGCAACACGATTAACTGATTATGGCAATACGAGTCACTGATCATGGCAACATGAGTCACTCATTTTCTGATCATGGCAACATGATTCACTGATTGTGGCAACATGATTTACTGATCGTGGCAACATGATTTACTGATCATGGCAACATGATTCACTGATCATGGCAACATAATTCACTGATCATGGCAACATAATTCACTGATCATGGCAACATGATTCGCTGATCATGGCAACACGATTCACTTATGGCAGCGTGATTTGCAGATCATGACAACACGATTTACTGATCATGGCAACACGATTCACTGATCATGCCAACATGATTTACTGATTATGATGACATGATTTACTGGCAGCATGATTTACTGATTATATGAACATGATCACTGTCCATGAAAACATGGCATTAATACTTATAGTGAGAACATGATTTGCTGATCATAAGAATATGATTTACTGATCACAACATGATTTCTTGATTGTGAAAACATCTGTTTGAAAGAAAAGGAAAGGAAAAGGGGGGATAGGGAAGGAAAATATGCAAATAGTTTAACCCTTTGAGACTACTGCACCTTGCCCACCAGCATCCTGCATTGTCAACCAGGTGAGAGAGTCAAAGGTTTAACCCCTTAACTGCTCAGTATAATAGCACTTTCGAATAACTGCTTGCCAGGGTAAAATTTAGCTTTTTAGGGTAGGTTCAATAAAATGGTTACTGCTTATTTATTTCTTGACAGATCTCTCAGATTTTTTGCATGTTTTGTTGTTATGCATTGGTCTACAATGTCCTGTCAAAATAACTTGATTATGTTGATAATTAGTATAGCAGAAACTGACATAACTACAAAAAATTACCAAAAAATAACAGCTTTCGAGTATACACAAATACACTGTGCCACACAAAATGAGTCAGAACATTGGAAAAGTGGTTTTACTATTTATTCAACATCAGCACTAACACATGACAGTCATATAAATCCCAAGGAATGTTGCTCTTGATCATAATCTGCTCATAATTGGGAGTACTATTTTTTAGGAAAAAAGGGGCATAATCATGCTTTTTGCAGTATGTTCACTAACATGTACATTACTCATCCACTTATTGAGTTATTTGTTAGATTTTTTGTGGACTTCTTCCTTATACCCTTGTTTACAATTTCATATCATTCTAATTTGATTTTGTTGGTAATGATGATGGTTCACACTAATAACATGTGATAAATCAGTTTTTGTTTTGTTTTCAATTTGAGAGTTTTAGAACAATTCAGCACATAAAAGCCCACTGAACAAAGCAAAATACCTTTTGGTGTTTGCTCAGCAATATTACAAACACCTGGGATTCAAACTGATGTCAATAAATGTCCCTCTGTGTAACAATCTGTATGTTACTGGGGGTACCCCAATTCTACTGGAAAGGGGCATAATTTTACTATTTGGGGTAGGTTCAGTACCGCAATCACTGCTTATTCATTTGTTGACATATGACTTAGATTTTATGGCTTCTCTTTCATTTTACCCCAAGTTATAATGCTATATAACAATAGTGTAATTTTGTTAGCCATTGGGAAGATGGCCAGGGATATAACGGATGGTGGTTTTACAGAAAATAAAAGTTTCTAAAAACATACACATGTTACAACACATAAAACCTGTAAAACACTGACAAAAACTTCTGTTAGTGTTTACTCAACATCACTGTAAGTACACAGTATGGTCCAAATTGTTATAGTATAATATTATACATATTGGTAAATGTTCAAAATGACAACTATGGGAAAAAAAAGTCTGAAGAAAAAAATAAACAATTGTCTGTTCAAAAAGAAAGACCCTCCCCCCACATACACACACACTTGGTATCCATTTGTTATCACATAAAACACTGTGGGAACTGTGTTAGTGTTTCTGAACATATTGTACTCACATTACTGCCATACTGTTCTATAGGAATCCAGCACTTGCGCTTGGACATAATCCTCAGGTTGTCTACATTCGTTACTTCATAACTTTGGGGGATGGTGTTCATTTTTTTGTCTGTCCAAATTGTGGTTCAAAGAAACACACAAGGGGATTCATTCTATACTCCACTTGGTCTTCTTTCACTGATGGCACTCAGTCTTGTCACAGCGTTCACAAAACGGTGAACACACACACAGGTGAGGAAAAAAAATGCACTGTAGAATGGAAAACTAAGAACACAAAAACAAAAGCACAAAAAAGCAGAAGAAAATGAAATATATATAACTGAGGGGAAAAAAAAAACTAACACAGAACACCCTACTGCCAATACACAAACTTGGTGTGGTAGTCCTTGAAACATTGGCCTAAGCACAATCCAGGCTTGGATGGGCAGGAGGGGCAGTAGTAGCGGGATTCCTTCCGCACTTTTATTTTCTTCGTGCAGACCCGACACGGCTTGGTGGGGTTAGACTTGTTTGGTGTCGGTGGCAGTGGAAATAAAAAGTGGTGTGCACCCACCCTCACCTCGTCATCTGTTTTTCCCTCTTCCACAGCTGGCACCTGATCTGGCCAAATCCAAGAGGTGATGACACTCTCCAAAAAACTTAGGAAAGTGTTACAGGAGTCATCACCTCTTGACTTTTGCAAGATGAATGCATTGCAGGCTGCAACCTGCAGAAAATGGAAAAACAGTTTTTTTGTCCATTTCATCGACTTACGTGAGCAGTCATATGGGTGAAGCAGCTGATCTTGTTTGTCAACTCCACCCATATTCCTGTTGTAATTCGATGAAACAGACGGACGCATGTTGACACCCCGTCGTCCCCGGTGTGGAATGGGTGCCTCAGTGTGGCCATGCACAGAGGACAGCAGGTGCACCACTTTTGTGCTGTGGTACTTTGTGGCGACGATCTTGTTGTCACCACAAAGAGCAGCTGATGATCCGGGGTCCAGCTTCACTCCACGTAGCTCCTCTGGAATACCCCGGTTCTCCCGGACGGTGCCGCAGGCCAAGGTGTTCCTTTCCAGGAGGTAGAGGTACAGCCGCAGACTACTGTACCAGTTGTCCGTGTAGACATGGTAGCCCTTTTCCAGGAGAGGGGCTACCAAGTACAGCACCATCTTCTCGCTGGCCGAGAGAGTTGGGTTGTCTGCATTTACGGACTCTAGGACAGGCTGCACCTCATTGACGGGGTCCTCCTTTCCAGCATACACCTTGAAGCGGTAGCAGTAGCCACCACTTCCCTTGACACCGCTGTCAGACTCACAGCACAGGTATATTTTGATGCCAAACCGGGCACGTTTCAACGGTATGTATTGACGAAATATCAGTCTACCCTTCCAAAGAAGTAGACTTTCATCAACACATACCGCTTGCCGGGGCTCATACACCTCCTGGAACCTCTCATGCAGATGATCCAGAATAGGACGGATCTTGTAGAGCCGGTCGTACGCTGGATCACCTGGCACTGGCATGGCTGCATTGTTGTTGAAGTGCAGAAACTGAAGAAGAATCTGAAATACAGAGTAAACTTTCAAGATAAGTAAGCAGACCCACAACTGGGCACACACACACACACACACACACACACACACACACACACACACACACACACACACACACACACACACACCACACACACACACACACACACACAGCCTACACACACACACACACACACACATACACACACACACACACACAGCCTACACACACACAGCCTACACACACACCCACTACACAAGCACACACTGACAGTATCACACACACTTGAATATATAAAAACACCACACTGGTATAAAAAAGTGCTTTTGTCTTTTACAAAATGAATAAACTTGCATGGAAAACTTACACACAGAAAATAAATAATGCTTATGCACACACGCGCGCGCGCCACACACACACACACACACACACACACACACACACACACACACACACACACACACACACAACACACACACACACACCATTCACACAAGCACACACTGACAGTATCACACACACATGAATATAAAAACACCACACTGGTGTACCAAAAAAGTGCTTTTGTGTTTTACAAAATCAGCAAACTTGTATGGAAAACTTGCAAACAGAAATAAATAATGCGTATGTACACATGTGCACTCACACACACACACACGCACATGCACAC
The DNA here is from genome assembly GCA_030674185.1 of Monoplex corrugatus. NCBI lineage: Eukaryota > Metazoa > Mollusca > Gastropoda > Littorinimorpha > Ranellidae > Monoplex > Monoplex corrugatus. Next base: position 60,141,899 of record CM060305.1, read on the forward strand.
ACACACACACACACACACACACACACACACACACACACGCACACACACACACAGCCTACACATACACACACACACACACACACACACACACACATTTACACAAGCACACACTGACAGTATCACACACACTTGAATATATAAAACCACACACACACACACACCACACACACACACACACACACACACACACACACACACACACACACACACACACACACACACACACAAAATGAATAGTGGAGGGATGAAGAATCAAGTAGTGAAAAAAAGAAAAGAAAAAAAAATAGAGCTACTTGCCTGGAACCGGTTTCTTGTCATGATGGAGCTGAAGACTGGAATTCTGTACAGCACCTTCTTAGACCAGTACAGTTCAATTGAAGGTAGCCGCACAATGCCCATCAGCAGAACCAGGCCCAGAAACTTCCTCATTTCTGCACAGTCGACTTTCTCCCACTTGTTGGCCCTGGAAAACTGTGGAAGATTGGGTGTGTGCCTCGAGAAACTGGTCAGCATACAGGTTTGTCTGAATGACGAGATGGTTGACTAGGTCAGAAAAAAATAATTCCAAATAGTCAACCGGCCTAAAATTAGCACAGCTGACCTTCAACCCCGGATTTCCAGTGAAAACTACACCAGGGTTGGGGTGATGTGCATCAGCTTCTCGCCATTCTCTCACTAGCTGTTGCTGACCACGCCTCACGCCACGCCCCCTGCCGCTTCCACGGGGCCCTCGCCGTCGTCCAGACCCCCTACCACGTCCACGACCCCGTCCCCTCCTGACAGGAGGGGGTGCAGTGCTTGTTGATGGTAGAGGATCCCCCATTTCCTCTTCTTCACCCTCGCTAGCACTGGTTTCCCCACTGCTTTCACTGGGAGCGAACGAAGGATCCACGTCATCACCAGCACCTATCTCCGATAAAAGTGGATGGTGCTGGTTCCCATCCGTCTCCTCCTCATCACTGATGTCAGGATCCGATCCTCCCATGTCTTCTTCTCCACTGTCTTGATCGTTGAATATCTCGTCCAACACATCAAGCGCAGTGTACCGCTTGAAAACAGGTCGAGCCGACGACGTACTAGGTCTCGCTGCCATCTTGAATTCGCTAATCACTGTAACCTCTCAACTCGCGATTTGCATATCCTGTGGTCAGTTACTGGTGACGTGAAGGATATGGGGCTCTTCGCTGATATCAGCAACAGAGTTGGAAACATTTTGCGCAGTCATTTCTTGTGTAGATTTGCTCGCTTTCCGTGACGAGTTTACTACGAGTGGCACTCGTATACGGGCGTGGTGAATTTCGATTTTACTACGAGCGTTACTCGTACCAAGCAGAGAAGAGGTTAAGTTTTTACAGTTGACAGATAGGGTGCAGGAGTCAAAGGGTTGAAGAAGGGGTTGGAGGGTGGGGAAACTCAACAGTGAACATTGTTTCCAGCATCTTGTTTACCCTTCACTCCCTTTTCCTATCCACCAGCTTCCTGAGAATGAAAGGGTTAAAATAAGATGACACAGAACACCAGTTATTGTGATGCAGTGGTCAGCACAGTGGGCTAATAACTGGAAGGTTTGGGGTTTGGACCTCATCAGGACTGTCAAAATCTTTGTAGACCCATCCGGCTCCTACCTAGAATTGAGTGTGCTGTGGACTCTTTTTGAAGACTTGGACCACATAGTCAAGTCATGTCCGCTTGCAGATGCATCATGGAGAGAATTATTCAGATGTTATGACCAACACCGCAGGTGTTTGTATTTATTGGGCCTGGTTGACACCAGGATATATCATGAAAGGAAGCGTAGGATACAACCCTGTCATGCAGCTCAATCTGGAAGTAGAATGGAACTCTATAGCATCACGACTACTATCACCATTGTCTTTTGCCAGTATAACATTGTGAAAAATTGTCTTAGAGTTTTGTGACTACTGAAGTGACGTGCAAGATGGGACAGCAACAAAAGGGAGAAAATATAACAGAATTGTAAAGGTTTTTTTTCTTTTTAAACAAATTTTTTCAGTCTAGTTACATTCCACTTAGATCATACATTTTTGCTCAAGACTGTTATTGAATTCTTAAGCACTGTTGAACTCACATCCTTGTTTACTTATGAATAATTTGAATATCATGTCATATGCACTTTGAAAGAGGAAGTGAAGAGAAAGTAGTTTAAAACCGTTATATAACAGGTTTGAATTGCTAGTGTAGTTTTCACATTTTTCCTCGGCTACTTTTTCTTCATTTAATGTTAGGTATTGTGAGAGTGTATGTACTTGTGTGTTTGAAGATAATTTGGAGGCCTACTCATTTTGGTAATTTTTATGTGATATCAGTTTTAGTATTATGCATAAGGATATCATATTTAATACATTTCGTTCTGTTTCTGTTACATTCATTTTTCTTTCTGTTGCAGTAAACGATGGGCGTTTATAAGGATCATATTAAATAAATGCCAGGAAAGTAACTTGTTTGGCTGTGTGTCTGTTGAAGGAATTGCATAACTTAAACTGTTTAAGGATTCACATGCATGGCTAGACAAACCACACATATTCCTAGACAAACTACACACATTCCAGACAAATCATGCACACTCCTAGACAAGCCACACATACTCTTAGACAAACCATACACACTCTTAGGCAAATACCACTCCTAGACAAACCATACACACTCCTAGACAAACCACACATACTCTTAGACAAACCATACACCTCTTAGATAAACTACACACTCTAGATAACCATACACACTCTAGACAAACCACACATACTCTTAGACAAACCATACACACTCTTAGATAAATACTCACACTCTAGATAAACCGTACACACTCCTAGACAAACCACACACACTCCAAACCATACACACTCCTGGACAAACCACACACACTCCTAGACAAACCATACATACTCTTAGACCACACACACTCCTAAACAAGCCTACATACTCTTAGACAAACATACTCTAGGCAAGTCATGCACACACACTCCTAGACAAACCACATACACTCTAGCAATCCACACACACTCCTAGACAACCACACATACTCCTAGACAACCACACACATCCTAGACAAACACACACTCCTAGACTAACCACACACTCCTAGACAAATTGCACACATTCTAGATAAACCATACACACTCCTAGACAAACAACACACACACACTCCTAGACAAACCAAGTATACTCTAGACAAATTGTACACACCTCTAGACAAACTATACTCCTAGACAAACCATACACACTCCTAGACAAACCATACACACCCCTAGACAAACTATACTCCTAGACAAACCACACACTCCTAGACAAACCATACACACTCCTAGACAAACTATACTCCTAGACAAACCATACACACTCCTAGACAAACCATACACACTCCTAGACAAACTATACTCCTAGACAAACACACACTCCTAGACAAACCACATACTCCTAGACAAACCATAACATTCCTAGACAAACTCACTAGCACTACACCCAGACAAACACACACTCCTAGACAAACCAACACACCCAGACAACCCACATCTAGACAACCACCACATCCAGACAAACCACACACCCTAGACAACCACACTCCTAGACAAAATGCACACATTCTAGAAAACCATACTCCTAGACAAACACACACATCCTAGACACCATATCCTAGACAAAACACACTCTTGACAACTTCTCCTCCTCCCTCCTCTCCCTCCTCCACAAAACAACCTCCAAAACCACCACTGTAACAAACCAACCACTCCTAACAAACAACTATACAAACCACACACACTCTAACAAACCATAACATTAACAAACTAACTCCTAGACAAACCACACCTCCTAGACAACCACATACTCCTAGAAACCATACACATCCTAGACAAACCAACACCTCCAAAAACCATACACACCCAACAAACCACACCACTCTAGACAACCATACCACTCCGAAAACCACACATCCTAACAACCACACATACTCCTAGACAACACACACTGCAAACACCACACACCTGACAAACCCATACTCTAGACAACCACACATCTAAACCCACTCCTAGACTCACATCCTACAAACACACAGAAAACCATACACACTCCTAGACAAACCCACACACTCCAATACCACACTCCTAGACAAACCACACTCCCAAACACACACTCCTAGACAAAACACACTGACACACCATGCACCTAGACAAAACACATACTCCTAGACAAACCACACACACTCCTAGACATACCATACTCTAGACAAACCACACACACTCTTGCACAAGCTCTCTCTCTCTCTCTCTCTCTCTCTCTCTCTCTCTCTCTCTCCACACACACACCACACACACATCACACACAAAACACACACTTGTACACAAACCAAACCCACTCCTACACAAACCACACATCATACACAAACCACACACACTCCTACACAAAACCACAAATACATTGTACACAAACTACTCACACTCCTAGACAAACCATACACACTCCTAGACAAACCACACATACTCTTAGACAAACCATACACACTCTTAGACAAACTACTCACACTCTAGATAAACCATACACACTCCTAGACAAACCACACACACTCCCAAACCATACACACTCCTGGACAAACCACACACACTCCTAGACAAACCATACATACTCTTAGACCACACACACTCCTAAACAAGCCATACATACTCTTAGACAAACCATACTCCTAGGCAAGTCATGCACACACACTCCTAGACAAACCACATAACTCCTAGACAAACCACACACACTCCTAGACAACCAACACATACTCCTAGACAACCACACACACTCCTAGACAAACCACATACACTCCTAGACAAACCACATACACTCCTAGACAAACCACACATACTCCTAGACAACCACACACACTCCTAGACAAACCACACACTCCTAGACAAACCATACACACTCCTAGACAAATTGCACACATTCCTAGATAAACCATACACACTCCTAGACAAACAACACACACACTCCCAGACAAACCATACACACTCCTAGACAAATTGCACACATTCCTAGATAAACCATACACACTCCTAGACAAACCCCACACACACACTCCTAGACAAACCAAGTACACTCCTAGACAAATTGTACACACTCCTAGACAAATATAACTCCTAGACAAACCATACACACTCCTAGACAAACTACTCACACTTCTAGACAAACCATACACACTCTGGACAAACCACACAAACTCATAGACAAACCATACTCATAGACAAACCATACATGCTCCTAGACAAACCACACATACTCCTAGACAAACCATACACACTCCTAGACCACACACTCCTAAACAAACCACATACTCCTAGTCAAACCATACACATTCCTAGACAAACCATACACTCCTAGACAAACCATACACACCAGACAAACCACATGCTCCTAGACAAACCACACACAATTCCCAGACAACCACATGCAACCCTAGACAAACACACTCCTAGACAAAACACACTGACACACACATGCACTCCTAGACACAACACATACTCCTAGACAAACCACACACACTCCTAGACATACCATACTCCTAGACAAACCACACACACTCTTGCACAAGCTCTCTCTCTCTCTCTCTCTCTCTCTCTCTCTCTCTCTCTCTCACACACACACACACACACACACACACACACATCACACACAAAACACACACTTGTACACAAACCAAACCCACTCCTACACAAACCACCATCATACACAAACCACACACACTCCTACACAAACCACAAATACATTGTACACAACTACTCACACTCCTAGACAAACCATACACACTCCTAGACAAACCACACATACTCTTAGACAAACCATACACACTCTTAGACAAACTACTCACACTCCTAGATAAACCATACACACTCCTAGACAAACCACACACACTCCAAACATACCATCTGGACAACCACACACACTCCTAGACAAACCATACATACTCTTAGACACACACACTCCTAAACAAGCCATACATACTCTTAGACAAACCATACTCTAGGCAAGTCATGCACACACACTCCTAGACAACCACATACACTCCTAGACAATCCACACACACTCCTAGACAACCACACATATCCTAGACAACCACACACACTCCTAGACAAACCCCACACTCCTAGACTAACCACACACTCCTAGACAAATTGCACACTTCCTAGATAAACCATACACTCCTAGACAAAAACCACACACACTCCTAGACAAACCAAGTACACTCCTAGACAAATTGTACACTCTGACAACTATACTCCTAGACAAACCTACACACTCCTAGACAAACCATACACACTCCTAGACAAACTACTCACACTCTAGACAAACCCATACACATCCTAGACAAACCACTCACACTCCTAGACAAACCATACACACTCCGAAAACCACACATACTCTAGACAAACCATACATACTCCTAGACCAAACCCATACATTCTCCTAGACAAACCACACTCCTAGACAAACCACTACTGCCTAGACAAACACACACCTAGACAAACCATACTCTAGACAAACCATACACTCCTAGACAAACCATAACATCCAGACAACCATACACATCCTAGACAAACACACATCCTGCAAACACGCACAATATCCAGACAAACCACATGCAACCTAGACAAACACACACTCCTAGACAAAACACACTGACACACACATGCACTCCTAGACAAAACACATACTCCTAGACAAACCACCACACTCCTAGACATACCATACTCCTAGACAAACCACACACACTCTTGCACAAGCTCTCTCTCTCTCTCTTCTCTCTCTCTCTCTCTCTCTCTCACACACACACACACCACACACACACACACCACAAAACACACACTTGTACACAAACCAAACCCACTCCTACACAAACCACACATCATACACAAACACACACACACTCCTACACAAACCACAAATACATTGTACACAAAACTACTCACACTCCTAGACAAACCATACACACTCCTAGACAAACCACATACTCTTAGACAAACCATACACACTCTTAGACAAACTACTCACACTCCTAGATAAACCATACACACTCCTAGACAAACCACACACACTCCCAAACCATACACACTCCTGGACAAACCACACACACTCCTAGACAAACCATACATACTCTTAGACCACACACACTCCTAAACAAGCCATACATACTCTTAGACAAACCATAAACACTCCTAGGCAAGCCACAAATACACTCCTAGACAAACCACATACACTCCTAGACAATCCACACACACTCCTAGACAAACCACACACACTCCTAGACTAACACAATCACTCCTAGACAAATTGCACACATTCTCTAGATAAACCATACACACTCCTAGACAAACCACACACACACTCCTAGACAAACCAAGTACACTCCTAGACAAATTGTACACACTCCTAGACAAACTATACTCCTAGACAAACCATACACACTCCTGACAACTCCTACTCACACTTCTAGCAAAACCATACACCACTCCTGGACAAACCACACAAACATCAAACCTAGACAAACCAATACTCATAGACAACAACCACTACATGCTCCTAGACAAACACACATACTCCTAGACAAACCATACACATCCTAGACAACACACCACATCCTAACAAACACATACTCCTAGACAAACCTACACATCCTAGACAAACCAACACTCCTAGACAAACCATACACACACCTAGACAAACCACACTCTCTAGACAAACCACCACACATATCCAGACAAACACAATCGCAACCTAGACAAACAAACCATCCTAGACAAACACACTGACACACACATGCACTCCTAGACACCTACACTACTCCTAGACCAAACCACACAACCACACCATATCCTAGACAAACCACACACACTCTTAGCACAAGCTCCTCACTCCTCTCTCCTCTTCTCTCTCTACACAACCACATCACACACAAACAACACACAAAACACACACTTGTACACAAACCAACCCACTCCTACCAACACACACTCTACACAAACCACACACACTCCTCCAACACCACACAACATTGTACCGACAACTACTCACACTCCTAGACAAACCATACACACTCCTAGACAAACCACACATACTCTTAGACAAACCATACACACTCTTAGACAAACTACTCACACTCCAAGATAAACCATACACACTCCTAGACAAACCACACACACTCCCAAACCATACACACTCCTGGACAAACCACACACACTCCTAGACAAACCATACATACTCTTAGACCACACACACTCCTAAACAAGCCATACATACTCTTAGACAAACCATACACACTCCTAGGCAAGTCATGCACACACACTCCTAGACAAACCACATACACTCCTAGACAATCCACACACACTCCTAGACAACCAAACATACTCCTAGACAACCACACACACTCCTAGACAAACCACACACTCCTAGACTAACCACACACTCCTAGACAAATTGCACACATTCCTAGATAAACCATACACACTCCTAGACAAACCACACACACACTCCTAGACAAACCAAGTACACTCCTAGACAAACCACACACACACTCCTAGACAAACCAAGTACACTCCTAGACAAACCACACACACACTCCTAGACAAACCACACACACACTCCTAGACAAACCACACACACACTCCTAGACAAACCACACACACACTCCTAGACAAACCACACACACACTCCTATACAAACCACACACACACTCCTAGATAAACCATACACACTCCTAGACAAACCACACACACACTCCTATACAAACCACACACACACTCCTAGATAAACCATACACACTCCTAGACAAACCACACACACACTCCTAGACAAACCACACACACACTCCTAGACAAACCACACACACACTCCTAGATAAACCATACACACTCCTAGACAAACCACACACACACTCCTAGACAAACCACACACACACTCCTAGACAAACCAAGTACACTCCTAGACAAACCACACACACACCCTAGACAAACCACACACACACTCCTAGACAAACCACACACACACTCCTAGACAAACCACACACACACTCCTAGACAAACCACACACACACTCCTAGACAAACCACACACACACTCCTAGACAAACCATACACACACTCCTAGACAAACCACACACACACTCCTAGACAAACCACACACACACTCCTAGACAAACCACACACACACTCCTAGACAAACCACACACACACTCCTAGACAAACCACACACACACTCCTAGACAAACCACACACACACTCCTAGACAAACCACACACACACTCCTAGACAAACCACACACACACTCCTAGACAAACCACACACACACTCCTAGACAAACCACACACACACTCCTAGACAAACCACACACACACTCCTAGACAAACCAAGTACACTCCTAGACAAACCACACACACACTCCTAGACAAACCACACACACACTCCTAGACAAACCAAGTACACTCCTAGACAAACCACACACACACTCCTAGACAAACCACACACACACTCCTAGACAAACCACACACACACTCCTAGACAAACCAAGTACACTCCTAGGTCACATTCTTGACTGGATCATTTCTCGAGATCACCAAATTTCCGCTACTGACAACTGCTTAGTTCTTTCTACCCGTCTAACTTCAGCCCTTCCATCTGACCACTCTGCAATTCTCTGTTCTCTCGACATTTCTCCTCCTTCCCGTACCATGCGCACAGTGACTCGACGCAATCTCAAATCTATCGACCTCTCCACATTTTCATCTGATGCCTCCCGTCTCCTTTCTGAAAAGTCACATAACCTTGCTGATGAATTCTATACTACTCTCCACCATCTTCTGGACACTCATGCTCCAGCCACAACCCGTCTTTTACCTGACCGCCCCCCTACCCCCTGGCTCACTCATGAGATCGCCTGTGCAAAACGTGCCCGCCGCAGAGCAGAGCGCCGCTGGCGCAAATCCAAACTCACTGTACACAGGCAAATTTTCCAAGCCTCTAAAACAAAAGTATCCACCCTCATTGCATCAGCAAAAACAAGCTATTTCCAAACCAAAATCCTGAATGCCTCTTCTTCAAAAGAACTCTTTACAACCATGAATCATCTCCTTGGCACACGAAAAGATTTACCTCTCCCAACAAAACATACAAATGAAGAACTCCCATCTGTATTCTCCAACTATTTCACCACCAAAATACAAACTCTTCGTGACAGGCTTGACAGGACACCCTGTCAACCATGCCCACCTGACCCTTCCTTCTCTGGCACACCTCTTACTACTTTTACCCCAGTCTCACAAGAAGAAATTCTCAACACAATCAGATCCATGTCGTTCAAAACCTGCGAACTAGATCCTCTTCCAGGTTCTCTCTACGCCGACTGTCTCCCTACTCTCCTCCCATTCATCACTGACATCATCAACACTTCTCTTCAAACTGGAACTGTCCCTGATTCTTTCAAGTCTGCTATTGTTCACCCTCTCCTCAAGAAACACAATTTAGATCCAAATGAACTGAAAAATTACCGGCCTATCTCTAATCTCTCTTTCTTGTCAAAACTCCTTGAAAAAGTCGTCCTCAACCAGCTGAACTCTCACCTGTCTGCCAACAATCTTCTCAATCCTTTCCAGTCAGCCTACCGCCAGTGCCATAGCACTGAAACTGCCCTACTACACATTCTCAACAATCTCCTCCTTGCAACTGATACTGGCAAAGTCTCTCTCCTCACACTCCTTGATCTGTCTGCAGCCTTTGATACCATTGATCATGGTATTCTCCTTTCTAGACTTCATCATACTTTTGGCATCTCTGACATTGCTCTGTCTTGGTTCATTTCATACCTATCCAACAGAAAACAAACCGTTCTCATCAATGGCACTTACTCTCAACCTGCATACCTGACCTGTGGTGTTCCACAAGGATCTGTCCTTGGCCCTGTTCTTTTCACTCTTTACACCCCCCCCTGTCCACCATCATCAACTCCCATTCTATAAAACACCACTTCTATGCTGATGACACCCAACTTCAAGACAGTGACTCACCTGATAATATACAGCGCCTGTTGACTCGCACCACTGAGTGTTACTCGGACATTAAGAACTGGATGACACACAATAGACTTCAGCTTAATGACGACAAAACAGAAGCTATCCTCATTGGCACCCGTCAGAAACTTTCTCAGCTGCCTCCTCTTTCTCTCCCATTATGTAACACATCAGTCCCAATTTCTGATTCAGCTAAAAACCTTGGTGTCTGCATTGACTCTACCCTCTCCATGAACAACTTTGTTTCTCAAACTGCCAGATCTTGCTACTATCATCTCCATCGTATAAGGCTGATCAGGAAGTATCTCTCTGTCGAAACAACTGCAAAACTCGTTCTCTCCTTCATAATGTCTCGCATTGACTATTGCAATTCACTCCTGTCTGGTCTTCCTGCCTCCACCATTCACATCCTACAGCGCATTCAAAACAATGCTGTACGCCTTGTACTCAAAAAGAAAAAAGCTGACCACATATCTCCTCTCCTGGCACAACTTCACTGGCTCCCTGTATCAAAGCGCATACAGTACAAACTAGACACCATGTGCTACAAAAGCCTCAATAACGCAGCCCCCGATTACCTGTCAAGCCTACTTGAGATCTATCTTCCCTCACGTACCCTCCGCTCTGCCTCCGATCCTCTGACTTTTCGCTTTCCACGCACTAAGCTCAATACCTATGGTCCACGAGCCTTCTCTGTTTCTGGTCCACTCTCCTGGAACAAACTTCCTCTCTCAGTCCGTCAGCAACCTACTTTTGTCTCCTTCAAGTCCGCTCTCAAAACTCACCTTTTCTCCTCCGCATAAAATCCTAACCCCCCTCTGCAGCCTGTCTCCGCTCGGAGGGAATCACATGGTTATAATATATAATTGTATATGCTATGCTCTCTATAATTTTCCATTGCTTTTATTCTTGCTTTTATTGCTTTTATTCTTTCTCCCCATTTATAGCCATGCGTGTGTGTGTGTGTGTGTGTGTGTGTGTGCGTGCGTGTGTGTGCGTGCGTGCGTGCGTGCGTGCTTGCGTGTGTGTCTGCTTCAGCGCTTAGATTTGATTTTATCAAGATTTTGCGCTATATAAATATTGTAATTATTATTATTATTATTATAGACAAACCATACACACACTCCTAGACAAACCACACGCACACTCCTAGACAAACCAAGTACACTCCTAGACAAATTGTACACACTCCTAGACAAACTATACTCCTAGACAAACCATACACACTCCTAGACAAACCATACACACTCCTAGACAAACTATACTCCTAGACAAACCACACACTCCTAGACAAACCACATACTCCTAGACAAACCATACACATTCCTAGACAAACCATACACCTAGACAAACCATACACACCCAGACAAACCACACACTCCTAGACAAACCACGCACAATTTCCAGACAAATCACATGCAACCCTAGACAAACACACACTCCTAGACAAAACACACAGTGACACACACACATGCACTCCTAGACAAAACACACATACACCTAGACAAACCACACACTCCTAGACATACCATACTCCTAGACAAACCACACACACTCTTGCACAAGCTCTCTCTCTCTCTCTCTCTCTCTCTCTCTCTCTCCTCTCTCTCTCTCTCTCTCTCTCTCTCTCACCACACACACACACACACACACACACAATCACACACAAAACACACACTTGTACACAAACCAAACCCACTCCTACACCAAACACACAAACCACACACACTCCTACACAAACCACAAATACATTGTACACAAACTACACACACACTCCTACACAAACCACATACACTCCCAGACAAGCCACATGCACTCTTAGACAAACCACACAGATTCCTACACAAATCGCACACACACTCCAGCATGCTCCTCCCCCCCTCCCTTTTTTTTTTTTTCTTTTCTGCACAGCTTTAGGGCAATAGTCCCAGCTGCTCATTCCAGCACTTTAACACATCGCCAACCCCCAGTACATTGCCATAAAACCCATGAGAGCCAGCAATGTCAAGCAGCCATTGGGCTACCCACCAAAGGAGATACTGCACTGCTACCAAGTTGTCACTGGAATTCAACGGTGACTGTTCTGATCCAATTTACTAAGCATATCGCCTTCAAGCTCCCTACTTATCACAACAATTGCTCAGTCATGGAACCAAGCTGAGTCAACAACCACGACCACCCTTCCCGATATGAAGACCACTACCACATCTCTCCAGCAACAGCCTCCCATGAATCATAGATTCTAATAATCCCATCTTAAATTTACATCAGGCATGGAAGCAGTGGAGGAAATCAAACTGAGGTCACCAGAAGATGATGCAAAAGGGGCCACAGAATTAGGAACAGTTTTCATGATATTACAACAGTTGATAATTTCACAGTAATGAAGATGATGCCCATGACGTTATGCACTTCCATCTAGGACCAAGACTGCTTAACAGGGCTGTACTCTACACTTATTTTACGATAATCCTGGCATCAACGGGCCTGAGAAATAAGACACCTACAGTACTTTCACAGTCATAAAGTGGACCAGACTCAACTTTACAGTCCAGTCCTGGTCCCAGTCTTCCCAGTAATCAGATCCTGCAGCATGTTCAACTCTGGGTAAGAAGTGGTCAAGGTAAAAAAAAATCCCTTAATCCCTTTTGGCTAATGGGTGTTTGAATCCACGACATCCCAGTTAGTGTCTGTTGCACTAACCACTTTGTCACATTGATCACACACAAACACACATTTCATTACTATCTTTATTACTGTTAGTATTATTGCTTAAAACCCAGCCGACTGTGCAGTGCCATACTGGGGCTATTACCATCACAAAGTATACACAACACCTCAATGACCACAACAACAAAAAATCAAGTAGGCCTACACATGACAATGCATTTGCACACATAATCTAAGGATGTGCCCCTGGCATTGACACTTCCATCCAATTTATCACCAGGAGGGTTAAAAAAAATCAAACTGGAATACAAATTTTAGCATAACTAAGGAGACTTAGACATATAAACACAAGTTAAATTACGCAAAGGTGCTTCTGCACATCACATTTTCCTAGAGCTAAAACTGCTGGCAATATATGTGGGCTACTCTAATATCAGATTTCAGAGAACACATACAGGTGAATGGACCAGCAAGGCAGAAAAAGATAGGAAGAGATGACAGAAAGCTAAGGAGCAAGGCAGAAACAAAGAGTGACAGAAAAGAGGAAATTTTTAACATAGAATTTCCAAAAAGATAGATACTATTTGCACTGCAAGAGCCCCTGGCATCCTCATGAGGTACACACACTTCATGTCAATCTTGAAAGAGTTACTCCAGTAAAAAAGAAATGAAACTGAGTCCACAGCCAGCATGTTTATTCTTCTCTATCATATGTAGTACATAAGCCTTTTATTCCCAAAACAAATGTCACATTTGCCTATCAACCCCTACAAAAAGTACAATACATTATTTCCCATATTTTTAATTAAACTGCAAAGGATCCTTTAATCTCTACAAAACACCAAGTTCCAATTCTTTAACTAAAGCACAAATAATGAAAAGAATCAACAAACATGGGAAAAAAATTCAGTAAACATGTTGCTGGTCTAACAAAACAAACCTTTTGGTTTACAATCAAATAATCACGACTGTTTCACCTGAAAACATGTTCTTTTGGTTTGCAACAAAATAACGACGACATTTTCACCTGAAAACAAAGTGGCATCACTTTCAAAAGATTTTGTTCTGCTCAGCTGTGATTTGACTGAGAGAATTAAGCATCGCATACAAGGCTGAAACGATCACCTTTTCAGTCAAAACAATATACTGTATTTAGCATCTCATGACAATTCAAATAAATCAACATGCAATCCATAAACTCAACTGAGCAGTACTTGATAATCATTATTTGTATCAATTCAGGCAAGTGAAATTCGCATCTACATATACTTTAATACACGACTAAGACCTGGAAGCCAGCGATATGTGGTTTATACATGATTACATCTGGCTGCTCCGGCCCGTTTATTCTGCACCATGAACTTTTGCTTTAATCCTGCAGGAAGCTGGTATAGAGAGTGAGGGAGTCAAAGGGTTAATTTTGCTGTTGGTGGATAGGGTGTGTGAGTCGAAGGGTTAATGCTCAGTCTGTTGGACCAGTTGCTGGGTCAGGACATGTAATCTAGCATCTGATTCTGTACACGGGAGAGATCTTCACTAGCTAGTCATAATTTATATGTAGTTCTTTTGCCCTATCCACCAGCTTCTAAGCCTTTTCACTCCCTCACCCTATCCACCAGCTTTCAAGCCTTTTCACTCCTCACTCTATCTACCAGCTTCATACCTTTCTACTCACTCACCCCTTCCACCAGTTTCCCAATCCTTTCACTCTTTCATCCTATCCACCAACTTCCTAACCCCTTCACTCTCACTCTACCCACCAGCTTCCTAACCTTTTCACTCCCTCACCCTATCCACCAACTTCCTAACCCTTTCACTCCCTCACCCTATCCACCAGCTTCCTAACCCTTTCACTCCCTCACCCTATCCACTAGCTTCCTAACCCTTTCACTCCCTCACTCTATCCACCAGCTTCCTAACCCTTTCACTCCCTCACCCTATCCACCAGCTTCCTAACCCTTTCACTCCCTCACCCTATCCACCAGCTTCCTAACCCTTTCACTCCCTTACTCTATCCACCAACTTCCTAACCTTTTCACTCCCTAACCCTATCCACCAGCTTCCTAATCCTTTCAATACCCCACTCTATCCACCAGCTTCCTAACCCTTTCACTCCCTCACCCTATCCACCAGCTTCCTAACCCTTTCACTCCCTTACTCTATCCACCAGCTTCCTAACCCTTTCACTCCCTTACTCTATCCACCAGCTTCCTAATCCTTTCACTCCCTCACCCTATCCACCAGCTTCCTAATCCTTTCAATACCCCGCTCTATCCACCAGCTTCCTAACCCTTTCACTCCCTTACTCTATCCACCAAATTCCTAACCCCTTCACTCCCTCACCCTATCCACCAGCTTCCCACAGTGTGAACAGTTGGCTTGCCTCTGACTAAATGTATGTAGGGTAGCCAACAGTAATGCATTCCAATACGCTAGGTAGGACCTCAGGACCTTGCCAGCTCATAGGGCTTATCTGCAGGCTTAGGGCTTGTGCCATGAGTCGTTTTGGATCTTCTCCATCACATGCCAACAGAAGCATCAGTACATATGGAATATATTCCAAGCGCACACATTATCTTGAGAAACTTATATTGAAACTGCTTACAACACACACCCTTAATTACGTTTGCTACATTGTAAAAAGAATAATGTCAAAAAAGAGGATGAATGCTTGGGTCAAAGGTCACACATCTGACAAGCTCACAGTACCTTAGCTTTTCAATGTGTGTTTGTGTTGAGAGAAAGCTTGGGTCAAAGTTCACACATCTGACAAGCTCATAGTACCCTAGCTTTTCAATGTGTGTGTGTGTTGAGAGAGAGAGTGAGAGACAGAGAGAGAGAGAATGTGTGTGTGTGTCTGCGTGTACATCTGTCTGTGTTGAGAGAGAGAGAGAGAGAGAGTGTGTGTGTGTGTGTGTGTGTGCGCGCATGTGTGTGTGCATTTATGTGTGTGACCCAGAGAGAAAATGACAACTCGGGTTAAGGGTCACACACCAATTCTCCAATGCAAAAAAGTTCATCAGATGATCAAAAACAGCCAGCAGCTTAGAGAAACGCCATCACTGGCATACTGAACACCCAGTCTGAAAATACATCTGAATTACAAAAAATAATAAGAAAAGATCTGAATTACAAATAATTACCAATGAGCCTCTGTTGACATTTCTGCAGACACACATACACAGATGCACTCATGCTGTCTGAACAACTGCCCCATTCTGTACAAATAAATGTAAGAAACACTGCAAGCTATTATTATAACTTGAAAAACTTTATTCAAGCTGTTACAAACTGAAGACAAAAATACATACCTTTCTTCTAAAATATATTTTTATGTAACTTACAGCTAACACAAACAAGTTAACAACAGAAGCAACAATGGAAACATAAAATCAACAAGAAAACAAACAAAAAAATAAGCACAATTGATATCAAAAGCACCCAAAAAGATAAAACAAGGAGAAAGGCCATCAAACAAACTCAACTGCTTATTAAGCAAGACAACCAATAATCAAACAAGAAAACAATCTACAGATATAAGACAACAAATGAGGTTTACTGGATATCATCACTACAAAAATATACCTAGCTATTACATGACGTTGTCCATAACCCCAAGTTCGTAGGGGAATGAAGTGGTAGCAACCTCAGCTTTTCTTGGGGCGAGCATTAAGAGGGGAGTACCCATCTCCTCTCCCTCACCGTTTTACCTTTCCCTAATTCTGAAGAACGTCAGGTACCCATTCACAGAAGGGTAGACAGGAGGTCACATGCATATAACATGTAAAGTTAACAGGCATGATTCACACCCATGCAAACATGTGTAGGCAGATTGGAAGGTGAGTGCTCTTCCTCTATACCATGCCAATCAGATTTCTTAGCACATCCTACCAATTTTAAAACAGTACAATCAATCCTGCATGCAACTGTCATGCAATATAGTACACAATACAATGTTACTGAGCATACCAGCTGCCATTTACATAGACCAAAAAACATCAGCTGTCTGTAATCTTTTGACTCCCACATCTTGTCCACCACCGTCCTGCATTGTCAACCACGCTACCAAAGCAAAAACTCAACATTTCACTCCCTCACCCTTTCCACCAGCTTCCTGAGCAGGAAGCTGGTGGAAAGCACGAGAGAGTCGAAAGGTTAAGTTTTTGCAGTTGGTGGATAGAGAGTGGGAGTCAAAGGGCTAAACTGGTCCTCCAACATATTACAGCCCTCACCATTGAAACTGGTTTACCTAACCATCTGACTCCCTCTTTTTGACTCCCTAAGCCTAACCCCTGCTTCCACCAGCTTCCTTTTGATACAACAATGGACTCAAGATCTGAAGTTACCAGTTCAGTCGTAATTCGCAAGATAAAAACTGGCCTGTTTGCCTGCCCATCTTAATGCTTCAATCATTCTCGTGGTGTCAGCTTCGAGTTTCCTAGGTCTTTTCCCATTTCAAGACCTTGTTAGCACTAGAGTTTCGGACAGTCCAGGGGATAACTGCAGGCAAATTTTGGGGAAGCATTTATGGAATTATGCAAATGTGATAAATCCCTCTTGAACAAACTCAAATTCCTACAGGGTGCTAGTGGATGGGTCCAAAGAACAATGACCATAACCTTTGCCAAGACACAATGCTGATAAATATTTTACATATCTATTTCAACTCTTTTTAGAGGTTTTGTCAGCCCAGTTGTCAGAGCACCATACTTTGATGACAGAGGGCTCATGGTTCAACTCCCAGGCAAGTCACAATTTTAAAGTGGTCCATTAGCTTAGCTGATGGAGTGCCATGCTCATGTGCTCATGTGTGGGTTCAATCTTCAAACTCACCACTTTTTTTTTCTTTATCTATTCCTTTGATAGAGCCATGAACTCAAGATCTGATACCTCAAGTTGAATACCAGGCAGCAACATTAGAAGCTGTCCTGTTCACAGCCTTCCTTAATATTTGTATCATTCTGGTTGGTGATGTCAGCTTAATGTTTCATAAGTCCCTCTCCCGCCCATCCCCATTTCCATAGCTTGCCTGTGCAAAGAGTTGGGCGTGATGCAGGCTCAGGGAGTCTGCCAAACAGATGCTGGCAGGTTTGGGTGGAGCGCACACAGAACTGTCTGAGTGCAATACAACCTATCCCACACGAAGCTAATACCACCAGAATGACTGGGCAATGGCTGGGCAATGACTGGTAGATTTTTTCCCCACTTCCAGGCTAGGATTAAACTTGAGAAATCAGATCTTGAGTCCTCAGTTTATTTACAAAAGCCAGTGAGCCTGCTGAACAGCTGTAGCCTACCTAAACCAACAATCCTTGCTGATCAGAATGGCATATCCACCTCAGCTAAGAGGTCCACTTAAAAAGCCACCAATGAAAACAAAAGAGAAATTCTCTACCAGTTGCTGTGGTGTAGTGGTTAGTGCAATAGACTACTGACTGGAAAGTTGTGGGATTGAATCCTCATCACTCCTTTTAAAGAAAATCAATGGGATTTTTCAGCCCCAACTGGCTCCATCCCAGAACTGAGCATGCTGTAGGCTCAGTGGAAAGACCATAATCACACAGTCAACTCTCAGCCACTTCACAGATGCATCGTTGAGAGTATTCCTCAAATCTCCTGACCAACATTGTAAATGTATGTATCTCTCAGGCCTGGTCAGTGCCAGGATATATTAGTTATTACGTTAGTGCACAGAGTATAGCCCTGTCAAAAAGTCTCAATTCTAGATGGAACTCCAAAGCATCATGATTATTATCCACATCACCATCATTATCATAGCATTGTAAAAACTGTCCCAATTCTGTGACCATTAAGATGGCACAGAAAATGAGACCCCCCTCCAAAAAAAAAAAAAAAGGGGGGGGGGGTGCAATCAAAAAAGACCAGTCTAGGCACAATGATCCTTAAAAAAAAACAGACAGAAAAACGAAAATGAAAATCTGCTGACCCTCTGAGGACAGTACAACAACCAAAAGACACTACTAATAAAAACAACAATAAAAACTGAGGCCCACCTGAGAGCGAAACATATGACCCCTGCACTATCAGAATAGCACTTTAGCCAGGCACACAAACAACGCCAAACCATATACACAATTCCCTCAACAACGAGCAAATGTAACAATAACCAAATCATACTCACAATTTCCATTTCCTGGCATCTCAATGTTTAATTCAACAGTGATTTTGACAAACAGAAACCAATCTTTTTTCAAAATAGTGTCCAGACTAAGCAGTGACAGAATTCTTGTTAGACAAAAAAAAATGATCGTAAACAGGCATGAAAGCATTCAGAACACCTGTTATTTCTGTTTCTTGCAGCACAGATGGTCCATACTTATAACCTTTTTATGTTCAAACCCTTACAGTTTCCACCAACTTTTTGCAGGAAGCTCATGGACAGGGTGACAAGAGTTAAAAGGTTGGAATATTTCACATAATACTAAGGTTAAACTATATGCAGTGGAGAAATTGTTGCTGGAACACTTTCATCAAACACACAAATACACACACACGCACGCACGCACATACAAACACACACACACACACGTGTTCTCTTATGGATTATATACAATAATTTTGATTAATGATTTTGTAACTAAGTTAATCCAAAATGAAAATGTATGACAGAGAGGATTAGTACTGCATGATTACAAACAAATTGAGTTTGATTACAATTCCTCCAAACTTCTCTGAGAGAATTGAGTGAGATTTGGGTTCAGTGGGAAGGCTAAAACCTCAAATACAAATCTGTTTCCAAACTACAAATGTGAATTAGAACACAAGTCCACATGTTATTCCTGCTGACTGAGAAACACAACAAGTGTCTTAACTCCCAGGCCCGGATGATAAGAGGATAAAACAGGTGAAACTGGAAAATGAAATAATAAAAAACAAGCCAGAATGCAAGGGCAGATACGCTTTGATGGGGGAGCAGAGGCAACGCCCTGCTGCCTTCCCCCTCCCCTCTCCATCGCCTCTCCTATAATTTAACTCTTTCGCTACTGGCCAAGGATCTATCTGTAATTAACAGGTCACTGCATACACAGCAGTTCTATTCTTAGTCTCTGATGCAAAGATTATATAACTTTGCAATATAGAAGCAACAACACCTTTGCAAGTGTCTACTCTGCGGTGGTTTAAGCATAGTTTTTAGTCCAATTAACAGAAGAAAGAAAAAAGAGAACTCTAACAAGCCTACAATGATATGCCTATACAATTCTTTATCTAATCTGAAAACAAACCAGCTCAGAATGAGATCATATGCTTAGTATGTTCAACCAAACCAAAAAATGATGTATGAAAACTGTGATGTATTTTGATAAAAGAGCAAAACAGTAATTTTACACCTTTTGACTGACAAGCAAAGCCACCAGAAAAGTTCTAGCCATTTCACATTACCAGTTCTCTTTCAATCATTGATAAACATATGTGTGATCTAATGCTATTTCTCACATACACACACCTATGGTCTATTTCTTTTTCACACAGATTGCTACAGTCAACACACGCACACACAATCAGCGATCAACTCAACAGAAAAAGCAAATTATTTCAAGGATAACAACTTTGTTTCTAGCATCAAGAGTACGATGGAAAATAACATGATCTGAAGAACAAGAAGTTTGTTTTCTTCAGCAGCCACCTTATCCTGCCGTAAAGGATAACAATTTTGGTTTTAGCATCAAGAATGAGAAAGACAAACAATATGATTTAAAAAACAAACAGTTTCTTTACAATGTCACTTTATCTCACTGTATTATCTACATTTCTCTCTCTTCACACAGTTCACTTGGTCAACATAAACACTAAATCAGCAATGGATTCGACAGAGCAACATGATCAGAAGGACAACAATTTTTTTTCAGGAGCATAGAGACAGCAATAATAAATCACTCTTATGTATGCTATTCTTACAGAATTACAGAACAATAATAAACAAGTCTTTTGTACACAGCTATTCTAAACATTTTTACAGGATTACAGAACACCAGTAAATAAGTCATGTACACAACTATTCTAAAAAAATCTCATTTCAAATTACATGGCTTGTTACATATTTACATGAGAGAGCATAATACACACAGAAAAACTGATGTATCATTCACACACACACACACACACACACACACACACACACACACATATGCACGCACACCCACACACAACAAAACAAAACGAAACGAAATGATTCAAACTCAAAAGACAAGTATGTTTTCAAAATCACATGGTTTCCATACATTAGAGGCTTGGGGTAAGAGTATTCAGAAATAGAACTGAAGAAATGTTCTGCTCTACAACTGAGATAGCCGTGTGCATGATTAACCTTTGACCTTTTTGATGTAATTAGATGGCAGAAAACCTCGCGAGCACTTTCCCTTGTGCCCTTTCACCTCTCCTGTCCACCAGTTAGGATCAGTCTTCTCCACGATTCGTATCTTATCTCCCTTACAGAGGGGCAGTTCTTCTGGTGACTCTGGTGAAAAATCGTACAAGGCTACATACTCGTCTTCTTCCTCTTCCTCGTCCTGTTGTAACAAAACAACCACAGGAATAATACTTTTACTAATGTTAGTTCCAATTTGCGCACATCATTTTTCCACTTTGCAAGTTTGGTTTCACTTCTTTCTTTGTGCAGTTAACAATCACAACAATCATGTTTTAAACCTTTACGCTTATAATCTCACTTTTTCCATTTTCACCATTTTTAAATAATAACAATGATAATAATAACAATAACAATAACAATAATAACAACAATAAAAATAGTAATAATAATAATAATAATAATGATAATGATAATAATAACAACAATGATGACGATATTCTCTAGTCACCACTCAGCACACTCAGCATCATCAAGTCTGATGGTAGAGCAGCGGCAGACATCACAACTCTCTTCCATTTACTCCGGTCTTGACGTTTCTGTACTACTTCACAGACCTTCAAATTTCTTATGGTGGTGATGTATGTTGTTGATGATGCAGGAGATGGGTGGTCTACCCAGATTTCTTTTGACCTCAACATTTCCTTGCAAGCAGTTGATCTTGGACTGAGTTCATTCAAAATACTTTGTTCTTTTATGGCCTGTTTGACTCTATGAAGACGTCTGTAGAACCAAATCTCTGCTGTTTTGATATTATTTTCATCTCATTGTCAATGGTGATAATAAGAGAAAAAAGAAAAAGAGAAGCAGAAGACAAAGAAGAAAACAACAAATGATCAGTCTTCTTGTCGTCGCGTTTTCTTCCTGCCTCATCTTCTGCATCACACCCGTGTCATTACTGCTCACTTCCTCTCCAAAATACCTCCAAAACTACCAAAACTAAGGGCATCATGATCTTTTACGTACTGTCTGCTGACCTCAGTGTCTGTGGTTCAGAAGGGGCGTTGGAGAGCTGAAAAGAACAGCATAGGGATACTGACAGAAAGGCGGTGCAGAAGACTAGGTAGTCCCTCCTCCCCCTCCCCCAAAAATTGTTTTGAGGTTGTGACCATGAGAATGATATCATCATTTCAAGCAACAGCCAGATCAAGAACGATGGACTGACAGTGAGAACAACATTTTGATTTCACAAGGCATTTGTCCTCTTAAGGGTTACCAGTTTGCTGTTCATCTTCAGCTCTTTCTCTCCACGACACCCATGATGATACAAATGGGCAGATCTTGGAAAGAAAAAGAAGCATCCTTGATCTCTGACCAGTCTCTGACATTGACAGAAATAAAATTCCCTATCAGACCACTTATTTGTGATGGATGCAAAAGTCAAGTGAGCAAACATCAGACTTCCAATCTGAGGGTCCAGGTTTGATCCTGCCTGGTTACCTCCCGCCTGGTGGGTAAACGGTGCAGATTTTTCCCATCTCCGGTTGGCAAAAGGTGCAGATTTTTCCCATCTCCAGTAGGCAAAAGGTGCAGATTTTTCCCATCTCCGGGAGGCAAAAGGTGCAGATTTTTCCCATCTCCGGTGGGTAAACAGTGCAAATTTTTCCCAGCTCTGGTACGCAAAAGGTGCAGATTTTTCCCGTCTCCAGTGGGTAAACGGTGCAGATTTTTCCCATTTCCAGTAGGTAAAAGGTGTAGATTTTCCCCATCTCCAGTAGGTAAAAGGCACAGATTTTTCCCATCTCCAGTGGGTAAAAGGCACAGATTTTTCCCATCTCCGATGGGTAAAAGGCGCAGATTTTTCCAATCTCCCAGGTCAACATGTGTACAGATAGATCTGCCAGTGCCTAAATCCCTCCCTGTGTATACATATACACCACATCAAGTGCACAAGTTAAAGACGCTGTACATCATGCCAGTGTTTGCTGGCATAAGGAAACATGAAAATATCAAACATGCATGCCCACCAAAGACGGAGTATGCTGACTGTGCAGTAACATAGGCTACCGCATGCACAATACAAGTAAGATAACATGCATTATATGCAATCAAAAACCTAAAATCTTCAAAAAAATAAAATTAAAAAAAAATCCCCACATATTTGTAATACTGACTTAGAATTCTTCCTTAACGAGAGATTTTCAAACATACAGTTTCACATTTTGACCACACAAAACAAATGTGTGACCATTACAGACAACGTGTATGCATTTGTGAATACTTACTGAAACTTTCAGTAAAAGGGACATAAAAACCAGCTTTGCTTCAACTGTCCACAAACAACTTGAAACTCTTTACTGAAATACTTTAAAACTCTTCACACACACACACACACACACACACACACACACACACACACAACACACACACACACACACACACACACACACACACACACACACACACACACACACACACACACACACACACACACACACACACACACACACACACACACTGCTTCATGTAAATATTACAGTATCTCTCTTAAGAAAAAAAAAATTAGGGTAAAACTATTAAGAAAAAAAGGGCAAAAAACAACACACACACACACACGCACGCACGCACGCACACACGCACACACACACACACACACACACACACACCACAAGGAAAAAAAAAGGGTTACTGACTATATCGTTCCGGAGAAAGATCCTGGAATTGGGTTCCCTGGAGACAGAGACTGTACGATGATATTCAATGAGCTTGTTGATGGAAGGAAAGGTTTTGTCAGGCCACAAGTAGTACGTCCCATTCTGACTGTTGAACAGAATCTTGAAGTGCTGCAGACCATCGCCATGTCTGAAACATTTAGCACATTTTTGAATATCTCCTTTCTTTTCATGTCTAAAAGTATGTACAACTGAAATAATGTTCTGCTCTAGAACACTTCAACTTTAACAGTAGTAGTAGAAGTAGTAGTAGTAGTAGTATTAGCACTAGTAGTAGATGTAGTAGTAGAAGTCGTGGTGGTGGTGGTGGTGGTGGTGGTGGTGGTAGTAATAGTAGTAGTATTAACAGTAGTAGTAGTAGTAGTAGTAGTAGTAGTAGTAGTAGTATCATTATCGTTAGAATTAGCATTTATGTTTAAACCCAGCCAACTGTGCAGAACCATCTCAGGGCATACCATCCAAAACACACACACACAACACTTGCCCACCCTGAACAAGAAAAGAACACCTGGAAAAGAACATTAAGTACACATATCAAAGCATTTGCTGTCATAATCTAAGGATATGCCACTGACATTGACCACTCACTTAATTCATCACCAGGGGGTTTAAAAAAGTAAACTTCAATGTAAATATATAAACATGAGTAAGTACACTAATAACTATCTGGCCTGTAGGACCTGAAACTTTCTGTGCTGTGCACCTGGGCCCTGAGACAGTATAGAGAAATCCCATGTATAGCATGCACTTGTATATATGCGAAAGACCCCACAACAGAAATCAAATTGTGACAAATTATGCAGAATTAAATCTATTTTTCAACAGTAACCAAAAATACAAGCATTCTGCTCAGTGAACGGAGAAAGAAGTAGACCTGCTGACTATATTCTCTTTATTTTTCAGCCTTCAGCTCACATCCAAACCAGAAGGACTTGATGATATGAGGAACTGAAGATGAAATTCATTTACCAGGAAAACAGCAGCTAATTCCATTGCACAAATTATCAAAGTGTTCTCAAACATGTATACAGTGCACTGTTTACAAAGTTTGGAGTTTATTCAAGAGGGATTCAACACTATCATAATTCTATACACACTTCACCCAAATCTGCCAGCATTTATCCGGCAGCTCCCTTCAGCTTCCACAAAATGCCTTTGTGCTGGCAAAGTCTTGAAATGGGGAGGGGTGAAGAAAGAGAAAGGACCGATGAAACACTAACTTGACACCACCAGAATAATTGATGCATTAAGATACACAGCAAACAGGCAAGTTTTTACTATGTTGGCTGGGACTGGACTCTAGACATGCTTTTTGGTTCCAAAGCTCTTATCCAAGGAGCTAGTCAGCCGTGTAAAAGCACGATCAGTATACTCATCCTTTCTCTAACATTTTCCTCACCCTGTCTCTGGGCCCCGCACTGAGCACTGTATGTAAGCCAACAAAACACTGTAGAATCTCACCGAATACTGTTAAAAAAGTACATGTATGCATTAACTTAAATATGTGAACAGCATGTATCATTTCACATTACAATTTTACAGAAGAACACAAAATATTCTAAACCAAACACTGAACAGTAGGCATTTACAACAAAGTGTTCTACAATCCTATAACACTTACCTGCTAGTAAAGTACTGAATCACAAAGACTCAAGATTTCCACCCATCACCAACAAGTATCAAGTTCCACCCCATTCAATACATATACAAACTGTTGTATCAATTCTATTTCCAAACTGGTATCAGAGCATCTCCACTATTGTTGCCAGTCTATCTGCAGAGTTCCTGACCTACACACTGTCTGATCAGTACCTCAATCCTGGGTTTCTCAAATCACAGACAGACGCTTGAACCTCTAAGCTTCTCACACCACATTGTGCTCTGACAGATTCAGATACAGAAAAGAATAATGTTCCTAACAAAAGTTCTTAAATGTATTCACAACCAAGGATACGGAAAACATTTCCTTGTTGTTGTTTTTTCAAAAAGATGTTTAAATATCTGAAAAAGGTAATACTGAATACAAAGAACAGTCACCACCTGGACCACTTAAATACTAAGAAGGCTATCCATTAGAAACCCAAAGACAGGGGCAACCTCTGACCTCTGATGTGCTACAGTCTTCACTGCTGAAAGGACACTGCCATTCATTTAAAAGTTTTTGTTGACAAACCCTAAAAGATGGTAAAATACCCTCATATTTTAACAAGAGACAGTTCAGCACACCACAAATTTCAGACTATAACCAGTATAAGGCAGTAGTGTATTTTTCCTTGCTCTTCACCCATTCCCTCAGTTTCAAGTTCATGCTATGGAAAAGGAAAGAGCTTTAAGGTCTATCTTAATCAAAAATTCAATTCAATATTTCCTTATTATTACAAGTCACAAATCTAATATAGAAAAAAATATATGAAAATTAAAAAGTCAGAACAGATCAGATCATCGACAAAAAATACAGCAACATTAATCATGGCATATGCCACAACTCCTTGCATAGTGGCCGACTGGAATATCATATGTGCAAAATCCATGTTTTGAGAGAAAGGAGAATAAACTTTGTGAACATTCAGTCAAGTTTTCCTTAACAACCACCATGAATACTCTCTTGTGAATTCTGATTGGACTTCTTTGAAATACTGTGAGTGGCATTTGTAAGTTGACATTAAAAACTTCAAAAGTATATACTGCGTAATGGGATTCTATAAGGGTTTGAGGTGAGATGGTGGTGTGAGAAAAATGTCAAACTTCATTAAGTTCAACAAAGCGTTGCCAAGGGATATCACCACAATTATATACACAAAGACATGACTCATTACATCCTCACTTGTGAGAATGGATCAAACACTGTTTTAACTCACTTGATGGGCAAGAACTGATCAATGCAGAATAGTTATCTGCCTTCTGTATTCCTTATGTTAAGAAAACTTATACTGGGGAAAAAAACAACAACTGGCAACAGTAAGATGGCATCCAGGAGTCATGACCTGGACGCTGCCCTACCCCCTTATAGCGTAAGAAATTTAGGGTCGGAACACTTGAATGAAGAAAGTTCTTCTCTGAGGAACTTCTGTCCAGCTTTCCCAAGTTTCCTGCTAGTTTTATCAAAGAGTATAGTACCTACGGAAAGAGCAGTTACTGCTTCTTAGCACCCACTAAGCAAAGTGGCCCTCGCTCGCCGGTTGCAGCAGGCGGCCGCACCCTTCCCCATACGTAAACACTGGTGTGTTGCCTGTGTGTAAAGCATGGCTGGGCAGAAGACGGATGCTACAGAGATGTTGAATATTAATATTAGAGGTCAGCGAGTTTTCTTCACACACACACACACGGTCGAAACCATTCATACAAGTAAACTTCCTTTCCAGAGGAATACAAACATTTCAAGTTTGTAGTCTATTTATTTCATTGGCAAAATTGCATATTGACCGAGATAGATGATTCACATGAACTTGTAATTGTTTGAGGGTTCATAACTGTATTTTATTAAGGGCTGATCTTAGGCAAGCTCCTATGACACTGATCCAAGCTCTCTCTCTCTCTCTCTCTCTCTCTCTCTCTCTCTCTCACTCTCTCTCTCATTTTCTTTCGCAAACACATAGACACACAACACATACATTCACACACACATACACACACACAGAGAAACACACACACAAAGATTAACTTATCGACATCACAAACATCAAAGAACTTCGCGAATGTTTCACACAAGAAGACTTACAAATGCTCTGTCTGTCTGTCTCTGTCTCTCTCCCTCTCTCTCTCCCTCCCCCTCCCATATCTGAAGTTGTGTGTATGAGTTAATGAATGAGTGTGTGTGTGTGTTCATTCATTCTTTGATTTAACGTCTTTTCACATGGTCATTGGTTTGTCTATTCACTTAAGTGATTTTAGACCAAAAACGTATTAAAATAATACACAAAAATGAAAAGAAAATGACGTGGGGAAGGGAATGTAGATGCAGGACGGGCAGAGGAAGAGGGAAGCGAAAAGATAACATATGAAGCAGCGTACTACAACTATGTAAACAATAAACTACCAGTTAACTGTAACTATGAACAGAGAGTGTAAAGAACTATAAACATTGAAAGAAAAGATAACAAATGAAGAAGCTTACCACACACACACACACACACACACACACACACACACACACACACACACACACACACACACACACACACACAACAACAACTTTTGAAGCAATAAACTAGCAAACTGTATCTCTGAGTATGAACTATGTAACGAATTATAAGTGTGTGTGTGTGTGTGTGTGTGTGTGTGTGTGTGTGTGTGTGTGTGTGTGTGTGTGTGTGTGTGTGTGTGTGTGTGTGTGTGCCTGTGTGTGCCTGTGTGTGCCTGTGTGCGTGCGTGTCCGTCTCCTCCATCCCTCTCTTCTTCCCCTCCACCCCCACTCTGTGGGTTTCTGCAAAACGATTGTCTGCGAAGAAAACTGTTTGTCAGTACAGAGTGCCACAGATCATAAATGAGCAGACTTCAATACTTTTCTGTTTTGCCGTTCGGATATTGTTGCGTATTGTCTTTTGGTGTTGCTCAGTACAAAACTGAGTCTGAGATTCCAAAAGAGTTTTAGATAATTTACTTGTCTCTGATCCCATGTACTTAGTTTTTATTTTTCTTATCTCATTGTCCAGCCCATTTTGGTGGCGAAAGCCTTTTGGTGGTCATTTGCGGAGGTGGATTAGGAACACAAAACAGCGTTGGGACAGCAGACCAAATGAACTTCTGTTTGGCAGATTTCATGAACTGGTTATCCTCAAAGTGATCTGAACTCAAGAAGCAGTTCCTACTGATATATAGTCTGTTGCTCTTTTCAGCAGATCTTCTCGTTGGAATTTATCTTCCACTTCTTGCATCTGTTGGAATGAATAACAATCAGTAAATATCAAGGTGGGGTAAGGTTTCAGACACGCTCGGGCAATGAAACAATTGTCTACCCAGACATTTCAGACTCTCATCACATATCCGACCTCAGCGTGAAATGCAAAATTATGTGTTTGTACACATGTGTATGCGTGTTACTTCTTTTAATTATAATACCGACTGTGTCTCCAAACTTACCTCTCAATATCTTTGGGAAATGGAAACATTCTCCATCCTTTCTTCCGTGAATTAGAGCACTTATTTGCAGCACACCAAGCACTGCCACCTTTTGCCTCAGCCACTTTCTCACATGCCAGAGAAGCTGGCAGCTGGCTTTACGTATGGCGGGTGGGAGGAGGTGGCGGGTGCGCTGAGCCACTTTTCGAAGTGGCTGCTCTTTCCGTAGGTACTATACTCTTTGGTTTTATCTTGTCTAGAAATGGAGAACTTCCAGCAACCCAATAAGAGGGACTTAAAACTGTATTCTGAAATGTAGTAAAATCTAAAGAACATATACCAAAAAAATGAAGGTTAATTTCATTACTAAATGTAGTAATAAAACAGGTGCTGCATCAGTGCATGTAATGCAAATAGAATAGAGACAAGTCTTCCATACTTTATTTGTGAAGATTAGTAGCTACTCCAAACAGCGTGCGTCATGGGGAAAGTCTGCAAATTTGACCTACTTTTTGGTGTTTTTCAACTCGTCATATTTTGCGATGTGTGAAAGAAAATGTAATAAAATCTACTGCAATAAAAAGATTGGTGTTTCGTTGTTTGAATGATGTACTTGTTTAGACTAATACTCATTTTTTATATGTTTTATTACATGTTCATTCGCCCTACCCTAGCGAGTTCGGCCAGCTGTCTTGACGTAACGCCGATTGCCTTTTGTTTACACTACCCTTACTACTGCTCTGTCTCATCGCGTGAGTGGCTAGATCTAAAAAGATCGCCCAATGAAATGAAAGAAGACATCCAGATCCTTATTTCATGCCCGTTTCGTCACGATCCATGCTGTCAATGTGTAAAAATTCAAGCAATAAAATGTTCAAAATAGAATTTCTACTGTAAAGACCTGATTGCCCATGCTCATAATACATCAGTTTGTAGATCAGACTTCCCTCTACAATATTTATCCAAAATGTTGTTTCATTATCATTTCCACGCGAAGCGGCAAGCAATCAAAAAGACCGAAAAGTGTACCGCTCGTCGCGAACATTGTTAGCCGCCATGGCCGACGCGCACGCTGAATTGTCGGAACCAGTAGTGACCGAAATGTGACACCGACTGCTTCAGTATCGCAGTCAGGTCAACTGTTCGCGCATGTTGGTAAGTTAGTTCTTTATTGTTTTTGATTTTATGAATATTTTGTTGTTCTGTGAACTTTTTATGAGCCAACGCTGTTTGAAACAAAATGGTGTGGAATCGTGCCAACAACACAAACTCGACGTTGTGGGCTGGTCCGAAAAATGACTGACTTATTTAAATTTATTGGTGCTAACTCACCTTCATGATAAAAGTATTACGAGAAAGAGACTTTTCACTTATTTCATTCATATATTTAGTAAAGAAAAGCATTCATTTCAAGGATTGAAGGGGTTTTATTTGGTCACGTGACCTGAGCTTGTGCAGTACTTTCGGTTTCACAGTTCTTCCAATGTGGTCGCAATTTCATCAGATGAATCAGTTAAGCTTCAACAAAACAAAACTATAGGTCTACGAATATAATTAGATCTATACTCACATTTTGTTCAGAATTTCTTACAATTATATGAATGTGCACTGTGAAATAAATGTGTAATCACAAAATTTGTTGCCAGTAAATGAATAACAAACTGAACACATTCTCTTATTGATTCAACTTGTAAGCTGAAAATTTAGCGATGTGACAATACTGGACAATTACTGAATTTGTCTGCAAACTGGTTGACATAGAAACATGACTTAGAGAACAATAACAACAGGAAATGTGGCTGTTTTCAGCTGATGAAACCTACAACCGACTGAGGAGAAGCTTTCTGCCTGGAAGGGAAGACCACCATTGTTGCCAGCAGTACGCGTGACTAACCATCTCCTGCTGCAGTTAAGAGGACTTCAGTTGGAAGGAAAGAAGTATTCAAAACAGTACTGCAATTCTGCCTCTAGGATTACATGGGATGTCAGCAAATAAAAAAAGGCTGTCTAAAACTGACAGGGTTTTTGGATGATCTCAGGCTAGTTCTTCAACACCATCTCCTCACAGAAAGACCTATCCCTTCTGCAGACTGTCTTGTGGCTGCCTGTTCTGCTACTGCAACTCATCCTGAAGGAGATATATCTGCTGCTGACATGAAGACACTGTTGAACTTGAAGCAGCCCTATTTCAGTTCACCAAGCAGGGCCAGTGGATGGCTGTTTATTTTGTAGAAAGATTCTATATTGGACAGGTGTTGGAGTTAAAGGAGAATGGCAGCTGGGCGTCAGTCCGGTACCTGAACAGGTCAGGGGTCACACGGACTGTTTCTGCTGGCCTTCACGGGAGGATATTTTTGAAAACACACATGTTGAAGATGTTTTCTACTGGGACTTTGATTGTCTTCCAGTTAGCAATGATGGTCAAATCTGGCGAACAGATGATGTGGAGGAAATCGCCGCTGCATACACAAAAATGTCATCTGTCTACTGCGAGTAAGCAAACTGCCACAAAGCAAGCGATATGGCTGACATATGTGCAACCATCCATGTTATTGCAAATGCACCAAGTATCACTTGTTGATTCCTGGGATTCTGACCTGTTAATTGCAAGTGACAGATCTCAGCTAGTTACCGTATATCACACTTTGTCAGTTAAGACTCAGACTAGTTATTACTTCAGAGCACAGTGGCCAGAACTGTTGTCTAGTCTGCTCACATTTATTCTGTTTCAGTGAATTCCCAAGTACAAAACAAAAATGTTACTTAGTTGAAGCTATAGCAAGTCCACCTGAGACTGTGGTTTATCCATCTAAAGTGCAGTGGCTACAACAGCGTCACCTTGCCATGTTGTGATGAATCCTGTGTACTGTTAATGGAAATTTTGGGGCTTTTTAGTCCACACACATTCATTAAATAGTAGTAGTAGTAGTAGTAGCTGAGGGCTGGCTCGTAGCCTAGGCCTTCTGGCCTTTTAACGCCCTATCTTTTTTGTTTTACGCTTTCTTCTTCGGGGTCTGAAAAGCATGCCTTAATATTCATACTTGAGCAAATCTGCTTCAGTCAATTTTTTTAAATAAAATTTTGAATTCTGCGTCATCGTCCAGGAAATTTTTGAATTTGTTAATGCTGTTAGTAAATTTAATTTCAAAAGGAATTTTATTCCACAATTTAACAATTCTGTTAGAAAAACAAAACGCTCTTGTGTTAGTATTTCTGTGTTTAACAAATATTTTACCTTCAGCATTCCTTGTTATACTAGCTTGTGGAAAGGAAAAAAATGTTTCAACTGATAGCTTATCCATCCCATTCATTATTTTGTATACCTGTATTAAATCCCCCCTAACCCTCCTACCTTTCAGTGAATGAAGTTTTAAAAACTTAAGCCTTTCTTCATAACTCATATTTTTACACTCTATAAGCAACCTAGTTGCCCTTCTTTGTACATTTTCAATCATTTTTGACTGTCTTATCAAATACGGATTCCAAACAACACTTGCATATTCCAAATGTGGTCTAACAAAAGCCTTATACAATGGATGATCTGTGGACAGGAACAATAACAGCCATGCTACATGTAATTGTGATATTGATCATCTGCTGCTTTAGATATTGACAGGCACTTGAAGTCAAAACACTATCCAGATGGGTGACTGAGTTTTGCGATTTGTGAGAATTAAGAAAATTATTAACCCTTTGACTCCTGACTTCCTCACCCTATCCACCAACTTCTTGTAGGAAGCTGGTGGATGGGGTGAGGAATTCAAAGGGTTAAGTTTTTGATTTGATATCTCTGGTGACGATACAGAATGCTAGTGGGTAGGGTGAGGGAGTCAAAGGATTAATCAATGTCAAATAAATGTGAATTTTTTCATTTTTACAGTTTTGAAAGTGTGCTGGTTGAGTGTGTCTTTTTTTGCTGAATCCAGTGATACTAAAAGCATTTTTCTAGCTCAACGGAAAGCAAAGTTATGAAAATGTGTCTCCGGCATGCTTTCGTGTTAAATACTTTGTATCAGTTGGGCATTGGCAAAAACCCTGATAAAGTGATATTTCTGGTTTTTGATAGCAAATTTTATCACTTTCCCTGTATAAGAACTACCTGAAAAAAATCAAGCATCATCTATGCATCAGGAATGTCAAGAAAAATGCAAAACTGATCAGAAAATACACATCAGTTCTGTTGTATAGCCTGCTGAAAATGTCAATTTTGTTGATTTGCGATTTGGCGCAGAAATGCGCGTGAAAATTAAATCTTTAAAAATTCGCAACTTTTTTCCTAATTGAGATACAGAAATGTTGTTGGTATCATTAGAATCACAATAAAAAGATCTGTTTATTGGTAATAGTTTAAAAAATCTATAGGTAAATCTCAAAATCTGTTTGGAGTAGCTAAGATTAGACAGGGTTTGTTTGAAACAAGTACTTAGAAGACTGATTATTGATTTAATTAATTACACAGATGTAATAAAAATTACCCAGACTTCCACTTTGTTTAGACTCTGAAAAAGCTTTTGACTCTCTAGAACAAGAAGGGCAATTTCTCTTTCTTTAAAGTTTTAAAAGCACATACACTATTCCTACAGCACAGAAAGTTGTTTACTCCATACCATATGGCTAAGGCTCATCATCATCATCACGTTCCCTGCCGCAAGACGTTGGTGATCATGACCCTCCACACGAATATATCCCCTGTCGCTGCAAGTACATTTCCCAACCTCTCTGTCATCAGCCACCCTGCAAGTCCGTCCAATATTTTCTCCCTGGGTCTACCTGGTGTTCTTTCCCTCCAGCTTTCCTGTTGTGACCAAACTGTTCTTTGCTGTCCATGGAACTCTCAACATTCTCCTTAGAAATCACATTTCAGTTGCCTCAATTTTGTTCTCACTTTGCATGTTGACTGTCCACGCCTCACAACTGTACAACAGTATAGGTTCACTATAACACTCAAGAACTCTCTTCCTGATGTTAATTGATAGGTAGTTGTTGGTAAGAACACTTTTCATCTTCTTGAATGCTGTTTTACCTTGGCTATTTCTGATGTGCATCTGCCGTCTGCTGAGATGACCATTCCCAAATATTTAAACTTATCAACCTGTCTCAAAGTTGTGCCATTTGCTGTTATTTTGCATGAGGGAATTTCTTGCTTTTTACTGATTACCATGACTTCAGTCTTTCTCCAGTCCTTAATTTTGCTTTCTATTTCTATCATATTCACAAGGTTTTGTAGGTCTTTTTTGTTTTCCGCAATTAGTACAGTGCCAATTGCATAAACAATGTTTATCATTCTTCCTCCAACCTTTATCCCAGGTTATTCTTCTAGGTTTCTCATGATGGCTTTGCTGTAAAGTGAAAAAAAATTTGGTGACACTGACAGGACACAACCCTGCCTGACCCCTCCTTTGATATTTTGGAAACAGCTAAGGCTATTTTGTAATATTTTGATAAAAGGAGATATACTTTCCCATTCTTGCTCTACATGGTAGAAATACTGGCAACAAACTTTCCTTGGGAAAAGGTAAATATTCATAAAATACAAGAGATTAAACTGAAATGGTTACAAATATATACTGTACACAAAATTCTGGAAACAAATGTTATCTTTAAAAAAATGCGACTTGTAAGCAATTTTTCTTGTGACTTCTGTTTGAAAACAAAAGACAGCACTGACTATATATTCTGAGACAAGGTTGAAAATTTGCTGATGTGAAAATGCATCACTTGTGCAAATGTCAGGTTAACTGAAAATACATTGTTTGGCGCTGATGAAAATGTGTATACAGATCCAACCTTTGATTTAACAATCCTTCCAGAGAAATTGTACATTTATAAATGCAAATTCAGAAAAAAACAACTGTTTCCAAATTTAACTTCTTTTACAGAATATCTTACCACAAAATACTACACAGAATACAATGCAAAACTGGCATGAGGTTTGAACCTTTCAGCAGAAAATGGCTTTCATACCTACCATCAGTGAACACTGAAGATGATGCGATCTCTTATAGTTCCACCATTAAAAATGCTTGTTCTAAGTTATCCATGCATGTTTATCTTCTTTGTAAAATGCTTGCATTCCAAACAGAAGGTCTGGGGTTCGATCCTATCTATACAGTACTGCCCGGTGGGCAAAGGAAGGAGATATTTGTTGATCTCCCAGATGAACATGTGTGCAGACTTGTTAGTGTCTAAATGTGCTTCATGTGCGTACATATGCACAACATCAAGTAATGTAAGCACATCAAAGATCCTGTAAGTCATATCAGTGTTTGAGGCTTAAACAAACATGAAACATCTATCATGCACATCGATCAACAATGGAGACAGCAGCAAAACAATACCTGCACAGTGTTGACATAACATGCATTCAAACATCTGAGTAAAATCAAAACAGCTTAAAACAAAAGAAAGTTTCAACTCACTTGACTGACAAAGAAAACTGGTCTCTCTCTGTCTGACAGTCCCGGATAATAAAAGCACCATCATGCGATTTTTTCGAACTGCTCGTCTTGCCCAACAAGAACGTTTCTGATTCCTGCCGAGACATCGCTCCTTTATACCAGCTGAAAGCAGACCACACTTAGCATAAAAGAATTGTTGTCTGTATTCCTAACACTTTTGTGTCACTATCCCCACACCTCTCATTTCATCTCTCCAATACACCTACAAACTCACACAAACTAAAATCACCATGAATTTTATCTGGGACAATTTTTTCACGATGGCATGATGATGGGAATGAGGGTAATAGCATGATGCTATCAACTTCCATTTCTGTTTGAGACTTCTTGACAAAGTTCTCTCTATATTTCCTTTCATACTACATTCTGGTGTCAATAGGCCCCATCAGCCCATCAAACATGACTCTGAATCATGCATACGTAAAGTGGATGAGACTCGAGTGTGTGGTCCCAATCTTCCCAACAAGCCCACGCAGTAAATTCAACTCTTCTCCTCAGTCATTTTACAGTGCTGTCTAGGCAGGTTAACTCTTCAGCTGTAAAATGAATGTTTTGAGAGCAGACAGAATTGACAGAATTCATTGTGGCACCTTGTGGCTGCCCTTGCTGGTGAAGTTTTTACATAATCAGATCTCACACAATATTCACCTGTACACATATTCCCACTGAAAAAAGTAATACGCAATTCCTCTAACATGTATAATAAACATGGACTGAAGATATTTCAAGACCTTGCCAGCATATATATTATAGGGTTTTGTACAGGCCCAGATTATCTACCAGATAATTTCTGGTCGATTTGAATTGTCCAAGTGCAAAGAATCCCTTCTGAACAAACTTCAAACTCCAAATAAATGTACTTCCTTATCCTTACACTTCTACATCTGGCTATAAGAATGTTAGAATTTTATTTCTTCTTAGTCCCAGTGAAATTATGCTAGGAAATTCTGGCTGCTCTTCCAAAGGGATCACATGTCACGACAGTACAGTACAATGTGCACAGCACGCATTAAGTGCACGTACAAGAATCTACAAATGCTGGAAACCAGAAAAACAAAGAACTGGAAAGAAAGAAAGAACTAGAAGAGAGAGTATGTTTACTTAAAAAAAAAATAATAAAGGCACTAATTTTCAGACAAATGGCCTTTTTCATGCGCACACAAAAGACAACTAATAATAAAAAATTCACAAAACTAAAGTAAAAAAAAAAAAAATGCAAGACTTCCGTGGTGTTTCACTGAGCAGAAGAAATTAATGGATACAAAATAAAAAAACATTTGTGAACTGTTGTAAGAAGGAAAGGAGAGCAAATGTGATTCCTTGGAGGAAGTGAAATGAATTTTACAATGTAAAAGTGGTCATGCCATATCACTGTTGCTTTACATAGGGTCTAGGACCAAAAGACTGAAATCAATAAACTATAATAAACTTGTTGAGTGGTCTTCCATAAGTGAAAATGTATACATATAATACAAACAAAGAAATATTCATATATATAATTATGTTTGAATGAATGGGGAAAATATGAATGTGAGAGGCCTGGCAAATGTAAATGGATTGTGCTCAATGCAACCATCCAGGCTACAAAGGCCGTCCCACAGAAAGTCCACTCTGATCAGTAAACTTACACAAGAGTTAATGAACCAGTTGATAAAGCATCCGTCTAAGTGCAGAAACTCAGTTTTGAAGGTGGTGAGAGGGTATGTCGGATGGGGGTTAGAGGGGGAAGGGGCTAGACAAACAGCTGGTACCACAAAAATGCATAAAAACTCCAGTCTTCTCAAGACCATTTCCATGCTTGGAATTCCCCCCGCGGGGATGCCGGGAGCTCTTTCAGTATAAATAGTGTCCCTGCCTTCTGGAAATTCTGTGCTAGAAATGTCCTCTTTTCTGTCACTCTCTTTGTTTCTGCCTTGTTCCTTTGCTTTCTGTAATTTCTTCCTGTCAATTGCTGCCTTGCAGGTCCATTCACCTGTATGAATTCGATAAAGTCTTACATACTTTCCCTTATGATCGATAATTGGGTACATGTATTAAGTGCATTTTTGGCTCTAGGGAGGCGAGATATGCGGAAGCAATTTTCGGTAATTTATGCCTTTTTATACGAGAGTACTTTCCAGTAGAATGAGACCAACGAGCTTATACGTCAAAGACTCATTGGCAAAAAAAAATTATTCATTTCATCTGTTCGAAGTATTCACCTCCTGCTGCCACACACTTCTGCATTCGCTCAATCCACTATAGAAATACAGCTCTGTAGGCTTCTATGGGTATATGTGACAGACACTGGAAAACCGCCATTCCCAAGGCTGCTTGGCTCTTGAAACTTCTTCCTGCCAGTGATTTCTTCAGATGTGGAAACAGGTAAAAGTCACAGAGTGCAAGGTCTGGGGAGTAAGCAGGGTGTGGCAAAGTATGGATGTTCTCGGTTGCAAGGTATTCTCATACGAGCCTTGACTTGTGAGCAGGTACGTTATCATGAAGAATCTTGATTCCTCTCATGCCTGCAGTTGGTTGGGAAGTAGCATAAAACTTCTTGATGTCAGACAGTACTGAGTCTTTGTAGAACTTTCTGGTGATGGTCTCTCCTTGTTTGCATGGTTTCTGTAGCACGATTCCCTTTGCATTGAAAAAGATGGTGTATAACACTTTCTTAAATTGCAAACGTTGACAACGAGCGATTTGAGGAGGAATCCCACCTTTAGGAATCCAGGCCTTGTTCTGTGACTTTCTCCGAGGTTCATACATGTACACCCAGGTTTCATCACCTGTCACAATTTCATCCTGCCACTTAGGGTCGCAGTTCTTGTAAATTTTCAGCATAACTTGGCAGAAACGTAACCTACCCGCCTAATTTTCTGGCGTCAAAATATGAGGGATCCATCTTGATGACACCTTCCTGTAGCCAAGCTGATTTCTTAGGATCCTCGATGCAGTCGACAAATAAATGTCGAGACAATCAGCGATCTCTTCAAGGCTGACTCTTGAATCAGCATCAACCATTGCCTTCACACTAGCCACTAACTTTTCATCGCACTTTTTGCTTTTTCGCATTTTCCCCCTGTTGTCTTCAGTGCTGGCCTGCCACTTGAAAAATGTTTTACCCATCTGAACACAGTTGCTTTCGAAGGAGCAGAAGGTTGTCCGAAAGCTCTCATGTCCGGAAGTATTTCGGATGCATTCTTTCCGAGGGCAACACATACCTTGATGTAGATGCGATAATCCGCTGCTGAAAACGCCATTTTCTTTGCCATTTTTCAAATCAGTGTCTGACAGGGCCTTGACACACACTGTCAGAACCCTAAGACAGATCAAAGATGAATAATGAAATTTGGCACAGAACTACATCATAGACTGACGTTTTCTGTGACGTAATTTTCCATTTTCTGTAAAATTTGTATACATTATTAAGCTATACAGACGTGGTCTCATTCAACTGGAAAGTATCCTCATATGTTTTGGTGTCCTTATGTATGCTTATATTTGTATTCCGGTATGTTTTTCAAATCTCCCCTGTGCGATAAATTGGACGGAATGGACAACGCTGGGGGGATGTCCTTAGATTATGTGCGTGAATGCATTGATATGTGTGCTTAATTTTCTTTCCTTGTTTTTCCTGTTGAAGTTTTGTACGTTTTGAAGTAGTTATAGCCCTGATGTGGCTCTGCGCAGTCGGCTGGGCTTTAAACAACAACAATAATAATAATGCTTGGAATGAATTTCATGTGCACCTATGACACAAATGCCATGTTCACCAAGAACTTCCAAATTTATCATGGCATATATGTCTTACCACTACAGTATAAGACTGCAAATAAAGTGTAAAAGTCTGTAAAATGAAAAGTTCATTTCTCTTCAATGGTCTGAAATCAAAACAAAAGTAGTGAGACTTATAGATGCCTTACTCGTGCAGTCCCATTTTAATGTATGTTTTAGGAACGTATCCCCTTGCTCCTCTCAGTTCTGCCTGGTACCAGTTTTCATCTTGCTTGTTTCTGATCTGAAACACACACACACACACACACATACAACACACACACACACACACACACACACACACACACACACACACACACACACATGTACACACATATACACACACACATCAACAACAACAAAAGCATACACACATCAAGTGTTTTTGTGACACATCTCATTTAGCATATTTGTGATGGATGTGTTGTATATATATTTTCATAGTGCTGTTTTTGCTTTTGTGGACTGGAGCACCCAGTGTTGTTTTCGGTGTCTTTATTCTGATTGGCTGTGAAGTAAAAGCGTGGAGTGCGCGGAGCGTGGAATTCGTGTAGCGTTGTGTGCGTGTCGAAAATCTGTGAACTAAAAGTCAGTTCTACAGAGATTTCCAGGTGGAGTGGTCGCATTTCCTTGCCGCCTGAAGAGAACTAAATCTGTTTGTCTTAAGCTGCTATGTTAGCAGGTTGGTGAATCTTTTGATTTTTTTATATATTTACCAAAAATTGAGACATGTAGAGATTATGAAGGAGCTAGTTGAATTGTCCTGTTGTGACACAAGTTATAAGAAAGTCAGGATTCATGGATGAATGATAGATAAGGGAAACAATTTGTTGCAAGCTTTTGAGGTGAAGAAATGTAGTTGTGTAAAAGTGAAGTGAATTATTTTGGCAGTCAAGAGTTGTATTGAGTTGTAGTTCTTGATTGAATGTTTTATGAATTACTGTTTTGTGGTTTCGATCTTTAAATGATGTGCAGTCAGTGTGAACTTTATGGATAATTATATATGTATTGAGAGTTTGTACTTTTGAAACATGAATGGCGAATTTTGTGTTAAATTCTTTATTGTAAGATGTTATTTTGTTAAATGAATATGAAGCTAAGTTAGTGGTCATTTTTTGGAAATTGAAGTTAGTGTAGAATATTTGCTGTATGGCACTGTGAATGAATTTGCCTGCGAGCTTTTAAAAGGCAAACAATATTATTTTGGGATAAACGTCATATAATATAAAAAAAAATATGGTGTGGCCATTGACCCGATACGTTTTATTGACAATTTTGTAGATGGAAATACTTAGCAAATTCTTTCCTATCTACAGCTTCTGACATGGGGAGCTGTCTGGTCTGAT
Organism: Monoplex corrugatus; assembly: GCA_030674185.1. Classification (NCBI taxonomy): domain Eukaryota; kingdom Metazoa; phylum Mollusca; class Gastropoda; order Littorinimorpha; family Ranellidae; genus Monoplex; species Monoplex corrugatus. The sequence goes on from CM060305.1 coordinate 60,183,297, forward strand.
TAGCTCACGAGGGAGCCACATACGTACGTGACTTTGGTTTGAGGGGTGGATGCCTGATCCAGTCCCTGGTCCTAAGCTTTTAGGACTTTGCTGAATACCTGCTGTTTTGAGGGGTGGATGCCTGACCCAGTCCCTGGTCCTAAGCTGTTAGGACTCTGCTGAATACCTGCTGTTTTGAGGGGTGGATGCCTGATCCAGTCCCTGTTCCTAAGCTGTTAGGACTCTGCTGAATACCTGCTGTGGGCGTGTCCGGTTACTGACGCCTCTGTGTTTCGTCTTGCTCCCCAGGATTGTGTGGTAACTGTATTTATATAGAGTGATGAACTGAATTCTGAACAATGATTTCGATGCTGTGAAACAGACTGACTGAAGTGCTGATGCAGTGAAAGAATTCCTGTGAAAGGACTGTTTGGGACAGAAACCTGAATCGATTACATTCTATTGAACAGTGGTCAATGAACATTTATTTCTGTCTTATGTGTTTGTTGATCCAGTTGGATGAAAATTGAACTGATGATATCTGATTAATTATAAATATTTAAATATATATACTAATTTGTTTACAGAGGTTGTTGAAGTGACTGAGTGGAAGGTTGTGTGTGGTTGGGGAAAACATATATATAGAACACGCACCTACATACACACAATCTACTTTCATTCTATTTCTGTCAGTCACACATAAACAGACCTCTGTAACACATATAGGCTACTGACACTAGCATAGGATTTTGTTCTGAGAGAGAGAGAGAGAGAGAGAGAGAGAGAGAGAGAGAGAGAGAGTGAGAGAGAGAGAGAGTGTGTGTGTGTATGTGTGTGTGTGTGTGTGTGTCTGTGTGTGTTTTCTGTCTGTGTCTGTGTGTGTCTGTGTGTCTGTGTCTGTGTCTGTGTGTCTCACACTCTGTGTCTGTGTGTGTCTGTGTCTGTGTGTGTGTCTGTGTGTGTGTGTGTCTGTGTGTGTGTCTGTGTGTGTGTGTGCACATGGAGGCACACTTGTGTGTCCTGATACTAAGAGATAGGGTGAGGGTGAGGGGTAGGGTTACGGTTTGGGTGAGGGTTAGGGTGAGGTGGTGTGTGTGTGGGGGGGTGGGGGTGGATGAATGTGTGTGTGTAGGTGTGGGTGTGTATGTTTAATATCATTTGTGGGAACAGATAATTAATTCATGAGAGAAGAACTCACATAAAGTGATAAACAGATCTGTAATTTACGTTGAGAGTATGCCCTTAGGGTTCAGTATTACATTGACTGACTATGAAGTATGATACAGTTTAATAACTGTGTAGCAACTGATCTTTTTTTTGCTTCATCTCTGCCAAGTTTACTACACAAGTTTCTCTCGCTCTCGCTCTCTCCTCTCTCTCCCCCCCCCCCCCCCCCCTTATAAACTTAATAGTGTTCATTACTGGTTTAAATTGTTGCATATGACAGACCATAGAATTCCACAAAAAGCATACAATATGTTGTATGATTTAAAGCTAAAGGTAAGCAAAACTGGGTATCTAATGTAAGCATTTGCCTGTTTAAATATGATTTTGGTGTTGTATGGTTGTGTCAAGGTGTTGGCAGATTGAATCAATTCATTTGTGCTTTTCATCAATGTTAAATAGATTGTAGGTGGCAGGATTGTATTATGTTGTCCAGCACTCCATTCTATTTGTAAGAAATACGTATTCTCAAAATATTATAGCAAACCGTCCTTTAAATTCACTTTATTGATGTCATCAACTGCCACTAAAGTTGTTCGAAATTTAGCTTTATTTCTATACAAAGCATTTAATTTAGACAGACCGTAATTTCTTGAGTCTCTTTAAGAACTGAGTCTTCCTAAAGGACCCATAGTTCAAATATGAATAAAATGTTTTGTATCTTATGTTCTTTCTGCTTATTTGTTATGCACTTGTAGTGAGTTATACAAAATATTTCAAATTAGAAATATTGTTATTGCCTACTTAATGTTTATGTGATTGTGACAATGCATACTTATACGCATCCCCTTTCTAAGGGACTGTGGTCTGTATGAATAAACCATCTGAAGTCTTAAGTCTGTCTCTCTCTCTTTCTCTCAATCAGAGTGATGTGTTGAGTGTTTGTGTGTTGTGTGTGTGTGTGTGTGTGTGTGTGTGTGTGTGTGTGTGTGTGTGTGTGTGTGTGTGTGTGTGTGTGAATAAGTGTGTGTGTGAATAAGTGTGTGTGTGAATAAGTGTGTGTGTGAATAAGTGTGTGTGTGTGTGTGTGTGTGTGTGTGTGTGTGTGTGTGTGTGTGTGTGTGTGTGTGTGTGTGTGTGAATGTATATATGTAGTACTATTACCAGTCATCACCATCATCATGTGCCCTGCCGCAGGGCGTTGGCAATCATGGCCCTCCATATGCATCTAATGATCTATCCCTTGTCGCCACAAGCACATCTTCCACCCTCTCTGTCCTCAGCCACCCTGGAAGTCCGTCCAATATTTCTCCCTGGGTCTACCTGGTGCTCTCCCCCCCCCCCCCCCCCCCAGCTTTCATGTTGTGACCAGGTACTCTAACTCCCCTTTCCTTGTTAAATGGCCCATAAATGTTGCCTGTCTTTTCCTAGCCTTCCTTATGAATGATCTTCTTGTGTATGCCTCCATCAAGACTGTCTCGTTTGTTTTCTTTGCTGTCTTAGTGTCTATCATGGAACTCTCAACTGTCAACATTCTTCTTAGAAACCACATCTTGACTGCCTCAATCTTGTTCTGGCTTTGTGTGTTGACTGTCCACACCTCACAACCGTATAAATTTCTCAGTTCTAACTTCTATAACGTTCAAGAACTCTCTTCCTGATATTAACTGATAGGCATTTGTTGGTAAGAATGCTTTTCATCTTCTTGAATACTGTTTTGGCTTGGCCGATTCTGCTGGCTATTTACTATTACTAGTATTAGACTCAAATCATCATAAGGATTTTCACTCAGCAAGTTTTACTTTAGTTTTAACAGGTTTTTGTTAGAACTTCCCAGCTGGCTGGTACTTGTGCTAGAGCTGTAAGGACTTGAGATCTCCAGTCCTATCCCAGCCCGCGACATAAAAACTAACCCGTTTGCTGCCCATCTTAATGCTCCAATCATTCTGGTGGCATCAGTTTAGTGTTTCATAGGATTTTTTCCCGTGTATCTTCTTTTGATCACCATTTCTGAATTTCTGATTCACTTCGGTTTCTAAATAATTAACTACTTTCAGCATATGTTTGGTATGATAATATGTATTGTTTCAAACAGTATCAAACAAAATACTGATCTATAACAAAATTGTTTCAAACAGCATCAAACAAAATACTGATCTATAACAACAAAAATGGCGTATTCCCTTTGTTCTTTGATCTTTCCAGTAGAAAATTACACTTAACCCTGTTCAACAGCATTCTGCATCACCAGCCATGTCACCGAAGCAAAACCTTAACCCTTTGATTCCCTCACCCTTTCCACCAAGCTTCCTGCAGGAAGGAGTCGAAGGTTTAAGTTTTTGCAGTTGGTGGATAGGGTGCAGGATTCAAAGGGTTAAAAATTTGTATGATAATTGATATGCTCTAATAAAGGACAGGATCAGCTTGTACTGCATGATTTAACTACTAATTTAAATGTCTGAGCGAACTTGTAGTATGTATAAAATTGGGAAATGTAGTGTGGATACCTTTCAGAAACAGCTTCTTTATTACTTAGAGTACTTTGTTTTCCTGTTTTTGTCTCACCTTGAAACTTTCAACAGATGCCTTGTTCAATTGTGGGAATTAGCATGACATTAATTTACTGTAACCAGAAAAACATGAAAACAGAATCAGACTGCACATTTGCAATTAAATATTTAATTAACAAGACAGGCACTAACTGTTTTGCCCAATGGCCTTTGTCAAGCATAGATAATGCCAGGCAGCAAAGAAGAAATTATATCAAACAACAAATTATTTGTTATTAATTATACAAGAAAAAAACAGAATAAGTATCAAACAACCTATTATGAGAAAACCTGTAAAACTAAAACTTAAGAAATATCAAACAACAAATTATTAATTTTCATTAAGTATACTGAAAAAAAGAAGAAAAATCAAACAACAAATTATACAAATATTATGAGAAAAACAGTAAAACTTCCCTGTCAAACTGTCCAGCATTTTTCTCCTGTTTGACAACCCAACAGGGAAGTCAAGATGTTTTACCCCTAATTTTTGTACTTGAATTTTGTTGTTTGTTATTCAATCTTTCAATTCTTTGTTATCTTATGTGTTTAAGCTGGACAGAGGCCAGTTGGCCAAAACTCTGCACCTGTCTTTTCTTCTTATATAAAATATGCATTCCGGTTTTATTTTTGTTTTTCTGGTCCCTGTTTCCTTCAAGTTCAACACATTGATTTACAGAATTGAATTACTTCACTTACAAGAGGCAAAAACAATGCTCCAACAAAATTATGAAAAAAAGGTGGCTTCCATTTATGTTCTAATGAACATGCTCTAATCCATTTCAAATCAAAAGATTTTTCTAAAAAGCACTGGCTGGATTAACACTAAAATTGTTTTGTTTTGATTGTTGCTGTTGTTATTCTTGTTGTTATTTGTGTGTGTCACTGTGTGGTGTGTGTGTGTGTGTGTGTGTGTGTGTGTGTGGTGTGTGTGTGTGTGTGTGTGTGTGTGGGTGCATGCGTGTGTGTGTGAGCATGTGTGTATCATGTGTGTGTGTGTGTGTGTGTGTGTGTGTGTCTATGTGTGTGTGTCTGTGTATCACTGTATCATGTATGTAGTACGTTAGTTAACCATGTGTGTGTTTAAGCATACATGTGTGTGTGTGTGTTTGTGCGTGTGTGTGCCCTTCTATGTGTATGTTTGTTAGTGTGTGTGTGTGTGTGTGTGTGTGTGTGTGTGTGTGTGTGTGTGTGTGTGTGTGTGTGTGTGTGTGTGAGCATGTGTGTATCGTGCATGTGTGTGTGTGTCACTGTGTGTGTGTGTGTGTGTGTGTGTATACATATAGTACGTTAGTTAATCGTGTATGTGTTTAAGCATACATGTGTGTGTGTGTGTGTATGTGTGTGTGTGTGTGTGTGTGTGTGTGTGTGTGTGTGTGTGTGTGTGTGTGTGTGTGTGTGTGTGTGTGTGCCCTTCTACAGTTCTATGTGTATGTTTGTTAGTGTGTGTGTGTACGTGTCACTGTGTGTGTGTGTGTGTGTGTGTGTGTGGTGTGTGTGTGTGTGTGTGTGTGTGTGTAGTGTGTTGGTATGTGTGGTGTGTGTGTGTGTGTGTGTTGGTACGTGTGTGGGGTGTGTGGTGTGTGTGTGTGTGTGTGTGTGTGTGTGTGGTGTGTGTGTGTGTGTGTGTGTGTGTGTGTGTGTGTGTGTGTGTGTGTGTGTGCGCGCGCGCATGTAAGAGCACACACGCTCTCTATGACAAAAGCTCTGATGTATTTCAAACTAAATTATTCACAAGCTCAATATGGAAACTGAATTGTAAATTTACTATAAACATAATGTGTGTATACCATTTACAATGTTCAACAAACTATTTCTATAAATGTAGACTGGTGAAAATAACTCGTTTTCCACCTTATTCTATTGGCGTATTGCTTTCATGTTTAATATTCAGGGCTCCCTGATTAAATTAAACAGCGCACTCCTGGCCAAGGAGTTTCAGACTGAAAAAATTATTCCTGCTGACAACTAGTACATGAGTATTGTACTTGCACAACTTTACTGCAGTACTACTACTACTGTACTAGTAAGTTTTAAGTTGCTATGTTGTCTTGGGCATTCACAACTTTACTAATTTGTGCCAGATCTTGTGATTCTCCCAACACTGATTATCGACATGAACATGTGTTGTATGAAGCCTGCAAATAATATTTAATTCAAAATGTTAATGTCATTTGTAATGTATGAGACATTTTTGACACTCCTCGATCACTCACAACCAGGAAGTAGTTTTGTCAAGGCCCATACCTAACTTTACGCCAGTTTTGACATATCGTTAGCAGATTTTCAGTAAAACACAAAATGAAAAGGCCGTTATTTAAGTTTACCAATTGTTACCTTCAAAGTATCTCCTTGGTTGAAGGAAAGTTCATCGGCTTGAGAAGCGTCAAATTTGAACAACGCTGTCGCTTCCATATTGGCAAGTGAACAACTAACTGGTCGACCGCTGTCAACACAACTAGGCCTAGTACTATGAACGCGGAAGCTGATTCTGTCTCGCTTCCTGTTCTGGACCCCCACCCCCAATCCCTCCCTCCCGTTTTGCCATTAGCTTCAGGCTACACTCCACAAATATGTGTGTGTGTGTGTGTGTGTGTGTGTGTGTGTGTGTGTGTGTGGTGTTGTGTGTGTGTGTGTTGTGTGTGTGTCATACGTCATTTCGTTAAGAAAAATATAATTATATTCATTTGCGTCTACGTGCCTGTGTGCTTTTTTTTTTTTCCAGGGGACCGGAGGCGAGAATGTAACCAATACTTTCTGAGCAGTTTAATAAGAAAACAAAATACAAATAAACAAAAAACAAAAAGATTGTCCCACATCTCTGAGGTCGTAGAGGAGTGATACAGTACAGACCTCAATTTTTCTCTGGGCCTGCGATATGAGGATGGTGCCCATCTCCTCTCCTTCGCTGCTTTGCCATTCCCTAACTTTGAAGAGTGTCAAGTACAAATTCATAGCTGGATGGAGTGGATACCGTACGTACTTGGGAAGATCCATGGGTTGATTCACACCTGTGCAAACTCATCAGGAAGATTCAGTTAGGAGGCGACTGTTCTATCTCTGAGCCGTCCAGACCTCAATAAGAAACATACCTTGTCTCATAATCAAGAAAGCTAAGTCATGTTTTACTTCAAGTTATTATGTCGATCAGTTCACCAAGTCGGATCAGTATACAAAGCCTGCATAATGATTATCCTTCCGACTCTAAGGCAAGAACTGGACGACCCACGTTCGCCAAGAGCACTGCCTCATAAACCTTTGACTCTAGTACCCTATCCACTAGCATCCTGCACTGCCAACCATGCTCATCATCATCATCATCATGTGCCCTGCCGCAGGGCGTTGGCGATCATGGTTCTCCATATGTATCTATCCCTTGTCGCCGCGAGCACATCTTCCACCCTCTCTGTCCTCAGCCACACTGAAAGCCCGTCCAATATTTTCTCCCAAAATCTACCTGGTGCTCTTTCCCTCCAGCTTTCCAGCCAACCATGTTAGCAAAGCAAAAACGTAACCCTTTGACTCCCTCACTCTATCCACCAGCTTCCTGCAGGAAGCTGGTGGATAAGGTGAGGAAGTCAAAAGGTTAGTTTTTTTGCAGTTGGTGGATAGGGTGATTTTCTCTCTCTCAGATATAATTTATATGGAACAACAGTAACATCGCCACCAGCTCAAAGATCAGACTGATGCGTTCCCTGGTCATTTTCTCTCTCTCAGAGAAAATCATCGCTGAAGAGCAAGCCGGTTTCAGGCCAGGTCGCAGCACAACGGAACAAATCTTCAACGTCAGAATCCTTATGGAAAAGTACCTCCAACACCAACAGGAGCTCTACCATCTGTTTGTCGATTTTAAGAAGGCATTCGACAGAGTCTGGCACGAAGCCTTGTGGGCAACCATGAAGCTGTACAACATCAACGCCAACTTAATCAGAGTCATAGAGAACCTCTACAATAAAGCCAACAGCGCAGTCTTCTTCAACAACAATATTGGAGAATGGTTCCAGACGACAGTCGGAGTACGCCAAAGCTGTCTACTCTCCCCTACTCTCTTCAACATCTTCCTAGAAAGAATAATGACGGAGGCACTCGAGGAACATGAAGGTACAGTCAGCATTGGAGGTAGAAACATCACTAACCTACGTTTTGCAGATGACATTGACGGCCTTGCCGGAAAAGAACAAGAGTTAATCAACCTTCTTGGAAAGACCTCCTCTGATTATGGCATGGAAATCAGCACCGAGAAAACGAAAATAATGACCAATCGCAACAACCACTTTACGGCTGATGTAATGGTCAATAACCAAAACCTCCAAAGTGTGCCCAGTTTTAAATGCCTGGGATCAGTCGTGTCAGATGAGGGATCTAAGCCCGAAATACTCTCCAGAATAGCCCAGACCACAGCCTCAATGACCAAGCTCAGAACCATATGGAACAACAGTAACATCGCCACCAGCTCAAAGATCAGACTGATGCATTCCCTGGTCATGTCAATATTCTTATACGCTTGCGAATCTAGGACCTTAACAGCGGATACGGAAAGAAGAATCAGGGCGGTTGAAATGAGATGCTTTCGTAAACTTCTCGGCGTCACATACAGAGATCGAATCACGAATGACGAAGTCAAAAGAAGAATTCAAAATGAAATCGGGCCTTACACTGACCTCCTGGCCTTAGTAAGACGACGCAAACTAACATGGTATGGACACATCACTCGATCATCCGGCCTTGCCAAAACAATCCTGCAAGGCACAGTCTCGGGAGGAAGGAAAAGAGGCAGACAAAAGAAGAGATGGGAAGATAATATTCGAGAGTGGACGGGCCTGGAGCTGAGGGATACCCTAAGGAAAGCGGAGAGCAGGGAGGAGTGGAGAAAGGTTGTTGTCAAGTCTTCAGAGGCGCCCCGACGGACGGTCAGTCTAAGGGATCGGTGACGGTGACGGTGACGGTGACGGATAGGGTGCGGAAGTCAAAGGGTTAATTTCCACCTGCAGTTCTTGCGCCAAATCCTGAGCATATCCTGGAAGGACTGTATGCCAAACAAGGCTATCCTGAAGCAGGCCAGCATGCTGCCGAGCGTGTATGCCCTTTTCACACTGTGATGACTGCATTGGTTTGATCTTGTCTGCCACATGCAGGACCGATGGCTGCATCCCAAAACACACCCTGTACATACAGCTTAATGCAGGGTCCCAGCCCGTAAGACGTCCACTGCTGCAATATAGGTATGTCTGCTAACGTGACCTGATGTCCACTGATAATACTGACAACACCTGAGAAGAGACAGCCACAAATCGCTCTGCCTGGCGATAGACTGTATTGAAGGACATGTATCGCTATTCATCATCATCAAGTGCCTGCCACATGGCGTTGGCTATCATGGCTGTCCATATGTATCTATCCGTTGTCGCTGCAAGCACATCTTCCACCCTCTCTGTCCTCAGCCACCCTGCAAGTCTGTTCAATATTTTTTTCCCTGGGTCTACCTGGTGCTCTCTTTCCCTCCAGCTTTCCTGTTGTGACCAGGTGCTCTAATTCCCCTTTCCTCATAAAATGGCCTATAAATGTTGCTTGTCTTTCCATAATCTTCCTTATGAATGATCTTCTTGTCTGTCTCCATCAAGACTGTCTCGTTTGTTTTCTTTGCTGTCCATAAAAGTCTCAACATTCTTCTAAGAAACCACATCTCGGCAGCCTCAATCGCTATTGCAGAGGAGAAACGAACTCGACTGTGGTTGGTCAAAAGAGAGAGAAGGAAAGCAGCGGCAGCAATTATCAAGCTGCAGTCATCAGTCAGCCTGTTCAGCCACAATCGTTGCTGTTCAACATCCAACTGAGTTCTCAACCAGGCACATCTAGTCTCTAATCACACAGACCCAGCCATCATTTATTATGGCAACATCTATGTCTGATAACAACAAATAAATACATGAGCAATATATCAAATCAAATGCTCCTAGATGGTGCACTAAGACAATTACGGTGATGGAAATTAAAAATTTGTTAGAAAGCGAAAAGCGGTTGGACTATGTTGGGTTACTCATTAATGGGTTTCATTGACGTAAATCTATGAGGTGTTGATGCAGTGCAGTCATACCTTTTTTCCTCCTTTACAAAGGTGAACATAGGGAACATAAGCTCAGTAGAAAACATGAGCTAGGTGGAACCCCAAGACCTTGCAGCGCATTTGGCTTATGCGTCTTTATACAGCTTATGTCATATCATATTTCTTATTTGCATCTTATCCACCACATGGCATCTGTGGCGTCAGTCCATATGAAAATTATCCAAGTGTGAAGACATTATCTTTAGAGATTGAAATTTGAGAAACCTGAAAGTTGAGAAACTCTGTCTGTCTGTCTGTCTGTCTGTCTGTCTGTCTGTCTGTCTGCCTGCCTGCCTGTCTGTCTGTCTGTCTCTGTCTCTCTGTCTCTATCTCTATCTCTGTCTCTGTCTGTCTGTCTGTCTCTGTCTCTCTCTTTCTTTCTCTCTCTCTCTCTCTCTCTCTCTCTCTCTCTCTCTCCTCTCTCTTTCTGTACACGTCCGTTTGTACTATCATGGGTGTCACAGTAAAAAAATAAAATAAAATAAATAAATACAAAAATAAATAAATAAAAAACCTCGACGATCACCAACGTGGCAAAATGCCTGGAGTCGAGAATACATGTACTTGAAATCACATTAATTTGTTTTTTGATTGATATTAATGTCTCTTTCATGCCATTAATTCAGGTCTTCTTCGATCTGCCTTTCGTTTAGTGGTGATTTAAGTGTGTGTGTGTGTGTGTGTGTGTTTTATGTGTGTTGTTTTTCATGTGTGTGTGTGTGTGTGTGTGTGTGTGTGTGTGTGTGTGTGTGTGTGTGTGTGTGTGTGTGTGTGTGTGTGTGTTGTGGTGTGGTGTGGTGTGGTGTGGTGTAGTTTGTGTGGTGTGGTGGTGGTGGTGGTGGTGGTGTGTGTGTGTGTGTGTGTGTGTGTGTTGTGTGTGTGTGTGTGTGTGTGTGTGTGTGTGTGTGTGTGTGCGTGCGCGCGTGTGTTTGTTGTGTTGTGTTGTGTTGTTTTGTGTTGTGTTGTGTTGTGTTATGTTCTGGTGTGGTGTGGTATGGTGTGGCGTGGTGAGTGTGTGTGTGTGTGTGTGTGTGTGTGTGTGTGTGTGTGTGTGTATGTGTGTGTGTGTGTGTGTGTGTTTTTGCTTTGTTTTGTTTGTGTGTGTATATTTGAGCGTGTGTGTGTGTGTGTGTGTGTGTGTGTGTGTGTGTGTGTGTGTGTGTGTGTGTGTGTGTGTGTGTGTTGTGTTGTGTTGTGTTGTGTTGTGTTGTGTTGTGTTTGTGTGTGTGTTTATGTATTTATTACTTTCTTTCTTTTGATGTCGTTGTAGTGTTGATGGTGGTGGGAAATGTGCGTGGTGTGTGTGTGTGTGTGTGTGTGTTTGTGTGTGTGTGTGCGTGTGTTTGTGTGTGTCTGTGTGTGTGTGTGTGCGCGCGTGTGTGTGCGTGTGTTTGTGTGTGTCTGTGTGTGTTGTGTGTGAGTGTATGAGTGTGTTTGTGGGTGCGTGTGTATGTGTTTGTGTGTGTGTGTGTCTGTGTGTGCGTGTGTGGGGGGGAGTGTGTGTGTGGTGTGTGTGTGTGTGTGTGTGTGTGTGTGTGTGTGTGTGTGTGTGTGTGGTGTGTGTGTGTGTGTTGGATCATGATTATGCCTCAAATTGTCAGTCCGGTGATCTGGATGCAGAGCATGGTTTTCATCAAGTCTTCTTTGTAGCCCTAGAACTGGTCTTCCAGAGTTGTTCCTTTGACCACTGTTCATTTTGCTGGCTAGTCGGTAGATCTTTGGACTCAAAATCTGATATCTTCAGTTCAGTCCCAGCCTGCAACATTACAGTCTGGCCTGTTCGCTGCCCGTCTTAATGTTTTCATCGTTCTAGTGGTGTCTGACTCCTCTTTCAAAACATCAAAAGAGGAGTCAGACAGGGTTGTGTTTTGTCACCAGATCTGTTTTCATTATATAGCGAAAACATCATGAGAAACCTAGAAGAAGACCCTGGATTAAAGGTTGGAGGGAAAATGATAAACAACATTCGGTACGCAGATGACACAGTGCTAATTGCAGAAAATGAAAGGGACCTACAAAACCTTGTGAATATACTAGAAACAGAAAGCAAAGGTAAGGGGTTGGAACTAAACAGCAGGAAGACTGAAGTCATGGTGATCAGTAAAAAACATGAAATCCCCTCCTGCAAAATAACAGCAAATGGCACAACCTTGACACAGGTTAATAAGTTCAAATACCTGGGAACGGTCATTTCATCAGACGGCAGATGCACATCGGAAATAGCTGGCAGAATCGGCCAAGCCAAAACAGCATTCAAGAAGATGACAAGCATTCTTACCAACAAATGCCTATCAATTAACATCAGAAAGAGAGTCCTTGAATGTTATATAGAACCAATACTGTTGTACGGATGCGAGGCGTGGACAGTCAGCAAGCAAAGCCAGAGCAGGATTGAGGCAGCCGAGATGTGGTTTCTCAGAAGAATGTTGAGAGTACCATGGACAGCAAAGAAAACAAACGAGACAGTCTTGATGGAGGCAGACACAAGTCGATCACTGATAAGGAAGATTAGGAAAAGACAAGCAACATTTATAGGCCATTTTATGAGGAAGGGGGATTTGGAGCACCTGGTCACAACGGGAAAGCTGGAGGGAAAGAGAGCACCGGGTAGACCCAGGGAGAGAATGCTGGACGGACTTGCAAGGTGGCTGAGGATGAAGAGGGTGGGGGAGATGCTGGGGGCAACGAGAGATAGAGATGGTTGGAAGTCCATGGTCGCCAACGCCAAGCGGCAGGGCACCTGATGATGATGATGATAGTGGTGTCAGCTTAGTGTATGACAGATCCCTTCTTCCCTTTCCCCATTTCAAGACCTTGCCAGCGCATAGGGTTTTGTGCGGGCTCAGGAAATCTGTCAGATTACTGCTGGTAGATTTGGGTGGAGGGCATATGGACTTGCCTGAGCACGGTGAATCCTTCTTGAAATAACTCCAAATAAGTCCAATAGGCCTTCCATGACATGAACACTACTGCTCACTTCTTTTGCTTCTGAGCAGTGGACAAAACGTATAATATATGTCTGTCTGCCATAGACACAGATCCGTTGGAACAGCCCCAATCAGAACGTACTCTTATGTTGAAGGCAGTGTCCAGTCCTCAGAAGGAAGACTGTGGTTTGTTGTTGCTACTACAAGTAATGAATCGAATCATTTCTAATAGTAAGTTCGCTGTGGAGGTCGTTTATGATGGTGTTCGCCAAAGAGGTGTTGTTGTTGTTATGGCTTGTTTTCTGCCTTCGCCAGAGAGTCTGTCTATTCATTTCTCCAGAAGCCACGATGGGTAGGAATCCAATGCACAGCCACTAAGACCAGTGCGTGCTATTTCTTGTAGTTATTTTTAAAGTAGATCCTATCAGTTAACATCAGGTAGACAGTTCTTGAATGTTACGTAGAACCGATACTGTTGTACGGTTGTGATCCGTGGACAGTCAACATGCAAAGTCAGAACAATATTGAGGTAACTGAAATGTGGTTTGTAAGAAGAATGTTGAGAGTTTCATAGAAAGCAAGAAAACAAACGAGACAGTCTTGAAGGAGGCAGACACAAGAAGAGCAATTATAAAGAAGATTAGGAAAAGAAAGCAACATTTATAGGGCAGTTTATGAGGCAAGAAAAATTAGAGCATCTAGTAACATCAGGAAAGCTGGAGGGAAAGAGAACCCCAGGCAGACTTAGGGAGAAAATACTGGACGGACTTGCAGGGTGGCTGAGGACAGAGATGGTGGGAGATATATTTGCAGCGACAGGGGATAGATTCGTGCTGAGGGCCATGATCTCCAACACAGTGCGGCAGGGCACATGATGATAATGATGATGAGATCTGGTAAGACTGTCGGCAAGCGATTGTAGACACTGTCAAGGATTTTAGTCTGTTTAGAAGACAACACTGCTTGTCAGAAGATCTTCTGTGTCTTTTTATTGTTTTTTGTTTTTGTTTTTGTTTTTTTTTGCTGATCCGCATATGGCTCTCCCTATCTGTCTGTCTGTATGTCTGCCTCTCTCTCTCTCTCTCTCTTCCCCTGTCGTCGATGGACAACTTTCCTGTCAGGATGAACCTTTTTACTGTCCTTCCATCAGTGAAGGGAATTGTAATGTTTAAATCTAGACATTTTTGTCGTATGCTTTTTGAGCCAGTTGATGGGGTTACATTTTGGTCAGATGACTAAACCACTTTATTTTCTCCTGATGAGTATGAGAGCGGACTGGTGTTATTCCCATCATATCTCTTGTCTTGGTGTTTCTGAGCTTGTCGTGTGAGGCCTTGTTAACAAAACGTATCTGAGTGGACGGGCACACTGGCCTCACCCAACTCCTAAATCTTTCACGTGTTGGCTCCAAGCGCCACACTCCGGTACACCGCTTCAGCTGGCGGGCCAAACCACGTGAGGGGGTGGTGTTAACATGGCACTACTGGGCGAAGGACCTCCTCGACGCAGGTCACCGGCCAGGGCGGAAGGGTTCAACGATGAACTACAACGGCCACGTGTTCATGACCAAGGCGAGCTGCCGTGTGGGTGGATATCGGCTGTGGTCAGGCCTGGAGAGGGATGGGCGCCGCCAGGCTATTCATGCCCAAGACACACTACATGATGATGAACCAAAAACCAATGTTGATACCGGCTCGGTCGTCGCCCGGACCAAGGACCGCGCCTTCCGTTGGACACCAGGGCGGAGGTGACAAGTATGCGACTGGTGGAACCTCTTCAAAAAAGATCCGAGGAAGAGAAACTCTCACCATCGCCACATAGAATGTTAGAACACTTGCACAGCCAGGCAAATTGCACGAACTTACGCATGAGCTGGAAAGATATTCCTGGCATGTAGTTGGACTGAGCGAAGTCAGGTGGAAAGATCATGGAGAACACCAAACTGAGGAAGGACATGTATTGTACTACAGTGGAGACTTGAAAAAACACATCCACGGCGTAGGATTTCTTGTCAACAAGAACGTCAAGAACTCAATACTCGGGTGCCGCCCAATATCCAACAGGCTCATTTCCATCCGCCTCCGAGCAGCACCATTCAACATCACAGCGATACAAACCTATGCACCGACAACAGACTATGATGATGAGGATGTGGAGGAATTCTACACACAACTTCAAGAAATCATTGACGAGGTTGACAAAAAATACATCCTTATCATTCAGGGAGACTGGAATGCTAAAGTGGGCGCTGATGCATTAAAAGACTGGAAGAACCATTGTGGGCCCTCCTGTAATGCAATTTCCAACGAGCGAGGACTGCGCCTACTTGAGTACGCCGGATACAACAACATGACACTGGCTAACACCCTTGGTGAACACAAGGCGTCACGATGCTGGACTTGGCATGCACCAAATGGGACCAACCACCAGATCGACTACATCTTGGTCCCAATCCGTTTTAGATCTGGAATCTGCAGAGCCAAGACGCGAACATTTCTAGGTGCAGATGTGGGTAGTGACCATGACCTGGTGATAATGAACTTCAAGGTCAGGCTGAAGAAGATCAAGAAGCCCAAGAACACCAGACTGAAGTTCAACTTGGACAGACTCAAGGACCCCTCCATTGCAGAGTCCTTCCAAGCAACAATAGGCGGAAAGTTTGTAGCATTGAGCACACAAGAAGAAACTGCGGAGGAAATGACCACCAAGTTTAACACAGTGATGACAGAGACTGCAAATGACCTCTTAGGAAAACAACGCCGGAAAACCCAACCCTGGATTACAGACGAAATCCTTGAAATGTGTGACAAAAGAATAGAAATCAAGAAAGCCAAAAATACAACAGACGGAGCCCTAGCCTACAGAAACATCAACAAAGAAATCAGAAAAGGCATGAGGGAGGCCAAAGAAGGATGGATACAAAATAAATGCACAGAAATAGAAGACAGCCTAAACAAGAACAACAGCATAAAGGCGTACAAAGTGGTGAAAGAACTCACCACACAGAGACAGGCAAGGATCAGTACCATTCAAGACAAACAAGGAAAGTGCCTGACAGAAGATAAAGAAATCATCCATAGATGGACAGAATACTGCTCTGACCTCTACAACCACCAGACACAGGGTGACTCAACTGTCCTTACATGCCAGGAATCAACAAATGACGATGACCACCCTATTCTACGCGAAGAAGTCGAAACAGCAATACGATCGCTGAAAGATGGAAAAGCTGCTGGAGTGGACAACATCCCAGCAGAACTGATCAGGCATGGAGGGAGGCAGTGACTGACATCCTCTGGAAAATCTGCAACAAAATCTGGCAGACGGGAGAATGGCCGACACCTTGGACCCAGTCACTAATCATCACACTTTCCAAGAAAGGCAATTTACAACTATGCCAGAATTACAGAACGATCAGCCTTATCAGCCATGCTAGCAAAGTGATGCTGAAAGTCATTTTGAACAGACTGAAACCACAGGCAGAGGAGATCATTGCCGAAGAACAAGCGGGATTTCGCAGTGGTAGAAGCACAACAGAACAAATATTCAATCTCAGAGTCCTATGCGAAAAATACAGCCAACACCAACAGGACATCTACCACGTTTTTATCGACTTCAAAAAGGCATTTGATAGAGTATGGCATGAAGCACTGTGGGCCACCATGAGGAAGTACAACATGGAAGGAAGCTTATTGACACCATCACACAGCTATACGCAAAAGCGAGCAGCGCAATGCTTGTTGGGGGCACAGTGGGGGACTGGTTTCACACATCAGTTGGAGTTCGCCAGGGCTGTCTCCTCTCTCCAACCTTGTTCAACATCTTATTTGAGCGCATTATGACGGATGCCCTTGAAAACCATCACGGCTCAGTCAGTATTGGAGGAAGGACAATCACCAACTTGAGATTTGCCGACGACATCGATGGGTTGGCTGGAAATGAAGACGAACTTGCCAACCTGGTGAAACACCTGGACGAGACATCATCCAGATATGGCATGGAGATCAGTGCCGAAAAGACAAAGTTGATGACAAACAGTACAAAACCACTAGAAAAGAAGATTACAGTCAGCGGGAGTGAGCTGGAAACCGTGGCTCAGTTCAAATATCTCGGAGCCATTATCAGTGAACAGGGATCGAAAACCGAAGTTCTTGCAAGAGCAGCACAGACAACAGCAGCACTAGCCAAGCTGAAGCCCATCTGGAGGGACAAAAACATCGCCCTCACTTCCAAACTGAAGCTAATGCACGCATTGGTCCTGTCAATCTTTCTCTACGCGTGCGAGTCATGGACACTAACAGCAGAACTGCAAAAGAAGATCCTGGCAGTAGAAATGAGATGCTTTAGAAGAGTGCTTGGCATCTCATACAAAGACCACATTACCAATGAGGAAGTACGAAGAACAATTTCACAGCATGTCAAAAACTATGAAAACCTTCTGACAACAGTAAGAAAAAGGAAACTTCGGTGGTATGGTCACGTGACAAGAACTAACGGACTATCAAAAACAATACTCCAAGGAACAGTTCAGGGGGGAAGAAAAAGAGGCAGACAGAGAAAAAGGTGGATGGACAATATTGACGAATGGACAGAAAAAAGCTTTGCCACGACCCAGACCCTTGCTCATGACAGACAGAGGTGGAGACAGACGGTGCGACGTTCATCCATGTGGAGCCCCCACGACCCTGGATAGGGTTAAGGGACAGGAAGGAAGGAAGGAAGGATCAAACAAAACATCTGACAAGTGGTAATTTTGTGCTCCATAGAGTGGGCATGAAAACGGAAGTTGTGATCCATTGTGACAAAGAGTCACAATATCTTACATTCAATTTTAACACAACGGCCACAACACATAACTTGGGGTCTATGACCGCGATTTTGATCATTTCACATTTTTGCTGTATGAATTTTATGAAGTGAAAATGTCTTTTTTCTTTTTTGTTCTTGTTTTCTGTTTTGGTTTTGTTTATTTGTTTTTTGTTTGTTTGGTTGGTTGGTTGGTTGGTTGTTGTTTGTTCGTTTGTTTGTTTGTTTGTTTGTTTGCTTGCTTGCTTGCTTGCTTGCTTGCTTCTTTCCTTCGTTTTTTCCAAGCCCCAATAGATGAAACTTTACTAACCAAGTACTCCGTATCTAAATATAAAATACAGACAGTCACAATTAAGCACGATTGTCAAATTTCAGCTCTTGAAGTAGACTCGGAAGTCAATTCTTAAGAAAACTTGTTGATTTTGAAAATTCTTTTCTGAAAATGGTTAGTACAACAGTTCCATTTTGAAAACTTTTGTTTTGTTTTGAAAATGACCAGTACAACAGTTCCAGAAATCAAATGTCTATCGGTCGTGTTTGGTAAAGGTACAGCCGTAAATTTCATCGAATGAAAAAGAAAAAACTGTTTTTCTTTTTGTTGTTGTTGCAATAATGTCAAAATCCCCATGCAAACCACAAACGTAAGCTTACTGACGGAGCAATTCACCCACATGCTGCAGCGCGTATGGGAAACACACACACTCTCCGCGATGTTGTCTTGAACTATTAATTAACATCCTCTCCCTGCCCCTCCTCCCCGTGAGTGAGTGAGTGAGTGAATGAGTGTGCGCGTGCGCGTGCACGGTCTTGTGTGTGTGTGTGTATATCTATATGTGTGTGTACGTGCGTGTGTGTGTGTGCGTGTGTATGTGTGTATGTGCGTGTGTGAGTGTGTGTGTGTGTGTGCCTGCATGTGTGTGTGTGTGTGTTTGTGTGAGTGTGTGTATGTGTGTGTATGTGTGTGTGTGTGCGCGCGTGGGCGCTCGTGTGTGTGTGTGTGTATGCGCGCGTGTGTGTGCGTGCGTGTGTGTGTGTGTGTGACAATGTGTGTACGAAATAGTGTATTCATCAAATTATTTATGTATTTTCCTCTTTAATACGATGTATTTTCTTGTGATTATTTTTAATGGGGCGGACAGTAACAGCTAAAACAATCCCGAAACATCGTAACCCAGCTTGTCTGAATGATAGTATAGCCCTGTTGCCCTTATCCCAGCTGTTGTGAAATGTTTGGAAAGTATCATTCCCTCTATACTTTTCAAAGAAACCACACAAAATCTAGACAAGTTCCAATTTACATGCTAACATTCTTTGACAATGGATTGTTTTTGCTACACAAAAAGAATCATAAGTAACAGTAATAATATCTGAGCTAACATGCATTACTAGTCATTATCATAGATGGAATTTGTTTTGATTTTGTTGAAGAGGGATTCATCGCATTCGGACAATTTCATATGCGTTCCACCCATAGCTGATAGCAGTTATCTGGATGATTATCTGACTGAGCCTGCGAAAATCGTATGTGCTGGTACAGTCTTCGATGGGGAGCAGGGCCGACCAAAACTGACAGAAAGTTGCGTGTTCGGATAACGTCAGGGTCATCGTTTGGTACCTGTGACGATAGTGCATATGGAATTCATTCCGAGCGCGGATACGTCGTCTTGAGAAACTGAAATTGAAACTGAAAGTTGACACCACCAGAATGATGGAAACATTAAGATTGGTGGTGATCAGGCCAGTTTTTCAAGTTGTGGGCTGGGATTGAACGTATGTCTGATCTTGAGTCTATCAAAAGCAGCAACAAGCCCCACCCCCACCCCTCCATGAGAACATGCCAATTTTATGTAACGTTCTTGTGGCGATTTTGCAGTTTTTGTATAGACGAGTATGGCGTAGGATGGCCTTAGCCCTTGACGACCTAAACGAAACAGGTCTAAATTTAGACACGGCCACCACCTCGTTGAGAACTCAAAGACATCCGTTTTGGGGAGGGGAGAGGGAGGGGATTAAAAACAGATCACACTCATTGTCGTAAGAATTCGCTGTGCGTGATCAGAGACGGATGTTTACTGCATGGTCAAAGTCACAGTTGAATTAAAAACAGTGTTTTCCCGCTTGACTGAAGCACGTCCACTTCGCATACGTGTGACTCAAAACTGCTTATCTTTAGGCTTATAAATGACGTTTGATTTTAGTTTGATCAAGAGGGATATCATCGGACAATTTCATATGTGCTTCACCCAAATCTACCAGCAATGATCTAACAGATTCAAGAGAGATTTCATCGCGCTCGGACAATTTCATATGCGCTTCACCCAAATCTGCCAGCAATTATCTAACAGAATCTCTGACCGAGCTGCGCAAAACCCATTGCATTGGCAAGGTCTAGAAACAGAGAGGGGGGTAGGAGGAAGAGAGGGGGAACCACACTGACGTCACCAACAGAATGATGGAAACATTGTGATGGGCAGCAAACGGGCCAGGTTTAAGTTTTTACTGTTGCGGTCTGGGATTGAACTTTGGAGAGATAGCCTTCAGATTTCGAGTCCACGGCTTCGTATGATCAAAGGCACCCGAAATGTAAAATAAATAAATAAATAAATAATACGATATAGTATAATAACTTAACATAACACAACGAATGTAGTATGATAGGCCTATAATATGATAGGCCTAATAATATTATAATATAAATAAAACTATAATATCAATATAATAAAAATAATAAATATAATATAATATAATATAATATAATATAATATAATATAATATAATATAATATAATATAATATTAATATAATATAATATAATATAATATAATATATATAAATAATATATATAATATAATATAATATAATAAAACGAAAGCTGATTCATTCTTTAGCAGACTCAGTGGGGTGGAGAGCAGAACATGTGCATTTATGAGCCGTTAGCCTATAGGCCTATATTTGACTAATTCAGCTAGAGCACTGACACAGTGATATGAGGCCGGGAATTTGGTTTCGGGGGATTCAAACAAATTCAAGTTGAGCACCATAACCTGAAACTTCATTGCATTGAAAACTATGGCACAAAAATGCATGAATAAGATTTTGGCAAGTTAAAGGCTATGAAATACTTCAGGATTCAACGGTTATTTTCGAACAATTTGCTACACAAGAGAGAGAGAGAGAGAGAGAGAGAGAGAGATGCTACATTTTTGTGTATTCCTAATTTTAGTCATAATTGTACGATTGGATTATTCATTCCATATCAGATTAGAAAATTTATGACGACAATGACTCAGAGGAAACAGAGGGAGAGGCTGCGTCACTGAACTTAATGCGCCCACTGACACAAGGCACACGACACAGAACACACACACACAACACACACACACACACACACACACACAAACACACACACACACACACACACACACACACATACACACAAAGGCTTCACACCCGCGCGCGCGCGAGCAGAGCGCGCGCACACACACACACACACACACACACACACACACACACACACACACACACACACACACACACACACACACACACCACACACACACGCCACTTCCGATGACTAATGTGTACCTACATTTGAAGTGCTGGGACTCCAGTGACAATTAATCAACAACCATGATTATGACAGTATCCGCCCTGACTGATATTACTACATGTTTGAAGCTGGCTCATAAGCAACCATACACACTGTTACTTAAATACAATCAGACATACAATGGCACTTTGATACAATCAGACACAAATCAGACACACATTGGTATTTTGATACAATTAGGCATACACTGGTACTTTGATACAGTCACACACACTGGCACTTTGATACAATCAGACACACTGGTACTTTGATACAATCAGACACACACTGGTACTTTGATACTATCAGACACACTGGTACTTTGATTCAATCAGGCACACACTGGTACTTTGACGCTATCAGACACATTGGTACTTTGATACAATCAGAAACACACTGGTACTTTGATACAATCAGACACACACTGGTACTTTGATGCATTCAGACACACACTGGTACTTTGATACAGTCAGAAACACACTGGTACTTTGATACAATCAGACACACACTGGTACTATGATGCAATCAGACACACACAAAGATACTTTGATACTATCAAACACACTGGTACTTTGATACAATCAGACACACACTAGTAATTTAATACAATCAGACACACTGGTGTTTTGATACAGACACACTGGTGTTTTGATACAATCAGACACACACTGGTACTTTGATACAATCAGACACACACTGGTACTTTGATACAATCAGACACACACTGGTACTTTGATACAGTCAGAAACACACTGGTACTTTGATACAATCAGACACACACTGATACTTTAATACAATCAGACACACTGGTACTTTGATACAATCACACCACACACACTGGTTATTTGATACAATCAGACACACTGGTACTTTGATACAATCAGACACACACTGGTACTTTGATACAATCAGACACACACTAGTACTTTGATACAATCAGACACACTGGTGTTTTGATATAATTAGACACACACTGGTATTTTGATACAATCAGACACACACTGGTACTTTGATACAATCAGACACGCACTGGTACTTTGATACAATCAGACACACTGGTGTTTTGATATAATTAGACACACACTGGTACTTTGATACAATCAGACACACACTGGTACTTTGATACAATCAGACACACACTGGTACTTTGATATAATCAGACACACACTGGTATTTTGATACAATCAGACACACACTGATACTTTGATACGATCAGACACACACAAAGATACTTTGATACAATCAGACACAAACTGGTACTTTGATACAGTCAGAAACACACTGGTACTTTGATACAACCAGACACAAACTGGTACTATGATACAATCAGACACACACTGGTACTATGATACAATCAGACACACACACTGATACTTTGATACTATCAAACACACTGGTACTTTGATACAATCAGACACACACTAGTAATTTAATACAATCTGACACACTGGTGTTTTGATACAATCAGACACACTGGTGTTTTGATACAATCAGACACACACTGGTACTTTGATACAATCAGACACACACTGGTGTATTGATACAATCAGACACACTGGTGATTTGATACAATCAGACACACTGGTGTTTTGATACAGTCAGACACACACTGGTGTTTTGATACAGTCAGACACACTGGTGTTTTGATACAATCAGACACGCACTGGTGTTTTGATACAATCAGACACACTGGTGTTTTGATACAATCAGACACACACTGGCGTTTTGATAGAGTCAGACACACTGGTGTTTTTTGATACAATCAGACACACATTGGTGTTTTGATACAATCAGACACACTGGTGTTTTGATACAATCAGACACACTGGTGTTTTGATACAGTCAGACACACACTGGTGTTTTGATACAGTCAGACACACTGGTACTTTGATACAATCAGACACACATTAGTAATTTAATACAATCAGACACACTGGTGTTTTGATACAGACACACTGGTGTTTTGATACAATCAGACACACACTGGTACTTTGATACAATCAGACACACACTGGTACTTTGATACAATCAGACACACACAAAGATACTTTGATACTATCAAACACACTGGTACTTTGATACAATCAGACACACACTAGTAATTTAATACAATCAGACACACTGGTGTTTTGATACAGACACACTGGTGTTTTGATACAATCAGACACACACTGGTACTTTGATACAATCAGACACACACTGGTACTTTGATACAATCAGATACACACTGGTACTTTGATACAGTCAGAAACACACTGATACTTTGATACAATCAGACACACACTGATACTTTAATACAATCAGACACACTGGTACTTTGATACAATCACACACACACACTGGTTATTTGATACAATCAGACACACTGGTACTTTGATATACAATCAGACACACACTGGTACTTTGATACAATCAGACACACTGGTGTTTTGATATAATTAGACACACACTGGTATTTTGATACAATCAGACACACACTGGTACTTTGATACAATCAGACACACACTGGTACTTTGATACAATCAGACACACTGGTGTTTTGATATAATTAGACACACACTGGTACTTTGATACAATCAGACACACACTGGTACTTTGATACAATCAGACACACACTGGTACTTTGATACAATCAGACACACACTGGTATTTTGATACAATCAGACACACACTGATACTTTGATACGATCAGACACACACTGGTACTTTGATACAATCAGACACACACTGGTACTTTGATACAGTCAGACACACACTGGTACTTTGATACAACCAGACACACTGGTGTTTTCATACAATCAGACACACTGGTGTTTTGATACAATCAGACACGCACTGGTACTTTGATACAATCAGACACACACTGGTACTTTGATACAATAGACACACACTGATACTTTGATACAATCAGACACACTGGTGCTTTGATACAATCAGACACACTGGTGTTTTGATACAATCAGACACACTGGTGTTTTGATACAATCAGACACACTGGTGTTTTGATACAATCAGACACACATGGTGTTTTGATACAGTCAGACACACTGGTGTTTTGATACAGTCAGACACACACTGGTGTTTTGATACAGTCATACATACACTGGTGTTTTGATACAGTCAGACACACACTGGTGTTTTGATACAGTCAGACACACTGTTGTTTTGATACAATCAGACACACTGGTGTTTTGATACAATCAGACACACTGGTGTTTGATACAATCAGACACACTGGTGTTTTGATACAATCAGACACACACTGGTGTTTTGGTACATTCAGACACACTGGTGTTTTGATACAATCAGACACACACTGGTGTTTTGATACAATCAGACACACTGGTGTTTTGATACAATCAGACACACTGGTGTTTTGATACAATCAGACACACTGGTGTTTTGATACAATCAGACACGCACTGGTACTTTGATACAATCAGACACACACTGGTGTTTTGATACAATCAGACACACTGATGTTTTGATACAGTCAGACACACTGGTGTTTTTGATACAATTATACACACACTGGTACTTTGATACAATGAGACACACATGGTGCTTTGATACAATCAAACACACATGGTACTTTGATACAATTAGACACACACTGGTGTTTTGATACAATTAGACACACACTGGTGCTTTGATACAATCAAACACACACTGGTACTTTGATACGATCAGACAAATTCTGGTACTTTGATACAATCAGACACACTGGTACTTTGATACAATCAGACACACACTGGTACTTTGATACAATCACACAGACACACCGGTACTATGATACAATCAAACACACACACTGATACTTTGATACAATCATACACACTGGTACATTGATACAATCAGACACACACTGGTACTTTGATACAATCAGACACACACTGATACTTTGATACAATCAGACACACAATGGTACTTTGATACAATGAGACACACACTGATACTTTGATACAATCAAACACACTGGTACTTTGATACAATCAGACACACAATGGTACTCTGATACAGTCAGACACACACTGGTATTTTGATACAATCAGACACACTGGTACTGTAATGGAATCAGACAGACCTGGTACTTTGATACAATCAGACACACTGGTACTTTGATACAATCAGACACACTGGTACTTTGATACAATCAGACACACTGGTGTTTTGATACAGTCAGACACAGACTGGTACTTTAATACAATCAGACACACACTGGTACTTTGATACAATCAGACACACACTGGTACTTTGATACAATCAGACACACACTGGTAATTTAATACAATCAGACACACACTGGTAATTTAATACAATCAGACACGCACTGGTACTTTGATACAATCAGACACACACTGGTACTTTGATACAGTCAGACACACACTGGTACTTTGATACAATCAGACACACACTGGCACTTTGATACAGACACACACTGATACTTTGATACAATCAGACACAAACTGGTGCTTTGATACAATCAGACACAAACTTGTGCTTTGATACAATCAGACACACACTGGTACTTTGATACAATCAGACACACAACTGATACTTTGATACTATTAAACACACACTGGTACTTTGATACAATCAGACACAAACTGGTGCTTTGATACAATCAGACACACACTGGTACTTTGATACAATCAGACACACTGGTAATTTAATACAATCTGACACACTGGTACTTTGATACAATCAGACACAAACTGGTGCTTTGATACAATCAGACACACACTGATACTTTGATACTAGCAAACACACACTGGTGTTTTAATTCTATCAGGCACACTGGTGTTTTGCTAGAATCAGACACACTGGTACTTTGATACAATCAGACACACACTGGTACTTTGATACGATCAGACAAATTTTGGTACTTTGATACAATCAGACACACTGGTACTTTGATATAGTTAGACCCACACTGGTACTTTGATACAATCAGACACACTGGTATTTTGATACAATCAGATACACACTGGTACTTTGATACGATCAGACACACACTGGTGTTTTGACAGTCAGACACACTGGTACTTTGATATAATCACACACACACTGATACTTTGATACAATCAGACACACAGAAGTACTTTGATACAATCAGACCCACACTGGTACTTTGATACAATCAGACACACTGGTACTATGAATCAATCAGACACACACTGGTACTTTGATAAATTCAGACACACTGGTACTTTGATACAATCACACACACACTGGTTATTTGATACAATCAGACACACACTGATACTTTGATACAATCAGACACACTGGTACTTTGATACAATCAGACACACACTGGTACTTTGATACAATCAGACACACACTGGTACATTGATACAATCAGACACACACTGGTACTTTGATATAATTAGACACACTGGTACTTTGAAAATCAGACACACAATGATACTTTGACACGATCAGACACACACTGATACTTTGATACAATCAGACACACAATGGTACTTTGATACAATCAGACACACTGGTGTTTTGATACAGTCAAACACACACTGGTATTTTGATACAATCAAATACACACTGGTACTTTGATACGATCAGACACACACTGGTGTTTTGACAGTCAGACACACTGGTACTTTGATACAATCACACACACACTGGTACTTTGATACAATCAGACACACAGAAGTACTTTGATACAATCAGACCCACACTGGTACTTTGATACAATCAGACACACTGGTACAATGAATCAATCAGACACACACTGGTACTTTGATACAATCAGACACACACTGGTACTTTGATACAATCACACACACACTGGTTATTTGATACAATCAGACACACACTGGTACTTTGATACAATCAGACACACTGGTACTTTGATACAATCAGACACACACTGGTACTTTGATACAATCATACACACACTGGTACATTGATACAATCAGACACACACTGGTATTTTGATATAATTAGACACACTGGTACTTTGAAAATCAGACACACAATGATACTTTGACACGATCAGACACACACTGATACTTTGATACAATCAGACAACACTGGTACTTTGATACAATCAGACACACTGGTGTTTTGATACAGTCAGACACACACTGGTATTTTGATACAATCAGACACTGGTACTTTGATATAATCAGACACACACTGGTACTTTGATACAATCAGACACACTGGTATTTTGATTCAATTAGACAGACACTGCTACTTTGATTCAATTAGACACATACTGGTACTTTGATAGTATCTTTGATGTAACACTGCTTATCATCATATCTTAGTATTATCTCAGCAGTAACACCATGTGGGCTTGTTTTTGTTGTTGTTGTTTCTGTTTTTTGTTTTTTGTTTGTTTGTTTGTTTTTTTCTTTTTTGGTAGGATCTGATATCTTGAGTTCAGTCCCAACGTGCAAAACAAAAGGCCGGTTTGCTGCCAGTCTTAGTGTTTCCATCATTCTTGTGGTGTCAACGTAAGTGTTTCAAAGGTGTTTTAATAGGAACACTGAGCAGACTCCTGGAAAGTGTTTAGGCTAATAAGCTTTATGTGGGTAAATCTGTCTCACTTTCTCTATCATTCACAATCTCTTTCCCGTCTTTGGCGTCTGCTTTTCTGGAAGGAAATCATCCAAACGTCTGGATCCACTCATTCATTTATTACAGTATGACAGAGAAAGAAAACCTTTTTTTTTTTTTTGGGGGGGGGGGGGGGGGGGAATCAACAAATGATTTTGTGCACATAACCAATCCATGCAAAGAAACCGCCACCGCCACCACCACCATCACCATCATCAACAACAACAATTACAACAATAGCAACAACAATAATAATAACAACAACAACAACACATATACATATTTCGTGGAGCATAATTAACTATACACAAAAACATGTAACATGAATTAAAAAGAAAGGAACTTGTCATCATACCAGAGTAGATTCTTAAGAATTCATGATTTGTTATCATGGACTGGGTGGCTGGGTGACCGAGAGATGATGAATCATGTAGGGAGGCCGATAGGGGATATGTAACATGTTGACCAGGAACAGTCTACTGCATGCTGCTGGTTTTAGTTATTCCTGTCATGTTTATAATCTATGGAATCTGTAATTTACGGGCTATATACAGCGACGCACGCCAAAACATGAAGGCTTTTGAACAATGAGTAGAAATAATACAAATCTCAAGTAACTATGGTTTGCCAGTGCTCGGAACTACCGCTGCTGAACTCGCTGCTGTCAAGTTACGGCATGCGAGGCTGAGGCACTGGGTCCGCGATAGCGCATTGTACGGTGTTAAAACTAAACAAGTCCCTTCTCGCGCGAGCCGTGTATCAGTGTGTGTCTCATTGTATCAAAGTACCATTGTGTGTCTGATTGTATCAAAGTATCAGTGTGTGTCTGATTGTATCAAAGTACCAGTGTGTGTCTGATTGTATCAATGTACCAGTGTGTATGATTGTATCAAAGTATCAGTGTGTGTGTTTGATTGTATCATAGTACCGGTGTGTGTGTGATTGTATCAAAGTACCAGTGTGTGTCTGATTGTATCAAAGTACCAGTGTGTCTGATTGTATCAAAGTACCAGAATTTGTCAGATTGAGACGCTGAACGGTAGAGATCACAGTGGACTAGATTGTTTGAAAGTCAAACTGATACACTGAGATCAAACCCATACCTTACATAGGACCTCAAGACCTTGCCGATATACAGAACTTATTCGCAGCAGGCTTTTGGTTTGACACTGTGATCATTTTGGATCTTCTCCATCACATGGCATCTGTGGCGTCAGTTCATATAGAACTTACTTCGAGCATGGGGACGCTATGTTGAGAAACTGAAAACTGAAAACATAAGCTTTAATGGTCAGAGCACTGTGCATGATGATAACGCCACGCGAGGGTGTGGGTTCGACTCCCATGTGGGCTAATGGTTTACGCGAGCTAACTAGTTCTGTTATCAGAACCGTAAACTCAAGGATCTCATGTTCCGAGTTCAATCCCTCCCCGTGACAACAATGTTGACTGCTTTGCTGCCTACCCACCTCAATGCTCCTGTCATTCTGGTGGTTTTCTGAGTCCCCTTCCCTTTCCTATTTCTAGTCTTTGTCAGCGCCTAAGGGGTTGCACAGACTCAAGATGTCTGCCAGATAACTACCTGGTGGATTTAGATGGAGCGCATATGGAATTATCCGAGTGTTGTCAATCTTTCATTGACAAACTTCAGATTCCAAAATGTATTTTGATATTTGAGAAATTTGAGCTGCCTTGAAAATGATCTCCAAACGAGTTTTGTTGTTTGTTTGTTTGTTTGCTTGCTTGTTTGTTTGTTTACTTGCTTGTTTGCTTGTTTATTTATTTGATCGTTTGATTGTTTGTTTGTTTGATTGATTGATTGTTTGTTTATCGGTTTGTGTTGTTTGTTTGTTTTGTTTTGCCGTAGCGTGGATACGTCTCAGACAGTCAGTCTTATGGTCTGGACGAAGGATGTGCTTTTCGTCAAGTCTTCTCTGCTGCCCTAGCTGCTCTTCTAGAGGGTTTATTTTCGTGTGGTTACTGCCCATTTCTTTTATTTCTGAACAGTGGGCTAAAACTGTAGATTTTGTTTGGGGGTTTGTACCTGTCTGACATGGACACTCACCTGTGTGGGACAGATCCATTCGACACACATGTTGGAAAAGGCGACAGTGTCCTGTCTGTCTTTAATGGAAGGCTGTGGCTTATTGTCACCTCTAAAAGTAACGAATGAGATATTTTTTATTATGTTCAGGACAGAGTTTAAATGAAGAGACCTAGGCAGGGGCTGAAGGTCAAAACACTTTCATTATCATCATCATCATCAAGTGCCATGCCACATGGTGTTGGCGATCATGGCCTTCCATCTGTTTCTATCCCTTGTTGTCGCAAGCACATCTTCCACCCTCTCTGTCCTCAGCCACTCTGCAAGTCCGTTCAATATTTTCTCCCTGGGTCTACCTGGTGCTTTCTTTCCCTCCAGCTTTCCCGTTGTGACCAGGTGCTCCAATTCCCCTTTCCTCATAAAATGGCCTATAAATGTTGCCTGTCTTTTCCTAATCTTCCTTTTGAATGATCTTCTTGTGTCTGCCTCCATCAAGATTGTCTCGTTTGTTTTCTTTGCTGTCCATGGAACTCTCAACGTTCTTCTTAGAAACCACATCTCGGCTGCCGCAATCTTGTTCTGGCTTTGCTTGATGACTGTCCATGCCTCACAACCGTATAACATTATCGGTTTATATAACATTCAAGAACTGTCTTCCTGAAACTTTTTCAAATATGTAGATATCTGAAAATCAATTTCAGTTAGGAAAGAGAAACTAGAGCACCTAGTCACAACAGGAAAGCTAGAGGGAAAGAGACCACCAGGTAGACCCAGGAGAAAATATTGGACGGACTTGCAGAGTGGCTGAGGACAGAGAGGGTGGGAGATGTGCTTGCAGCGACAAGGGACAGATTCTTGTGGAGGGCTATAGTCGCCAACGCCATGCGGCAGGGCACATAATGATGATGGATGACTCGACGTCAACAGAGAAAACAATACAAACAATGGATGACACAATATCAACAAAGGAAATAGTGGTTTCATTGCCACACAAGCAAACAAATAACACTACAGCCAAGCGGACATATGACGCCACTATTACTCAGCAAGATGCTCCATACATAGTCAATGAAAACACGATGAGTTGCATACATGCCCTCGGCCTCGTGTTCAGTTTCAATTTCTCAAGAAAACATCTGCGCGCACGGTATAAATTCGATACATATTGACACCACTAATCCCATGTGATGAAGAACATCTAACATAATTGTGGCACAAGCCTTAGGCCTGCACCTAAACCGGCCCTATGCGTTGGCAAGTCGGTGATCCCGACATGTGATACACGCAAGATATGATCAATGATGAATGTGACCAGGAACTAAAAAAATCCTGACACCAACAATAGTGAGGATATTCCCTAAATGGCACACACAGCACAGGATAATGATTTCATCAAGCATCCTACAAACTCCACTTGCTGTGGTGTAGTGGTTAGCAGACCGGAAGATTATGGGTTTGAATCCGCGTCAGTCCCTTCAAAAATCATTGTGGGATTTTACGGCTCTAACCGGTTCCTATCCAGAGTTGGGCGTGCTATGGGCTCATTGGGAAAACTGGGACCACAGAGTCGAGTCTCATCCTCTTCACGGATGTCTCATTGAGGGTGTTGCTCAAATGTCCTGACCAACATCGCAGGTGTCTGAATCCCTCAGCCCTGGTTGATGCCAGGACATATTATGAAGGGAAGCGGAAACGATATATTATGAAGGGAAGCGCAAACAACAGCTCTGTCATGCCATTTCAATCCACGAGGGGCGATGTAGTGAAGTATGTAAACGTAAGATTTGTCACACCTCGGAAGGTGCTACGTTCGACCCCCTCAAGACACCCCATCTGGTGGTGCCAATTTTTTCGATCTCCCGGGTAAACATGTGTGCAGACCTGCCAGTGCCTAAATCTCCTTCGTGTTTATACGGACACAGAACATCAAATAAACACGTTACATTTTCTGTGACTCATGTCAGTAGCTGGCTTATGGAAACACGAAAACCCCAAGCATGCACGCCCATAAAAGATGCAGATTGTGGAAAAACATCATCATCATCATCATCATCATCATCATCATCATCATCATCATCATCATCATCATCATCATCAGGTGCCCTGCCGCATGGCGTTGGCGATCATGGACTTCCATCTGTCTCTATCTCTCGTTGCCCCTAGCATCTCCTTCACCCTCCTCGTCCCCAGCCACTCTGCAAGTCCGTCTAGCATTTTCTCTCTGGGTCTACCTGGTGCTCTCTTTCCCCCCAGCTTTCCCGTTGTGACCATGTGCTCCAAATCCCCCTTCCTCATAAAATGGTCCACAAATGCTGCCTGTCCTTTCCCAATCTTCCCTACGAGTGATCTACCTGTGTCTGCCTCCATCAAGACTGTCTCGTTTGTTTTCTTTGCTGTCCATGGAACTCTCAACATTCTTCTTAGAAACCACATATCGGCTGCCTCAATCTTGTTATGACTTTGCTTGATGACTGTCCACGCCTCACATCCGTACAACAGTATTGGTTCTATATAATATTCAAGAACTCTCTTCCTGATGTTAATTGATAGGCATTTGTGCAAAACAACACAGTTGAATGTGGTCAGCATGCCCAACAGTTTGAATTCTCCGAGATCTTCTAAAAAGTATGATAAAGTTTAAGTTAGAAGTCAGCCTAAATGTGTTTAGAGAACAGTGTCTCACAATACCAAACACAGCAGCAAATTGAGTGCGGGCTACCAAAGAAACAACCCTGCGTCAAGCCTCTCGGCCCAAAACAGAAGAAAACAAAAAACACACCCAAAACAATAACAAAGGAACACACAAACAAAAGCCACTCACTCAACGAAACTCCTGCAAAAAGCATTCACCAACCAAAGATCTATGAAACAAAACGGTTGGAGCAATCACGGAGCTTGTAATGCAGAATTATGCAATACTGACAAAATAAGACACCGGAACTAACAACTTCCTACGTTTTAGTTCTTTTCTTTATTTTCAGTCAATGAATTTCGATGGGGTTTTGATTCTCTTAAATTAATGTCCGTATGTAGGATACTAAACATCAGATACACCGATTATGTCACCAATGAACAAGTGCGCCAAAACCAGCAAGCAGCATTACGTAACTCTGGATCATGTGGAGATCTGTTGACTTCATTTAAGAAAAAAAAAAACTATGTTGATATGGCCATGTGACAATGATCCATTGATCTTGGGAAATCAATCCTCCAAGGAACTGTTGAGGGAGGGAGAGGGAAAAAAGGACTGACAAAATGAAAGGATAGAGACCCAGGCTATGGAACACAACTGACAACAACTGGACAAATCTGACGAACAGTTCTTCAGTGTTGCGCCCCAGTATTTCATCGCCGAGTGATAGGAGAAGAAAAGAAGAAAAAGAAGAAGGAGAAAAAGAAGAAGAAGAAGAAGAAGAAGAAGAAGAAGAAGAAGAAGAAGAAGAAGAAGAAGAAGAAGAAGAAGAAGAAGAAGAAGAAGAAGAAGAAGAGGAAGAACAAGAAGAGGAAGAACAAGAAGAAGATCCAAAGAAGAACAAGAAGAACAAGAAGAACAAGAAGAAGAACAAGGAGAACAAGGAAAACAAGAAGAAGAACAAGAAGAAGAACAAGAGAAGAACAAGAAGAACAAGAAGAACAAGAAGAGCAAGAACAAGAACAAGAACAAGAAGTAGAAGGAAAAGAAGAAGAAGGAGGAGGAGGCGGAGGAGAAGAAGAAGATCTAAGGAGAAGAAGAAGAAGGAGGAGGAGGAGGAAGAGAAAAAGAAGAAGATACCTGTAGTGTACGTGTAGAATATCCAGGACGAACTTTAAAACAGATCTACCAGGGCCTAATGCTATTACTCATATCCTTGAGTTTTAGGGTTTCAAGTTTCATGAACTCTTGTTGCCAAATTGAAAGGCAGCAGGTGTACTTTTGTACTGATTAGTCTTCTGATATTTTCAGTTGAAAAAATTAACGGGTATTATCCATTTCACGCATCCACAAAGTAGCTTTGACACACACTCAGACGAAATCAATGGTTGCTCTTTGATCTCAAACGATCGAAGAGTCTGTAAGAGAAATAAAGGCTAGGTCTCTATCCATCCTCCGTTCTGTTTACAGCTCGTCCAAGGTATTTTACACACACAAGTATCTTCTTCCTCTTCTTCCTCTTCTTCCTCTTCTTTCTCTTCTTCTTCTTCTTCTCCTTCTTCTCCTTCTTCTCCTTCTCCTTCTTCTCCTTCTTCTTCTTCTGTGACTCCGTGATGAAATATTGGGGCACTGCACTAAAGAACTGTTCACCAGACGTCGAGGTCGTAAAAGAATGAGTATAGAAGAGCTTGTTTCTCTAAGGGCAAACATTACGAGCTAGGTGCCCATCTCCTGCCCTTGCTGTTTTGTCTTCACCAGCCTTCAACCAGATTAATTAAATATTTTTCTTTTCTTTTATTCATTTTAGGGTCATTGCACTCAGGGAGGTTATCTTTTCGCTTGCCTTTTTTCAGTCCCATTTTCAACGACACCTTACTCCTGGGCACAGAAGCTGGAACAATTTTTACAATGCGGTGATGATGATGTCGATGAGGATGATAATCATGATGCTATGGAGTTCCATCTAGGATTGAGACTGCGTGACAGGGCTGTACTCTACGCATACTATCATAATATATCCAGGCGTCCGCCAGGCCCGAGAGTTATAAACAACTGCGGTGCTGGTCAGAAGATTTGAGCAACACTGTCAATGACACATCCGTGAAGTGGATGACACTCGACTGTGTGGTCCCAGTTTTCCCAATGAACCCACAGCGCCCCCAATTCTGGATGGGAACCGGTTAGATCCCGAAAATCCCACTATGGTTTTTGAAGGTACTGACAGGGATTTGAACCCACAACCTTCTAGTCGGTAATCCGTTGCGTTGACCACTACACCACGGCGACTAAACCGGATTAAATATCAGTTTACATATGGCCCGATGGAGTGGACGCCCTGCTTTTCTCAAACCAAGACTGGAACATAAATTTTGAGACAGGAAAACAAAAAAGCCTTATCTGCACAGCCAAAAAGCCTTTTCGAAAACACAGTACGTTTTTCAATAATCCTGAAACCCTTGATGACCACTGCCCCCCAAGAAATAAAGTAATGAT
>CM060305.1:60223163-60228163 GCA_030674185.1 Monoplex corrugatus
CCAGTCATTCTGGTAGTATTAGTGATTCGTAGACTGAACTCAAAGACATTAGATCTTGAGTCTAAAAGAGCCAGTTAGCCTGCTGTGTGTTCGTTATTTCTTGTAATGTCTATTCACACATGTGCTTTATCAGCCGCAATAGCAAAGCAAAATCGTAACCCTTTCACCCCCACAGACAGGATGATGGAGTGAAAAGGAGAGAGAGAGAGAGAGAGAGAGAGAGAGAGAGAGAAGACAGACAGACAGACAGACAGACAGACAGACAGAGGGACAGAGAGAGAGAGAGAGAAACAGAGAGAGAGAGAGAGACAGACAGACAGACAGACAGAGACAGAGACAGAGAGACATAGAGACAGACACAGAGAGACACAGAGACAGAGACACTGAGAGAAAGAGAGACAGAGACAGAGACACTGAGAGAAAGAGAGAGAGACAGAGAGAGAGACACACAGAGAAAGAGAAAGAGAGAGAGAGAGAGAGAGAGAGAGAGACAGACAGACAGACAGACAGACAGAGACAGACAGATACGAGTTCTGGTGTATGTATCAGTGTCAGTGTCAGTGTCTTTCTCAACAAGTCTTTTCCCCACTCCCGTCTGTTTGTCATTCTCTACCTTTTTGACTCCTTCACCTGTCCAGTTTTCTGCATGATCAGCCGCGATAGCAAAGCAAAATCTTTAACCCTTTCACCCTCACACACAGGATGATGGAGTGAAAAGGCTTTTTATCTGCAGCCGGTGGACAGGATGGGAGGGAGAAAAAAGAAAAGGTTAAAATATTCCTCTTTTTCTCCAAAGGTTAATGATGGACAGAGAAGCGAGGTGGCATTTGAAATTAAACGGCCAGGTTGTGAATGCACACAAAGTGAGACAAACATGACTTTTCCCACGTTCCCTGACCACCGGTATATAACGGTGTGCATCGTTTGGGTTTCACACACAGTTGTCTTCTTCATTTCCTGACCTCCAAGCTCATCGCTCTCTCCTTGCAGGTTTGTCTGATATCACTGTTTTTAGTTTGGTTTTATTTTCGTTGTTCTTCTACTTGTTTGTAAAGATGGTAAGATAGTTAGTCTGGTGCGTGAGGCATCACCTTGATCCCTTATTTTCTCCGATACCTTAATGGCTACAGAAGCTGAGGCAGTTTTTATAATGCTGTGATGAAGATGACGATAACGTCGATAATCATGATGCTATGCAGTTTTATTTAGGATTGAGACTGCGTGTCAGGGCTGCACTCTACGCTTGTTATCATGATAATATATCCTGACATTAACCCGGGCCTAGAGATACAGACACCTGCGGTGTCGGTCAGAACATTTGATGGACATCCTCAATGATGCATTCTTGAAGTGGATGGGACTCGACTGTGTGGCCCAGTCTCCCAATGAGCCCATAGAATAGCATGCTCAACACTGGGTAGGAGCCGGTTGGATCCGAAAAACCCCACAATGATTTTAGAAGGGACGGATGGGGGATTCGAAGACACAACCTTCCAGTCGGTAGTTCATTGCGCTAACCACAATACTTACTTCGCTTGAAGTTATCTGGATAAGATTTTCGGCGTTGCATGGCTGAATCACGGGGTCTGTTTATACATATGTATGTATGTATGTATGTATGTATGTATGTATGTATGTATGTATGTATGTATGTATGTATGTATGTATGTATGTATGTATGTATGTATGCATGTATGTATGTATGTATATATGTATATATGTATATATATGTTTATTTGTTTGCTTGTCTGTTTGTTTTATTCTTTGTTCGAACATGATTGCGCCTCAAATGATCATTCCCATGGTCTGGATGAAGGATATGGTTTTATTCAAGTCTTCTTTGTTGCCCCACAGCTACTTTTCCAGAGTTGCTCCATTTGGCCACTGCTCATTTTTTTCTTTCTTCTTCTTTTTTATATTGAAATAAAAGACAAAATTGCAGAACGTGCTCTGAGACTGTGGTCCTTTCTGGTGTATGTGTGGGACAACCCAACAATTGGCACACATGCTGGAATAGACGAACACAGTCTTCATGCGGAAAATTGTATTTTGTTAATGCCGCCCGAGGTAATGGATGAGATCATTTCTGTTATGTTCAGGGTGGAAGTTTTTTTGTTTTTGTTTTTATTTGTGATGGTCTTCGACCCGTTGAAGGGGATGAGCTGTTGGTGTGGCCTTACCCTGCATTTGAACAGAAGACCTAACTGCATCAGCCGCATTTCATTGCATTAGATCTGAACGTACTGCATATAATAACAATAACAGAATATATATATAGAGGACTGGGATATACTTTACCGTTGTTGAGCATTGCGTGCGTATTCTTTATTTGTTGGTATACTGATTGATTTGTTTATTCAAACTGTGCTTTGTATTGCCTTGTTTGGCTTTACTCACTATCATCTGTGTATTATTGCTTTTGAAAGTACTACGTCATTGTCTTGTTGCAGCCATGGCAAATTCCAGCTTCACCCTCGCAATTGTCGTTCTCTGTGCGGTCTGCGCATGCGTCGCGTCCGCTGCCGTGGACTCCTCTGAAGGTCAGTATCAAGATCCAGAATATAAACTGCAACTGACATGACTATCTAAATGAAAGAAGCACACGAAATAGAACGAGAACGCGGAAAATAGAGTGAGAACCCAAATAATATGCGTTCTGTTTCAGTTTTCGTACGTTTCTGTTTTCTTTTTGTTTTAAAGCCGGTAGTCATTTTGAGCTTGATCTGTAGATAGTTCGTCAGCCAAGAAAAAGCAGCTCTTGTCTCCACAACTCTACCACATCATCATCATCAGGTGCCTTGCCACATGGCGTTGGCGATCATGGCCATCCATCTGTTTCTATCCCTTGTTGCCTCAAGCACCTCCTCCACCCTCTTTGTCTTTAGCCACTCTGCAAGTCCGTCCAATACCTTCTCCCTGGGTCTACCTGGTGCTCTCTTTCCCCCCCTCTACCAAAGGTCTACAACAATTACAGCTTTTTTTTTCTTCTTTCTTTCGCCTTGCCGCTTACTGTGAACATGTTGCGGTGAGATGAAGCTGGCGATGTGCGGCAAGACGCAAGGTCTAGCTTAGGCTTAGGCTCCGGCAGTCCACCGCCTGCCTGATCTTCCTATGGCTCTGAAGCCTGGCTACCTGATGTTGTAGGCTTGCAGGATTGGCTGATTGATTGGCATTCTTTTTAGATGACAAGAAGCCTGGATACCTGATGTTGTAGGCTTGCAGGATTGACTGATTGATTGGCATTCTTTTTAGATGACAAGAAGCCTGGATACCTGATGTTGTAGGCTTGCAGGATTGGCTGATTGATTGGCATTCTTTTTAGATGACAAGAAGCCTGGATACCTGATGTTGTAGGCTTGCAGGATTGGCTGATTGATTGGCATTCTTGTCAGATGACCAAAAGCCTGGATACCTGATGTAGTAGGCTTGCAGGGTCGGATGATTAATTGGCATTCTTGTCAGATGACCAAAAGCCTGGATACCTGATGTAGTAGGCTTGCAGGGTCGGATGATTAATTGGCATTCTTGTCAGATGACCAAAAGCCTGGATACCTGATGTAGTAGGCTTGCAGGATTGGCTGATTGATTGGCATTCTTGTCAGATGACCAAAAGCCTGGATACCTGATGTAGTAGGCTTGCAGGGTCGGATGATTGACTGGCATTCTTGTCAGATGACCATAACATTGTATGGGTTGGTGCGCTAGGTACTGGATGATAGATGTAGCACTAACCTTCCATCTGAACTAGACACAGGCCTTGTAGTGAAGGCAGAAGTGTGTAGAGCAACCAGACGCTAGCTTGTATTGGATACGAGTCTCTGCCAGCATATCTTCTTGTGATCTACAAGTGATCATTAGAATTTTTATCTTCTTGTGATCTACAAGTGATCATTAGAATTTTTATCTTCTTGTGATCTACAAGTGATCATTAGAATTTTTATCTTCTTGTGATCTACAAGTGATCATTAGAATTTTTATCTTCTTGTGATCTACAAGTGATCATTAGAATTTTTATCTTCTTGTGATCTACAAGTGATCATTAGAATTTTTATCTTCTTGTGATCTACAAGTGATCATTAGAATTTTTATCTTCTTGTGATCTACAAGTGATCATTAGAATTTTTATCTTCTTGTGATCTACAAGTGATCATTAGAATTTTTATCTTCTTGTGATCTACAAATGATCATTAGAATTTTTATCTTCTTGTGATCTACAAGCGATCATTAGAATTTTTATCTTCTTGTGATCTACAAGCGATCATTAGAATTTTGTCACTCCACTAGTGACACAGTCCACATGGTTCTCTTGTGTAACAATAAATGAGAGTTTTATGTAACTCACTTCAGCTATTTTGGTGCCACTTACTTTCTCTAGGTATACAATTAAAGAGGTTTGAAGGTTGTGATATGACCCTGAGGTTGTAGGAGAGTGAGGTGGCAGAAACCTCGACTTTTTTCGGGGTCAGCAATTTGAGGGCCGGCAGTGCCTGTCTTCTCTTCCTCTCTGCTTTGACCTTTCCTTAACTTTGAAGAAAGCCAAACACCCATTTACAACTTGGTAGACTGGAGGTAGCACCCACTTATGGAGTTCTGCGGGTGCGATTGGCACCCGTGCAAACTCATGCAGGCTAGACAGGAAGCCGAATGAAATATAACAAGAACAAGAACAACAAGGACAAGAGCAAGAACAACAACAACAACCACAACAACAACAACAACAACAACAACAACAACAACAACAACAACAACAGCAACAACAAAGCATTGATTTGCTTACATCCCTTACTCTCGAAAATAAACGTGTGTTCTTGTTCTCGTTCTTGTTTTTGTTCTTGTTGTACATTTCCTGTTCCTTCTTTGTTTTCGTTCTTCTTGTTTTTGTTCTTCTTGATTTTGTTCTTGTTCTTGTTCTTGATCTTGTTTTTGCTTTGTTTTTGTTTTTGTTTTTGTTTTGTTCTTGTTCTTGCTCTTATTCTTGTTTTTGTTTTTGTTCTTGTTTT
>CM060305.1:60235663-60240663 GCA_030674185.1 Monoplex corrugatus
TGTGTGTGTGTGTGTGTGTGTGTGTGTGTGTGTGTGTGTGTGTGTGTGTGTGTGTGTGTGTGTGTGTGTGTTGTATACGTTTGTGTGTGTGAAGGAAGGGAAAAAAACAACGCTTCCAAGGGAGAGTAAAGCTGCACGGGGATACAGTGCAACGAAACATGATTTCTTTCCCTTGAGCGGTAAACACCATCTTCATTGTCTCGAATAACTGACTGCGATCGGACGAATGAAGTTCACTGGAAGCAGCTTAATAGTCCCTTCCTCATTCTCCTCTGTTCTTCTCCTTTATTTCTACTTTGTTTTTCAGTTGTTTGTATGTTTTGTTTTGGTTCGCGCGTGTGTGCGTGTGTGCGAGCGCGCGCATGTGTATGTGTGTGTGTATTTTGCTGGTTCTTTTGACAGAGCCATGGGCTCAGCATCTTATGTCTTGAGTTTATTTCTACCGGGCAACATAAAAGTTGGCTTGTTTGCTGCCCATCTTAAGGCTCCAAAGATTCTGGTGGTCTTCATCATCATCATCATCATGTGCCCTGCCGCATGGCGTTGGCGATCTTGGCCCTCCATATGTATCTATCCCTTGTTGCCGCAAGCACATCTTCCACCCTGTCTGTCCTCAGCCAACCTGCAAGTCCGTCCAGTATTTTCTCCTTGGGTCTACCTGGCGCTCTCTTTCCCTCCAGCTTTCCTGCTGTGACCAGTGTTCTAATTCCCCTTTCCTCATAAAATGGCCAAATAAAGGTTGCCTAGCCTGTCTTTTCCTAATCTTCCTTATGAATGATCTCCTTGTGTCTGCTTCCATCGAGACTGTCTCGTTTGTTTTCTTTGCTGTTCATGGAACTGTCTGGCCATGATTATACTTGGGAAAGTACGATGGTGGTTTCCCGTTGCCTTCCATCGGTTTGTGTACGGTCTCTCCGATAGCCTCTGTCGTTCCCACGACAACCTACAAAGCAGTAGTGTAATTTTTTTTTCAGGGTTTACTCCCTTAGCCTTATTCTCTCCCGAGATAACCGCAAGGCAGTGGTGCACTATTTACCCATAGATGAGGGTCTGGTTCGTGGGCACCAGGGCATATCCACACACCGGTGGGACTGCGTGCCGCACGTCTGGGGGCCAGACCTCTACCGAGTCTCTCGAGTGTTGGATTCTGGTGGTGTCAGAGTTTAACATTTATTAACAGGCCCTTTACTCCTCCCCACTTGAAGATCTTGCCAGTGCATAGGGTTTCATCTATGTGACCACCTCCGAATGTCACGACAACACTGCCCGACCTCTCCTCTGGTCCTACTTGTTTACAAATTCCTCGTTTTACATGTTCTGCAGTCGGTCGCCGCTCTTTTTTCCTTTTTCTCTTTTTTGTTTTTTTGTTTTGTTTTTGTTTTTTTGTTTTCCCTTCGTCTGGTCCATATAACTGGAACGAGTTTCTCTCGTCTATTCGACAGTTACATACTCTGTCTTTCTTCGGGTCTAACTTGAAGACATTACATTTTTGTCCAGCAATGATTTATTTCAAATTGTATGTACCCACCCTTCTGTCTTACTATCCTCCTGCCCCCCCCCCCCCCACACACACACAACACACACACTCCCGGTTTGTGTGTTTTGTACCCTTGAGTTTTTGTCACTGCCAGTGAATGCATTGTGTGGGTGAGGAAAGAGAGAGCTGTTCTTCTTCTTTTTTCTTCTTCTTCTTCTTTTCTTCTTTTTCTTCTTCTTCTTTCTCTTCTTCTTCAGGTTGTAATTATCATATCATTATAATTATCGTCGTCGTGTCGTCGTCGTCGTCGTCGTCATCATCATCATCATCATCATCATCATCATCATCATCATCCATGGTCATTATTTTTTGTTATTGTTGCTTTTGTTATTATTATTATTATTGCTGTTGTTTTTGTTATTATTATTATCATTATTATCATGATGATGGTGGTGATGATGATGATGTTGATGAATATTATTATTATTACTATTATTATTATCATTATCATTATTGTATTACTGTATTACTGTTGTTACTATAATCATTATTGTTTTCATTGTTATCATTCTTATTGTTATGATTATTATTATTATTACCATCATCATCATCATCTCCAGACATCTCCAGAAATCTCCAGGACATCTGCTCACATCTTTATGTATGTGTGTGTATGTCTATATATATGTATATACATAATTATATACATATATATACATATATGTATATATATATATAAATAATTATATATGTGTGTGTGTGTGTGTGCGTGCGTGTATGTATATATACCTACATATATGTTTTTTATACATATATTTGGATAGGTAGAGAGATAGAGAGGTAGAGATGTTTTTGGAGACATCACAGAACAGACATGGCCAGACGTCTACAAGGCATCTACATACATCTATAGGACATCTACAGACATTCACAGAAATTTTCAGTACATCTCCGTGACATCTACACACATCTCCAGACATCTACAGGACATCTAGAAACATCTCCAGGACATTTACAGGTATCCTTAGGACATCTACAGATATCCACAGACATCTCTAGGACATCTCCAGGCCATCCACAGACATCTACAGGACATCTACGGATATCTACAAGACATCTATAGACATGTACATACA
This sequence comes from Monoplex corrugatus, assembly GCA_030674185.1. Taxonomy (NCBI): domain Eukaryota; kingdom Metazoa; phylum Mollusca; class Gastropoda; order Littorinimorpha; family Ranellidae; genus Monoplex; species Monoplex corrugatus. The sequence continues at coordinate 60,238,277 of CM060305.1, forward strand.
TCTTCAAGAACCTCTGCATCACATCCACGGACATCTACTGGACATCTACAGATACCCACAGACATCTTGAGGTCATCTACACGATATCTACAGACATTTCCAGCATCTACAAGACAAATGCAGACATCTACAGGACATCTACAGATATCTCCAGGACACCTCCAGACTTCCACACACATCTCCAGACAATCTCCAGAACATCTCAGACACTCCAGACAACAACAGGTCATCCACGGACATCCACAGGACATCTCCATGACATCTAGAGAACGTATGCAATACAGGAGTCAAATTTAATACGTCACATTTATTAATTGCAATATGGAAAAGAGACAAACGTATAGGAAATATAAAGACAAAGGTAGTCACAACCCCTACCAGAAATTCCGTCCCACTACCAAAACGTACATAGACATGAGTTTGTAATATTTACAAAAGTGTTCATGGTTGATAAACACTCGATACTATTCCAACAGGGTGCTTTTTAACATGAAAATCTATTCATGATTTTTAACATACATGTATGTTCGTGTTAATTGCAGAAAGTGAAAGGGACCTAAAAACCTTGTGAATATACTTGAAATAGAAAGCAAAGGTAAGGGGTTGGAACTAAACAGCAGGAAGACTGACATCATGGTGATCAGTAAAAAACATGAAATCCCCTCATGCAAAATAATGGCAAACGACACAACCTTGCGACAGGTTGATAAGTTTAAATACCTGGGAACGATCATTTCACCAGACGGCAGACGCACCTCAGAAATCGCCAGCAGAATCGGCCAAGCCAAAACAACATTCAAGAAGATGAAAAGCATTCTTACCAACAAATGTCTATCAATTAATATCAGGAAGAGAGTTCTTGAATGTTATATAGAACCAATACTGTTGTACGCTTGCGAGGCGTGGAAAGCCAACAAGCAAAGCCAGAACAAGATTGAGGCAGCCGAGATGTAGTTTCTGAGAAGGATGTTGAGAGTTCCATGGACAGCAAAAAACAAACAAACGAGACAGTCTTGATGGAGGCAAACACAAGTAGATCATTCATAAGGAAGATTAGGAAAAGACAGGCAACATTCATAGGCCATTTTATGAGGAAAGGGGAATTGGAACACCTGGTCACAACGGAAAAGCTGGAGGAAAAGAGAGCACCGGGTAGACCCAGGGAAAACATACTAGACGGACTTGCAGAGTGGCTGAAGACAAGGAGGGTGGAAGAGAGGCTTGAGGCAACAAGAGATACATACAGATGGAGGTCCATAATCGCCAACGCCATGCGGCAAAGCACTTGATGATGATGATGATGATGTATATGTAAGCACAGTGAGCTGATAGTCAAGACTTAACATCATGGCACGGTATCCTTGTCATAAGGTGTGAATGTAAAAAACAAGCTGGGATTTTTATTTTACATCATACAAATCACTACAACTTTTGTCACAAAAATATTGCGAATAAAACTGAAAATATACATCAAATGAAGCGAACAAATACAAATCTTTTTCTAACAATGTAAACATGCAAACACTGAAGAAGGTTCTCGTACAAGCACAGGGAAGAAGATGATAATCAGTATCAGAATCATCATCAAGATGTGCTTCTTAAAAACTAAAAAGTAGGTCGTCGGCATCGAATTCACTGAGTACGACCCAGTCAGGACCAGAGTCTTTATCACCACGGTCAGCACTGTGAAGAACTTTTGTCAGTACTTCCTCAAGCGTAAACGTTTGTTTTTGATCTGCCATTGCTGTCAAACACGACTGAAGTCACACACACACACACACACACACACACACACACACACACACACACACACACACACACACACACACACACACACACACACACGCACGCACGCACGCACACACACACACACACACACACACACACACACACAAAAACAAACAAACAAACAAAAAACAACAACAAAATCTCGAAGTTTCTCGAACGATACCGGTAAGGAGAAAAGTGTTTGAGTTTGTCTTATTCAGGAAAGCAAGAGCTCTCCAGAAAGTTAAATATCTTCACTTAAAATCCAAAAGATTGAGGCAGCCGAGATGTGGTTTCTGAGAAGGATGTTGAGAGTGCCACGGACAGCAAAGAAAACAAACGAGACAATCTTGATGGAGGCAGACACAAGTAGAGCATTCATAAGGAAGATTAGGAAAAGACAGGCAACATTTATAGGCCATTTTATGAGGAAAGGGGGATTGGAACACCTCGTCACAACGGGAAAGCTGGAGGAAAAGAGAGCACCGGATAGACCCAGGGAGAAGATGCTAGACGGACTTGCAGAGTGGCTGGGGACAAGGGGGGGGGGGGGGGGGGGGTGGAAGAGATACCTGAGGCAACAAGAGATAGAGACAGATGGAAGTCCATAATCGCCAACG
>CM060305.1:60245663-60250663 GCA_030674185.1 Monoplex corrugatus
ATATCAGCCAAGTGTTCTTTGAAACGTGTGTCAAGGGTGCGTCCAGTTTCACCAATATGCAGTTGGGAACATTTAGAGCAGCTGATCAAGTAGACAATGTTATAAGTTTGACAGTTGAAATGTTTTGTAATTCTCATATGAGATTTGGGGCCTTTGACTGTGGTGGCTGAGCACAAGAAAGGACAAGTCTTGCATTTAGGTTTGTTGCATGGAGAGGTTCCTGGAGGTTGGCTGACTGGTTTGCTGAGATTTGAGTACACCAGCAAGTCGCGGAGATTTGTGTCTCTCTTGTAGACGATCAAAAGGCGCTTGTCAAAGGTTTCACCTGTAGTGGGACTGGATCGCAAAATGTTCCAATTGGACAAGATGATCCTTATTAAACTCCCTGTCACTAGAAGCTACTGCAACGCATAATGTCAATAGAAAAGTTAACATCTGACTGACGATTTATTTATGTTTTTTACTAAGTATTAAACATATTAACTGCATTTGTCCATATCAAGTTGCAACTGACCTACACCAAGTTTCAGTTATTTCACAGTGCTGTACTAAATGCAGAAGACAAAATGATGAACATCTTCCCATAGTCATTAAGCCAGCAGACGAGGGTCGTGAAGGTTTTATTATTACTCATGCCAACTTCAAGAGAGCAATATATCAACATTGTCAGTTGTTGCTATATCTTTTCCAATCCTTAAACAGATTAGAAGCTCATTCACAACTGGCTGGAATACAAAAAAACCTGCACGAGACGTTTATAATTATGCCGTGTGACAGGTTTGAACTTGTGCTTTCAGACTGGAAGGTGGCTGCAACATCACTGAGCGATTTACATCTCTTGTACGTTGTGTTAGGTAAAGATAATACCATAACCCTGTATCAGAGGAGCGAGGTGGTAGAGACTTAAAATTTCGTTCGGAGCAACCATCATAAAAGTTTGCCTGTCTACTTTTGCCTTATAACTTTTCTGTCACAGCTTGAATCGAGTCATGAACCCATTCACAGCTGGGCAGGCTGAAAGCTACATGAGCAAAGGTTTTTCTCAAGCCACACACAAACCCATGCAGTCAGACTGAAAAGCAGGAAGTCCAGTTCTACTTTCAGCAGTTATCATCATCATCATCATCATCAAATCTTGCCACAAGGCGTTGGCGATCATGGCCCTCCATCTGTTTCTATCCCTTGTTGTTGCAAGCACCTCTTCCGCCCTCTCTGTCTTCAGCCACTCTGCAAGTCCGTCCAATATTTTCTCTCTGGGTCTACCTGGTGCTCTCTTTCCCTCCAGCTTTCCTGTTGTGACCAGGTGCTCCAATTCCCCTTTCCTCATGAAAAGGCCTATAAACGTTCTCATACAGTTTTGAAAATACTACCGTGACAAAGTGAAAGTAGAGAACAGGACTCACTTGGTGGCAATCTGGATGTGGTAACTACGGAAATCCACCATGGCAGACAGCAGAGTGTTGTAGGCTTCATTCAGCTCCTCACTGGTACTGTTCTTTACTGCAGGTTAAATGAATTTCATATGGTAAAAAAAGAAAAGAAACAGACAGAGAGACACACATAGAAAGAAAGAGGGCAGTTAAGCTTTACTGAAAAATTCCTTTCACTTGTTTAGAAAAAGGAGACAGTTTATTCTGTAACCATAAGGTTGTAGGAGAGTTATGTGCTAAAAACCTCAACTTTTTTTTAGGTCCAGTATTAGGGCAGTGCCCATTGCCTCTCCATCGATAATTTACCTTCCCATGATCTGAACAGGAACAGGGTCAGGCACCCATTTACAACCTGGAAGACTGAAGGCTGCACACACCAAGTTTCTTTCGCAAAACTGCGCAGTCATACTGGAAGGTGGGTACTCTCGTTTTGCCTCCAAAAAGATCTTTCAGTGATACACAAATTACATAAAAAAGATCCCGTTAAAACTTACATACTTACACTCATTGCTAAATAAAACCTTGACCAAAACTTGAAAAACCGTTTACCGTAGATGGATGAAGACGTTCAAGAGACAATACCAGTTACTACTTTACAACCAAGCCATCCCCACTGTCACAGAAGAGCCAGTAAAAAGTCTCGGAAGATGGTATGATGACTCCCTGAAAGACACACAAAGGGGATGTGAAACCAAGCAAACAGCAGAAAAAGGCCTGAAGAAAGTAGATAACTGCGGACTGCCAGGCAAATACAAAGTCTGGTGTCTACAGTTCATGCTGATACCAAAGCTGCTGTGGCCACTGCTAATCTATGACATTTGCACCAGCACAGTGGAAGCAATGGAAGCCAAAATCAACAAATACACAAGAAAATGGCTCGGTGTCCCACCTGGTCTCACTGATGTTGCATTCTACTGTCTTCAAGCAATGCTGAAGCTACCTCTCAAATCCATAGTGGAGGAATACAAAGTTGGAAAAGCAAGACTGTTGAGCATGCTGGAGGAATCAGAAGACAATATCGTGAGATCAGTTCAGCCAAAGCTGAGAACTGGCAAAAAATGGAAAGTCCAAGAGGCTGTAAACAATGCCAAGAGAAACCTCAGCATCAAAGAAATAATTGGACACACGCAAACCAACAGACAGGGACTGGGAGCAACAAAAATGCAGTGGTGGTCCAAAGCCAAAAGGAAGGAAAAAAGAAACATGATCATACAGGAGTTGAAGAAAGAAGAAGATGTCAAAAGAGTGCAGAAGGCAGTCCAGCAAGGTCAACAGGGGCAATGGACAACATGGGACAGTGCACTCCAAAGAAGTCTCAGCTGGAACGATATGTGGCACATGGCTCCTCTAAGGATAAGCTTCCTCCTCAGATCTGTATATGACCTGCTCCCCTCGAATGCAAACTTAGTGAAATGGGGGAAATCAGATGACCCAGCATGTCCGCTCTGTCAGAAGAAACAAACAGTGGAACATGTCCTAAGCTCTTGCAAAGTAGCGCTAGCCCAAGGAAGGTATACATGGAGGCACAACCAAGTTCTGAAAGTGATCACAGAGGTGGTTAGCGAAAAAACCATGACCCCAAACGCACCAATTGCTATGACAACGTTCTACAAAGCAGGAGGGAAACAGGTCTGGCCCGAAATTGCTATGACAACCAGCACATTGCCAAAGGGTCTTCTGGATGGAGCAGTCGACTGGGAGTGTACAGCAGACCTCCCAGAGTGGAGAAATTACCCAGATGTCATCAGCAAGACAGGCATGAGACCAGACATCGCTCTCCACTCTGACTCCTCGAAACAAGTGATTCTGATAGAACTGACTGTGCCATACGAAAGCAGAATGGAAGAAGCACATATCTACAAGACCGAAAAATATACCGGTCTTGCCAGCACCCTGAAGAAAGCAGGTCTGCGGGTCAAAATCTTCGCCATAGAGGTCGGGGCAAGAGGGTTTGTGGGCACCTCGGCTTATGCTCTCATGAAACAACTCGCCATTTCTGGGAAGAAGAGGACTAGAGCCCTTAAAACGATGGCAGAGGCAGCAGAAAGGAGCTCAAGCTGGATCTGGGCAAGGAGGAACCAAAAGTGAACTTCATAAGGATTAAATCCCCTACAGATGATGTGTGCCCCGTTAGCACATTGGTAAAACCGCGTACCGCAGTTCTGAAGCGCAGAATCGCCCAGGTTCGCTCCCTGGCGTGGGGAAAAAAAAATAGACAACAGCAGAAGGGCATCCAGGAGTCATGACCTGGATGTGGTCCGGCCCCCCGAGAGTGTAAGGAGTTCAGGGCCGAAACACTTGTCTAAAGGGGGTTACTTCTCTGAAGACCTTCTGTTGTCTAGCTCTCCCTAGAGTTTCTTTCTACCAACATAATAGAAGACGTTCAAGAGACAATACCAGTTACTACTTTACAACATAATTGATTAACTGAACGCAATTCATTCATTGACGTTTCTTGTCCATTCAACAGTCACTGGGACAATTTGCGAAAGGGATCAGGGATCGTAGAGTAGAGCAAAGTCGCGCAATTTCAATCTAAAAGAGAATTTCATTTTTGAGTGATGTCGTGACACTGCAGTAGGCTACTTCATGTTGTCAACTCATAGCGACCTCAATGTCAGTTTGCTGTACCGCTTTCATGCCAGGAAACAGTTTACATCGGTGCCTGTGGTGTTTGTGGTTTGCAGGGTTGTTGTTGGAGAGATTTGGTAACATCCCTCTACCAGACGGTGACTCACCCAGTCTGGCTCTATGACTGAGTGATTAGTTTTGCTAACAGAGAACTTATTAGGAGGTGAACTTGATTAGTTGGATCAAAACAAGCACAATTGAATTCTGCAGTAGTGATCCTGCAGAGGTGCTGAGTCATCTGTTGTGGGTGGCCACATGGCAGCGTAACATCACTGTCTCCTTTGGACTTTCTGACAGTGGTGCTTTAGATTAGTAGAGTTTAGAGGAGCCAAGGATGACCAGCATGGTAGCAATGCAATTGAAGCAAAATAAAAAAAATATAACAAAAAATGGGGTAGGGATGGGAATCAAGACAGAAACTAATGAATGGAGTGTTGGTTTTTGTACACTAAACAGTGTTTCTTAAATGCGCGTATGCGCATTGTTCTGGATGTTTGGCCCACGCTAAGCAGGCATTATGATGCTGCACAGTCTACAAGGCAGGAACAATAAAATCACACAAAAAAGAACACTCACCCATACAGTGCAGACTTTTAGGTTGATTTTCCACAGTTTCAATGAACCCACTGTGGGCAAGGACCATGTAGGTACGCGCCTTCAACAAAAAGGATTTCTTTTCTGCAAAATATAGTGAATAACGCTGGGTTCTTAAATTAATATTTCTGCTTTGGTGGCAAGGATTTACCATGTGAAATTTGGGTGCTTTTCCGAAAGTATTGTTTCTTTGCTTTTCCTGTGTTTGAATATATTTTTGTTTAAGAGTAGGGGTTTTAGTTTTAGTGGGGTTTTTTTTTGGTGGTGGTGGGGGGGGGGGGGTGGTACACTTTCGACGCCACGATTTTGGTGTATGTTCATCAAATGGACTTTGCATAGACGACT